>JBAMBO010001284.1:0-74607 GCA_037044535.1 Lordiphosa magnipectinata
AAAAAATTGGTAAAAGCAAAAGTGTTGTATACAATTTTCTTAATAAACCCATAAAATTATGGGATTAACATGAAAAGCCGCACCAAAAAAGCTCTTTCGCGTACTGTAGAGCGGCGAATTGTTCGAGAAGCTTCAAATTCGGCTACCAAAATTCATTCAAAATTACAATTAAATGCAAGTGTCGATGCTGTACGAAGAGTTTTACGTAAAGCTGAACATCTAAAAAGATGGAAATTAAAAAAAAAAAATCACCACTTAATAAGCAACGTAAATATTCTTGTCAAGTCTTTGCTCAAAATGGCATATTCCATAATATGAGATGGCACCTTTATCACGGCTATGGTGACTGGACAGAAAGTGCTCTTCTTTTCGAACATCTTGGAAGTGATGGGAAAAACCATCAGGTCTATCTACGATGAAACGTTTTTCATCTGAAAACATCACAGTATGCCATTCCTTCTGCTAAATCAAGTTTTTTTTTTGTAATTCAATAAAGTATGAAATACTAAAAGGTAAAGTATGGGGTGCAGATGGAATGGCATACCGTGTTGTCATAGCTTTACATATATTAACAATGAAATTTGCGCTGCCTCACTATGTTGATAGTGCTCATAAGAAATCATAGCGGTTAGAGCGAGACGGACATATTTCCAAGTTTATCCAGAGAGCGTAAGTGACAGCGAACAGCTAACTAATTTCTAACAGAAGCGGTGTCGACTGCGCAATCGTTCAGTCTAGATATCTTAGTCTATGCTTTCAGATGAAAAACGCTTCAACGTGAATGCACCCGATGGTTTTGTCCATTACTTCCACGATATTCGAAAAGAAGAACACTTTCTGTACCTTTCTGTGTGGTATGGGGTGGTTCCATCTCATATTATGAAACATGCCAAGTCATATGATGAACAATGAACAATAGTCGAGTAACAAGCAAAACAAAATTCGCATCAACCCAGCCAACGGCAGCCACAGATTTAAAATAAAAAAACTCAACTTAAACTGCTTATTATTTTTATTTATTATATTTATATTTATTTTTGGGCTGATTCAACCAAAAACAAAAAATTTCTTTTATTTTCTTCTCATTTCTTATTTCTTATCCTTAGCCGAGGCCTGGCTCATAACCTCACTCATACGTGGAGCATAGACATCGAGGCTCATGCGAACCTTTGCCACATTCCGGCCAATTTCTCGCATTTGAAATTCTTCTTCTTTGGTGCGCTGTGTCATAATCTCGGCCAAAAAGTGGGTGGCATGTTGGTACAATGGATCCACGCCCAAATAATTGGCTGCCATTATCAACTCAACCAGGAGATCCAGTTCGGTATTCAAAAATTCTTCATCCCAGGTGGTACCAAAGCGACGACCCATTGCCACAGACGGAATTGTTCTGATCAATTGACGCATATCGTCTGTGTAGTGCCGCTTCATCCAGAGAATCACACGTTTCAGTGTCGCCAAGCGAATGGAAGGCAGCTGTATGGGACGTTTATAGCTAAACGAAGGATGATCTTGACGATTACGCATGTACTCCGAGTAGCGATTCACCAGCTGGCTGGGTACATTAACCAAATGATTGTCACTGCAACGAAAGCGTAGCAGTCCCTTCTTGACATTCTCCTCTAGGACAAGTGGAGCTGGTGGTGGGATCAGGCTCAGCATATAGGGTTCATTACAAACGCATTTCAGCTTGGGGAGAATCAAGCAAAGACCCCAAGTCTTTGACAGGAGGAAAGTCAAACGCCTGCGCCGAGCCAGTTGCAGCTGAGGTGGTGGTGGTGGCGGTGGTGGCGGCGCCACCTGCGACTTTTTGTCTTCTTCTTCTTTTAAGGCCTTCCTCTGCTTCTGAGCCAACTCCAACGAGCGTCGCCTATCCTTAGCTAACCAAGGACCTGTTCCCACTAAATTCGGTATCTTCGAGCCTTTGGTGGTCTTCCATTTCTTGTGCCGCAACACACTTACCCTTGCGGACTTTATTCCTTTGGGTGGAATGGTTTTATTGTCTTGAATATCGCCAGTTTTATCCATTTTGTAAAATTGGATCGAATTTTATTTTAATTTAATTAAATTTAGATGTTGTTCAGGCGACGATTGCGTTCTGAATGATTCTGGGCTAGTCAAGCTACAGGGAGTCAAGCAAATTTGGAGCTGACGCTAAATTCAAGGGTAAATTGATTGAAAAAAAAATATTTTAAAATAAAAATGGGATTAAAAATTTCTATACTCTAGCCTACAATTTGACTTCTTTTAAAGCATTCCTAACAAAATTTTACAAATTCCGCGCATCAAGGCTAACAAATTGACTTCCATTTGCTGTCGAGTTTGCTATATTTTTATAGTCCACAATCAAGTCGCTATCCGTTTGCTTATAATATTGTTAAGTATACAAATTTGTATAGTCCTACTTCATTTTACAAATTCCGCGCATTGCGCCTATAAAGTCGACATCGGTTTACTGCCTAAGTTGTGGGCTACATACAAACTTGTATAGTCTAAATTACAATTTTGCTTAATTTTACAAATGCCGCGCATCAAGGCTAACAAATTGACTTCCATTTGCTGTCGAATTTGTTATATTTTTATAGTCCAAGTGCGCATTTCGCGCATAAACACAATCAAGTCGCTATCCGTTTGCTTATAATGTTGTTAAGTATACAAATTTGTATAGTCTTACTAAATTCGTTCGGCAGGGATGTGCTCTGTCGCTCATTCTGTTTATAATGATGGTTGCAGACGTGTTTGCTACAATGCGACCTGCTCCCAACAACAGCGGCATAAAGTGGCATCTGGACCATGCAGACGATATATGTAAAATGTAAAATTGGCTCAAACAGCATTTCTAGGAGGGCCAGGGCCAAGCTTCTTTCAATCTCTTGGCGTGTGTGCTTATAATTTTCGCACAAGAGAAAGGGATCTACAGTTTAACGCCGAGTCCGAACGGCAATAGTTAGAAATTTTTTGTGTATTTTAGTGAAGTATTGGGCGAAAATTTTGAGTTGCCACGCCCATCGGTTTGAGCGCTACCGAAAGTTGCTTGTGAGCAACGTTGGGCAATAGTGGTATACAAAACAAAAAAATTTTTTCTTTGAAAAAACTTACAATTATTTTAATTTATTTTGAAAAATTATGTATGAAGTGACAAAAAACAGTTTTTATTGTTATAACAGCAAAGGTGAACTTTTGGACATTGGTGTTCCTGTCTTGCATCATCTGCAACGGCCTTTTTCATCAAATACTATCCAATGTTCCACTTTATCATATCGTTGTGAGACTAAAGGATTCGGCTGGAACCTGTTCTTTTTAGAGTGGTGCGAAGACACACTTCTTGTTGGGGAGCCCAGGGATACTATCGAGCTATCCCTTTCAAAATTCGATGGTCGACCTCTCTTTTTTTCGAACATTGCAATTTTTTTCTTTTGCATACCCCAACAGGTTCATGGTTTTCACACGAAGATATGAGTTGAACTGGCTTATTGTCAAACCATTTCACACATACAAGATTATTGTTGATTTCCCATTTCATATCAAAAGATCCCCTTCCACGCTTTTTTAACTCAGCATCTTAAAGTTGTTGACAATTGTTTATGCGGTTTTTACGTACAGTTCCTGTTGCAAATATGCCCATTTCCTTCAACGAAATCAGAAGGCTTACTGACGTAAACCAATTATCAAAATGAAGCTTAAAATGTTTGTCCTTGGGAAGACCTTTTGCCAAATATAAGACTACATCAGAAGATATTCCCAAGCCATAAGCAGGACAGGTGCCTTCACCAACATACAGCGTAAAGTCGTAAACTAATCCAGAGGTTGCAGCACGCGTAAGCATTTTTAAACCCCATTGGTGAGGCTTAGCTGGGTTGTATTGCTTATATGACGATCGACCTGACACAAAAAATTAAACTAAAGTAACAAGTTCATTATGACATTTATGAATGTATAACTTTGAACGCAATGATTTGTTCATCAATACTTTGATGTTCTTCCTGGGGTAGTTTACAAAAATTTTCTTTGAGACTGTTTAGTAAAGGGCGTATCTTGTACAGCTTGTCATAGTTCAAATCTTCTTTTTTCGATTGTTTAGTATTATCGTTGAAGTGTAAACATTGGGCGTGTTCAGCAGAATAATTGATCCCTGAGCATGTATCAGAAAAAAATTATGCATCGAATAGTTTCTGCTGTTGGAGGGAGTGATACTACACTTTAAAGTAGCGTACTATTTCTTTGATACATGCTCCTGTATCATGATACCCTAAATTGGCTATTATTATACCGCATCACTCGAGTTCAGTAGGAAGATTATTGCAAATTTATACTTGTTCAGGGAGCAAGTTGTTCTGTTGAACACGGCTATTGCTTTATCTTTTCAAATCTTCCGCGCGGCATTGAATCTGTTATAGCGGTAAGCTTTAAATCTTTTGTCCGTGCCATTTTGAGTTGCGGCAATTTTAAAACACCCAAGTACAACATAATACCAATACACTTGGCACTCGCTTAACACGGGGGTTACGTTCCTAGAAAACCTCGTGTTAAGCGAAATCGTGTTATGCGAAACATGGATTCAGTACAAAATAAGGGGTTACGTTCCTGAAATTCAAAATTGGCAACAAAAAAATTTTTTTATTGTTCAAATTTGGTCTGTTTTTATTAAAGTTTCATACATTTGTTCAAAATTAACTAAAAGGTACTATGTATATGCTTGAAATATATGTATAAAATTCATATTTTCATAATTAAAAGTTGGTATTACATTAAAAAAGTTACTTCATATAATTAACAGATTAATCTTTTCAAAAACTCAAAAATGTTAAAAAGTAAGAAGATCTTATGTTTCTATTTATATCAAATTTGAAATGCATTTGGTGGCATCTATAGTTTAAGCCGTTTTGTTTCAACATGTTTTCTTCTTATCAAAAAAATCAGTAATTTTCGATTGTTTGGTGGCTTTTAAAGCTTCTTTATAGCACTCCTTACAAGACAAATGTATTTTTTTCAACTCTCTCTTTAACTTAAGTCGTCGTTCGATGACCGGATCTGAATTTAATAAGCACGATTCCAAGCTGCTAGCATTTGCGAATCCTTCTTGGAGCTTTTCTATCGTTAAACTAATCGGATCGGTTTCTTCAGAGCTGCTGTTATCTGATTTCGAATTGTTTGCTTCATTCACAGCAATCTCAAGCAATGATTCGTCATTATTTCCTTCATCATCAAATGCCATGTCGTCGAAACGATCTTTTTTCATTTTTCTTTTTCATTCTTTGATAAAAAAAAGTTCGATTTGGCATTTATTTCTAGTAAAGTTCAGTTTCATCAGCATTGAAAACTTGGTCAGGCAAGAATTCCTCTTCTTCAATGAACCCCTGAATTTCTTCAGGGTATGTGGTAGCAGCTCCATCATCGGCCGATGCCGCTTCGCCTTTAAATTTGATGCTATGAATGGAGAACAGTTTTGTAAATTACTCGAACCATCCATTACTAGCAACGAAATCTATACTGGAAGAAGGCTTTTCATTTTGCTTGAGCAGTTCATAAATCCTGGATGCCTTTTTGCTGAATGATCCGCTGGCTTTAAGGGATATTTTTTACGTAGCTATCGTCAATCCAAATGCTAAGTGCTCTTTACATTTTCTCCAAAATTGGTACACGTGCTCTATTGGTAAATTTTGTAGATATAGATGACCCAATGCTTCCTGCACGTCGTATTTCGGTTTCATTTTTTTTGATTGTGCGAACTGTTGCCTCATTTAAATCAAGGCTTCTTGCAATTTCCGTGGCAGTTTGCCCATTGTCTAAGCGGTTCTGAATTTGTATTTTTGCTTCTATAGAAATGACTTTTCGTCTTAAAGAAGCTCTGTTCTTTCTTTCTGCCATTGTAAAAGCTGAAGTTTATATATTTTATTTATTAACTTTTTGATTTAATCAAGCTGTAGCACCTTTTTACTTACCACGACAGCACAATAAAAATATCGATATTTTGCAATCGTGTAAGAACGAGGTTTTCAGCGTGTTAAAAGGGAGAAGGTAGCAAATTTGTAACCGTGTAAGACCGAGTTCGTGCTAAACGAGTCCGTGTTAAGCGAGGGCCAAGTGTATATCGTTTGATATCCTGTTCAGTACATTTAAGCTCTATGCCGTGTTCTTGCAGCCCATACAAATCAGTTTGCTTTGTGATCAAATCAATAACTGGGCTATCAAAAAAGGTGCAGAAATACTCTACTGGCGTCATCAAGTGGTCCACTTTTAAAGCATTTTCTTCCCAACTACTCTCTGGAGGTTCAAATGGTCTTGTTCTCCACTTTAGTGTCTTGGGATCAACTTTATCAAAGCAATTATCCGCAACAACACAAGATGCTTGCTCACACTCTTCTGCAATCATATTTTCAAGAAGGTCAATCCCTATAGTTTCTCCTCTTTCCACGATCCCTTCCAAATTCTTCTCCAGATAAGGTCCGATCAGTGTGGTAATAAGCGGCTTTAGACGTTCACAAACAATGCACGACAGCATCTTATATGCGATGGGAAGGAGACTGATCCCACGGTAGTTGGCGCAAACTGCAGGGTCTCCTTTTTTAAAAAGTGGGCAAATTACACTTAGACTCCAATCTTCGGGCATGCTCTCGTCGGACCATATTCTGCTGATGAGTTGGTGCATGCACCTTACCAACTCCTCGCCTCCAGCCTTAAACAGTTCAGCTGGCAGGTCATCTGCACCTGCTGATTTGTTGTTCTTAAGCCTTTTTATGGCTACACAGACTTCGTGATGGTCCGGTGGGTCTATCTCTATGTTGTCGATTGATGACGTCGCTTTTTCTCCAGAGGCGGTATTGTGTTCGTTGTCGCCTCCCAGCAGTTTGGCGAAATAGCTTCTCCATTTGTCTAGCGCCACTTGCGGATCTGTGACCAGATTTCCATTTTCGTTCTTGCATTGTGTGACTCCGGGTTTGAAAGCTTCGGTAAGTCGTCTAATCTTTCGAAAGAATTTTCGAGTCTAACCCATGCCGAATAGCATCTCGACTTCCTCACGCATGCGCCTTTCTCGCTCATTCTTTGTTCTTTTAAAAAGTCGCTTCTCCTCTATACTTTTTTCCGGTATCGCTCCCGACTGCAGAGTTCTCCTGTAGGCAGCGTTTTTTTATGTATATATATTTAATATTATCTTCACAGTCTTTAAGTGGAAGGTCGTTCTTATTTTCTACTTTTATTCTTTGCTCGAAAATCCAATCCGAAATCGCATTGTCTTTCCTATTATTGGCAAGCCATACATCGAGAAGGGCCGCATGGCTGAACTCAATCTTTCCTAAAAATACGAAAATTGACGGAGAACGGGCAAAAAGTGTTAATATCAAGTTGAAGTGCATACTTCCAAGAACACTTTAACATAATTTCATTTTGGCCGAAAGTGGGCGAAAGTAAGTTTTAACTCCACAGTGCACAGCTGTTTTGGTTAGGTTTTCTCTGGCTAAGGACGTCACACAAAACAAATTTAAAAAAAAAAACATATAACACATAGAACACAATTGCAACATATAACTTGCAAATTACATACCTTTAGCTATATTTTCCATATTTTATACAAATTTATTCATCACTAGCAGCCAATCTTCTTTATTGCAAAGTTGTGGTTTATTTTCCCCCTTTTTTTTTGGGCAAACAAACAGCAAAGCGAAGATCAAACTTTGTAGCCCTTTTGTTTTTTGAATTGTGGTACTTAAAGTATCCTCTTTAATAATATATAGCTAAAATCAAACAATTTCGTCATGAAAAATTTGGCCATCCAGCCCAGTTTGCACCGTTCGCATACACCAGAAATATAGTTCTGAAAAAAGTCTTAGTAAGAAAAACTTTTTTGTTTTCAGACCTATCGCTACCAAACTTAATATTATATCACTATTATATGCTACCACACAATTCTGTTAAGTTTGATCCAAATCAGATTACTATAGCATATAGCTGCCATAGGAACTATCGGTCGAAAAAGTACTTTTAGTTAAACAAATTTTGTTGTCTTCGACGCAAACTCGCCCAAACCTCGTATTTATAACTTTTGCATGCTTTTACATAATTCTACCAAGTTTTATTAAAATCGGTCAACTATATAGTATAGCTGCCATACAAAAGGTAGGCCTGAAAAAAAGTCTTAGTGGGAAAAACTTTTTGGTTTTCAATGCTATCGCTCCCAAACATGTTATTGGTCAATATTATATGCTACCACAGAATTTAGCCAATTTTGATCCAAATCTGACAACTATATAGTATACCTGCTATGCAAAAGGTAGGTAGAAAAAAAGTCTTAGTAGGAAAAACCTTTTTTGTTTTCAATGCTATCGCTCTTAAACCAGTGTTGGGCAAATTTTAATTGATTAACAATTAAAAAACTAACAATTAATTAATTGTTCATCGCACCAATCGCAGTTAACAATTAATTAATTGTAAGTGCAATACCTCACGACTAACAATCAATTAATTGTTAACCGTCAGTTTCTACAATTAACAATTGATTAATTGTTAATCTTTTTAAAAAATTTGATTAAAAACTTACAATTGAATGGGTTCGTAATCGCCCTTTTCTAGCTCGTGAGCCACAGCTCTCGGTTCTAAGCTGGGAACCACAGACTTAGTGGTTCACGAGTTATTTAAACCTATTTACCGTGACTTACGACTTATTAAATCGCGAAAAAAATACCTTAGAGGATAAAAAATAGTGTTAATGAAAAACGATAATGCCAATCAAGTGGAAAATCATAATTTTGTATTATTATTTCTTATAATAATTAATATTGCATTTAAGAACTACCCTCTTTTCAAACATGCTATCCGATAGACTGTGGCTCTTTGGCAAGTCCGTCATTGTGGCAAAAGAAAACAGACGTTCAACTGCTGCCGACGATGGTAATGGCGTGTTGTATTTAACAAAAACGTTTCGAATTTCGGGATATCGATTAAGCAGCTCCAGTTCCTGACTTTCTTCTGCAAAAAACTGAAGCATCAAAAGTTCTGCTTTAGTCAAAGGAGCATCAGAGGGCAGTCGATTCTCTTCGGTTATCACCACATCAGAGTCAGAGTCGGAATCAAAATTGAAAAAATTATTATCTTGATTTGTTTTTTTTCTTGTGGCCATTGTCGATTCAGACCAGATATCTAATGCTGTGCACACATAGTCAACACCCTTTAAGTCACATTTTATCAGGTGCATTTGCTCTTCGTAAAAAGTATTTATTCGACGGCCTAAGGTTCGTCGACTTATTAATGAAAGTCCTGTTTCACATATTATCAAGTCCGAGAATATTTTTCCAAAATATGGATCTTCACCAGCACGTAACGGGATCATTGAATGAATGAAATATTTCACTACGTTATCGTCAAATAATAATAATTGTGATAATTTTTTCTCAACAGATTTCTTGTTCACTCTTGCTTTGTTCTTGGTTGTATGGCCGGGATGTTTCTTCTCTTCCGTCTTCTTTTTAATGTATTCCTTGTACTCAGTCACGCAGTCATTTCCATGTTTTCTCTTCAAATGGCTTAAAAAGTTCGATGTACAGTTTATATACCCTCTTACTTTTGTGTTTCGATCCTCTGGACATTTCATGCATAAAGCCGTAATATTATTGGCTGTTGATTCGTGTTCTAAGAATTTAAATTAAGTTCCGTCTAGTAGAAGCAGTCGTGGTTGCGAAGACGGTAAGGAGCTACCTGCTGCATCGCTCTCCGAGGAAGGTACAATATTTTCTGCCGTGCCCATAGCATAATCCAAAGAATTGCTGTCTTCATCCATTTTGTAGACTTGAATCTTAAGCCATAAAAAATAAGTTAAAATTGTTGTCGTTGTGTGTTGCAATTGCAAAATTACCCATAAAACGCGAACCTAGGCTTTATTGTGCTGATTTAGGGCCGTTTTCTCATGTTGGTGTTTTTGCAAGTCTAGGTGGACTTGCTGCATTCGCTTTGCTCATGTTCAATGCTAACCATCTAGATGAATTTCGTAGCAATCTACTTCAACCTGATTGATTTCAAATGCATGTACATGCTTATGCAAATTAAGTATTTTTATGTATCCGCGCATATGGTCACACTGAAAAATATTTGAAAACAAAAAACAACTGCTGCTAAAAACAGTTAAGTCTGAACTGTTATTAAGTAAACCAAAAATGGAAAATATTGGATGTGCCTTTAATATACAAAAACACCTGCAGACAATGCTGAAATTACAGATGCACATCCTGATTCCCCTAGTTCATTGCTTAAGCTAAGTTTACACATCCAAATAATTTGGCTAAATTTTGATAAAAATAGCCATGATTAAAGATTTTACAGGATTAAAATCTTAAACTATGGTTCCACGCAATAAATACGCAAATAGTTTGATCAAATATGGCCGAAAAGTTCCACAATTTGGCCTATATAGCCCAATTTTCATGAAAATTTGTCCAAATTGTATACCTGTGTGAACATAGGATTCGACCTACTGCTTAATCTCCCATCATGGTAACAAGTCGTTCCAAAAGAAAAACCTTCTCCTCCTCTGCAAAATTCTTGCTTTAATTTTTAAAATTGGCGCGCAATAAAAAAGACAAAATTCAGCCGAGTGCCGAGGTGCTGCCAACCTAGCATTATACCATTTCAGCCCTCCCGGTGTGACCGAGGCGCAAATGCCCGAATTTATAATCAACCTACATGAGACAACCAATTGCGCAAAAACCATCTAGTTGCCAAATCTAGATGGATTTAGCTTTGAGCAAAAACATGAACATGAGAAAACGGCCCTTAGTCTCTTTTTCTACTTATGCTTCTTTTCTGAACAAAATTGTATTTTACTGTACAAACTTTGAACTACAAATCACACAGCTTACTTAATTGTTAGTTTTAACTGTAGTGTTGAACAGTTGAAAAATTCAATTGCAGTTGATTTAGTTGTAAGTTGCAATTAATTTAACTTAATTCAACTAAATTAGTTGCAAGCTGCAACTAATCTTTTAGTTGCAACTAATATCAATTGCAGTTGAATTAATTGATTAAAATTTTTAGTTGCTTAATCAATTGATTGAAAATTTAGTTGATTAATGCCCAACACTGTCTTAAACTTGTTATTGGTCAATATTATATGCTACCACAAAATTCTGCTAAGTTTTCGTTTTCCTTCTGAAAAGGCGCTTCTCCTCTCTCCTTTTCTAAAATAAAAGTAAAATCACTCACTTAGCTGCTAAGCAACCGAAGTTGCTCACAGGCAACTTTGGGGTCGAAAGGGTTAAGAATAGGCTTCAGCGATTGAGATTCGGCGTAGTGTAAAGGGCGATCCAAGTACAGAAAATGGGTTTAATTCATGCCAACCAAGAACCCAAGTATATTTTCAATTTGAGGCATCCCTTAACAAAGTGCACACATATCTGCGTAGATTTCGATTCTTCAAAAGACTTAAGAAGGCAATTAAGACTCCGTTCCCCCACTTCCCCCAAGTAAAATAAACCAGCAAATAATTTTTGTTTTTTTTTTTTTTGAAAATTCTTTTCCGTATTTATCTAGAGATTTAGAGCACAAAAAAAAAAAATGAAGAAAATTAGAAGAAAAGAAACGAACTAAGTGTACATATTTTGTTCCTGCACAAATGCATTTTGAGCCCCGTTTTAGCTCCAATTAGAATTAATATATTTTATGTATATAATAAATTTTGATTTAAGCAATCGGCTGGCCGAGCTCCACATATAAATATGTCTGTAAATAAGTAAGTTAATGCCCAGAGATCCCAGATGAAATGGTGCCAGGGGGCAATTGCAATTTAGTTCTTAAGGTTCTAAGTAAAATTATAGCTGGCACAAAACATTGCGTTATAGAGATTTCTTCTGCGGCAAAATCTCAATTTAAAATTCGAGTCAAATGTCTCGTCTTTGGCACCGCATTCTTTGAGGGGGGGTGTGTGTGTGGGGGGGGGGGGGGGGGCTTAGGTGTGTTATTATTCTACGCCTGTTTGGCCACTTCATCCACCGGATCATCGGGTACTACCACAATATGGTTGTCCGTTACGGCTGTGGCACTGGCATTTGGACTGGGACTGGTCGCAGTCTCTGTGTGTGCAGGCGTGGGTTCAGTGGATGCAGCTGGTGTGGGTGTACTTTCTGGTGCGGTAGCTGTTGCTGATGCTGCTGATCTGCCCGCTGCTAGCGTCTCAATGGCAATCACCGTGCGTTCGAGTAGATTCATAAAACGCTCCTCACGCGCATCCATTCGCTTGAGCAGCTCTTCATCACGTTTCTCCCGTCGCTTTAGATATTCAATCAGTTCATAGTTGGTGCTATCACCATCCGTGGAGGTGGATAGCTTACGCTTGCCACTTTTAATCGAACCGGCTGAACTGCAATCGGAAATATTATCCGTATCCACTATCACATCCGGATGCAGTATATTTTGATCGATGCTGGGCGAGTAAAAGTTCTGTGTGCTGCCAAAAAGAGGGGAAAAGAGAGCAAAGTCAATGAGTTAGATATGAAAAAGATGATATTTATTTTCTAATTCCCTGACTGACTGATTTGTAGTTAATCAACGCACAGTCTAAACTGTAAGAGCTAGAGATGTCTAAGATGACAAGAAAGTCAATTCCCTGACTGACTGATTCATTGGTAATCAACGCACAGCCTAGACTGCTGAATGTTATCAAAATCTACTTACCCATTGTAATTCGTTTGCATTAGTTGTATATCATCGGGATTGAATTCCCCCTCGGAGAGTGGTTCGGATCTGTTAAAAAAAACACAAAAGAAACCATGATAATTTTCTAGCCCTAAGCTGGAATCAAAACTCCATCCACTCACTTCATGGATATGTTGTTGTCATTGTTGTTGTGGTGATGGTGCAAGTTTAATGCTCCATTGCAATCCTTTTCATAGTCAGTCGCCTCATTGTTGGTCTCATCCAAGCTGTGTCCATGTCCCTGATTATCCCTAAATGCAATCCTATGTGTCACCTCTTCATCATCCTCCTCATCCTGCTGATGCTGCTGCTGCTGCTGTTGCTGCTGTTGTTGTTGTTGTTGCTGTTGTTGCAGTGGCATTTGTAAGCCCGCACCATTGCTCAGCTGATGAAGTTCATGACGTTTTTGGGCGGCCACTGCAGCGGCAGCAGCTGCTGCTGCCACAGCTCCAGCCACCTGCAGCTGCAGTGGATTATCATCGTATACACCAGCGGGTAAGCCCAGCTGTCCCGTATCCCCCCCACCCACACCACCTCCACCGCCCAGCTGTGTTTCCACAAAATGATTGGGCAGAAAACGCTCCAGCTTGCTGGCCCCACTCTGCGATGAGTCTGTGGAGTGGGCATGGCTCAGGCTTTGCAATAAACTGTGCTGATGCGGCGTCAGGTTATCCTTGTTGAGCAGCACCCCCAGTTCGGCGGCCTGTCGTCGACGCTGGTAGTAGGAGAGCTCATTGTGATTCTTCGAGATCAAGGCCAGTCGCTTGCCATTGGAGCCCCAGCATTCGCCACGCTGCTCCTCGATCTCTTTGAACAGGAACATGTACGGCCAGTTGCGGCGCACATGACGCTCGGGATTCTTTTTTAGCTGTGTGTAAATCTTTTTGAGATTCTCGTAACGATTGCAACACTGTTTGGCCGTCCGTTTGCGGGCACTAAACCGATTGAGCACCTCGGCGACCATTTCCCAGACGCTGGCATGATTTTTGCGATTCGATTGGAAGGCACTCTGGATGCGCTCCGATTTGACTATATTAAGCAGGGCCACCGATTCGGGTACATTGAAGTAGCTTTCGGGTGTACGCGGAGCGCGCTGATGATGATAGCTGCTGGTCACTGGCGGCACATTTTTGGTCTCCTGCAGAGAAGAGGGAGAGAGAGAGAAAAGTAGAGATTGTGAGTGGGGGGTAATCAGAGTCATTCGAGAACCAGTCAAGCTGGTAAGTGAAATGTTATGCAGAAATTTATAGACATTGCTGGGACACCCCTTAGAATTGACCTTGAGATGAGCTACCTATTTCGAGGCATGAAAAATCTTTTAAAGATTGGGCAGTGGGCAGTCAATTAGAGTGGGATAGCAGCCGTTCTCTGTGTCAATAGTTTTCACTATTGAGTCACTGTAAAGTCACTGTTAAGGTACAGTAAAGCCACAGTTAAGCCACAGTTAAGTCACTGCTAAGTCACTGTTAAGTGACAGTTAAGCCAACGTTAAGTCATTGTTTAGTCACAGTAAAGCCACAGTTAAGCCACAGTTAAGTCATTGTTGAGTCACTGTTAAGTCACTATTAAGTCACTGTTTAGCCACTATTGAGAGAGATAGAGGTTTGACTTGTATGGGACATATATTTCTTATACTTGCAGGCAGATCAAGTTTATTTTCAATTTTTGCCACGCCCCCTCCCGCCTCCACATTCCGGAAAAAACGTCATATCTCCCACAGTTTTGATGATAGATTGTTTGTACCTTCTAGAGGTATCTAGTTGTCAAAATTATTTATCGATTTGCTGAAGGAATCATAAAGATCGGATGAACGATACACAAGTTATGAGCAAAAAACATTGAACAAATGCAATCATAGTGAGAGAGAGAGAGAGAAAAACCTTAGAGATGAGCGTATAATCAAAAGATTGCACGATAAACGCGTGACTCCTTAAATGCAGAGCTCGCAAAAAACCCTCAACACTTTTTGTCAGTGAGATCAGCCCACTAACAAAACAGAAGAAAAACAAAGCACACTCGGTCTCTCACTGAGCAAAAACAGTTTTTTTGCCTCCTCTTGTGTTCTCTGTTGCGTATTTTCAAATGAGCAAAACCCAAAAAGTGTCAGCAACGAGAGCGTAAGTTAAAGTCGGCTCTAACCGACTTCGATATACCCGTTACTCATGGAAACAAATGTTTAATAGCCTTCCTGTATGCCTGAGGTGGGTCAGCCGAAAAGTATGCAACATTTTTTAACTCGGCTATTTATTATCCGCCAGATATTAATAGATATTTGTCAATTACTAAATCCAACATAAATGACTCCAAATTCATCACGATAAACAGATCAGACAACAAAACTTTTGAAAACGTCGGTCAAGCCCGACTATTACATACTCTGCACCCTTAATGTCGCAGCTCGAATTTGGTCACGAGTCAAACGGCCAGTTAACACACAACGCACAACGCAGTGCGCTCTCTAAGTCTCTCTCTCTCTCTCTCTCTCTCTCTCTCACTAAGATTGCTGCTGAACGCAATGCTTAGGTTATGGGTGGGGTGGGTGGTGGGTGTTAACTGATCGTTTTTTGCTCATAACTTGAGTATCGTTCATCCGATCTTTATCATTCCTTCAGCAAATCGATAAATAATTTTGAGTACTAGATATCTCTAGAAAGTACGAACCATCTATCATCAAAACTGTAGGAGATATGACGTTTTTTCCAAATTGCAAAATAAACTTGATCTGCGTGCAGACAATAGGAGTCTACATTTCAAATTTGGTTGCTCTAGCTCTTCTAGTCTCTGAGATCTAGGTGTTCATACAGACAGACGGACAGACGGACATGGCTATATCGACTCGGCTGTTGATGCTGATCAAGAATATATATACTTTATATGGTCGGAAATGATTCCTTCTGCCTGTTACATACATTTGCACGACTTTAGTAGACCCTTTTACTCTACGAGTAACGGGTATAAAAAGTGTTATTTGTTTTGTTCGTAAGGTAGACGGTGCGGGCTTATGTAGTATATGTACAATGTACATAATTAAATAAATATGTTTTTTAGGCGTTAAGCAAATACAAAAACTAATATTTTCTGCATTTCATTTGATAGCAAAACAGAATTGAAAGTGTCTTTTTGCAACCTCTTTTCGTTGTGTCTGTAACAGAACAGATTTTTGGAGACACGCTGATAGTCTTAACAGTTTTTTTCGAGCTCTGCTTGAATGTATTATAATCAGGGAATCAAACCGAATCGTATTTAAACTTATGTTTCGGTAAAAGGTTCTGTTTTGGTTCTAGCATTATTTCGGTATTCGGTTCCGTATCGGTTCCTGGATTTTTATTTCGGTATACCGGTACGTACCGGTATGAACCATTAAAATATAAATAAAGATCGGCCATTGATTTTGCGTCCACCCAATTTCATAGCGAAGATATAATAATTACACCCCGGTGAACAAACGTTTTACACTTATTTGCCCTTTTTAAAGACATACATAAACACAATTGTAGAAACTTTTTCAAGTTTACTTCTTTGTTTTGTAAACATTTTAAGCTCAGGAACCTCCGGAGATTCGAACCCATCGTGAAGTATAAGATTCCTTAACTTATCAAACCTGAGGAGTTGGTTCGAACCTTGGTTCATAACATCTGAAATATTTGAAACATTTTTGCCTCAATTTTCCATGAATTTCAGCAGTCGGTTAAAATTAAAACCTTCATAGCCTTATTTTTGTTGAAGAGGACACATTTAACTTACTATTTGATAAATCTATCTAACTAAGGTTAACGCCATCAATCATACGTCCTTGGTTCTTCCAATGTGTACTCGTAATTTCTCATGTTACAGCTAGACTATTACTTTATATCCCTTTTCTAATCGGAATATTCCCAGTTTGGATATGACTTACAAAACTGATCTCCCTTAGATAATGCACCAATCGATACAAGTACTAACCAATGATTTTTTCCATCCCTAATATAAAGAAACTTATAGAAGTCGATTTTAATAATTTTCTGAACCAAACGTTTTTGCAAACAGAAGAATTCCGGTTCTGATTCAGGTTCTCGAGGTAATAGATTTTGAAGGTAAAGTAGATGGACCCAAAAAAACCCGAACCGAACCGGTTTTGTGGGGTTCAGTTCCGTCAGTCATTGATGGCGTTAAACAGTTTTGTAAAAATACTGAACTATTTGTATTCCCCTGTATCTTTTCATACAAATACATGTATGATTCGACTTAGCCTCCACTTTCAGCTAACGGGTTTATGCCAGAGCTGCTGTCCTCATTCAGTTTCATTTGAACAGAAATGGATAACACAAATCAATGGTTATCATGACATTTAATGAGGGTCTAAGAATATAGGATGCAATATTTTTAAAACCAAGTGCCATCTTTGCAGTCTTGCTTTTGCATCCAGAACCGCAACTGTACCGGTACAACGTTTCGGTTCTTTTCTGTCTTTTCGGTTCGAGCTATCGAGCTGAAATTTTGTACAGTGTCTCTTTTAGCTGCACGTTGCTAATATGTCGGAACCGCCCGGATCGGATGACTACTTCAAGTAGCTGCCATAGAAATGTTCGGTAGGAAAATGGGTTTTTGTGAGAAAACCCTTTTTTTGTTTTCAATGTTAGCGTTCATTAACTCGGTCATTATTCAAATTAAATGTGTTCAAACTGATCTGCAAAGTTTGGTCGAAATCGCTTACCTTTGGAGCAAGCTTTTTCAAGTGTATTAAAACCAAGGCTGCAAACCGGTCCCCTAAGAACCGGTTCGGTTTGGGTTTTTTGGGGTTCGCGAACCGGACCATGAACCAGGCGCCCTATATTTTTGACTCCGCGAACCTGAACCCGAACCGGACCACTTTTTCGAAAAAATAGGTTCGGTATTCGAAATCTCTAGAGATTTTAGTATAAACGATTGCGCTTTGAACTAAGCTTGCATGACTTTTTTTTATAAAAAGGTTACTAGATTATTTGAAAAGATACCGTTTGAATGAAATCCTTCACTACTTGGAACAGAATGTTATAATTCGGTTAAACATCTGAATGGAAAGTAGTTGAAAATATATGTAATTTGCTGCAGCCAATTTATAAAACTTCTTTAAAGCTGTAGGATTCACAATTACTACCAAGCAGTGTTTAAAAAACTGCAATAAGTTAAATTTCGTCTGCTTTGCTTCTGCTTTTGATAAAACCATAACCCGCATCAAAATCAAAAGCAATAAAATGATTTTCGAGAAAACGCAAACAGCAGCAGTCGATGTCGCGTCATCATTTCTGATTTTCATTTCCGATTTTGCTTTTGTTCTGTGGCGTAAGTCGAAGCTGCAGCACGTGTTCGCTTTCAGAAGTCGACGGTAGTGTAGGTGGGATAGAAGTCACTTTTATCTCTTATCTGCTTTTGCATTTTGGTTTTGGTCCGTCACGTTAATTCTCCGTTAATTCTAAAACCCACAATGAAACATTTACCGTTATTCGGCTCGGTTCGGTTGTAGGTAACAACAACAGCGCGCTGAAAAAAAAACAAATGTTGTTGTTGCGTTGCGTTAAATTTTGGTGGCTGGTAAATTCCAGGAAAATATCGTGACGACAGCGCTGCTTCGGCACTGAACAAAATCATCAGCAAAACCAAAATCAAAATCATAAAACGACGTCTTTTCTCAATAATCGTTTTTTGCTTTTCATTTGGCTGTGACTTCGGTTTTAATAAAAAGCAGAAGAAAGAGTTCATATTGATAGGTTGAAAAAAGTCGAAGCTGTGAAAAGCAAAAATTTTTGAAACTTTTGCTAATTCGACAGAAGCAATTTAAACACTGCTACCAAGTGATTTTAATTACGCTTGGTTTTCATGTCTTGCAATTTTTCTAAAATCTTCAGCAAAACATTGTTTATTATTATCTAAGTGCCTCGATAAACGTTCTTCTATTATGAGCTCAGTACCAATATTGACTGCAGTGTTCCTAGACCCGAGATTTCAAACTTTGTTAAGCTTCTGACCAAAAAAAGTTGCAAATCAGCACATTGCAGACATGCTGAAGCGCCAAAAAGAAATTCTTAATGAGTATTTTCAAAATTCAACTTTAAATGACTCAACGTCTGATTACTAAGAAGAGAAGTTTATGAAAGCAATAAACAAATATCAAATAAAAAATCTGTAAATGATGTTATAGATTTATTCGACAATTCTCCAAGAGAACATACAGCGACAAATGTTTCAAAATTTTGGAATGGTCAAAAAAACGAGGACTTAAAATATATTGCCTTAACTGTACTTGCTGTTCCAGCAACTCAGGTATCAGTTGAACGAGCCTTTTCAACACTTAAGTTTGTTCTTTCTGATCTTAGAGTTAGTATAGATGAACAGCTCCTAGAAAATATAATGCTTATTAACTTAAATTAAGCAGTTCTCAAATGTTGTAAATGTCAGAATTCATTAGAATTTAATAATTTAAATTACATCATTAAAATAAAGAATATTATAAATTACAAACTATTTATTTTTTGTTCAAGCGAACCGTGGTTCGAACCAAAACCTTGGGTTCAGGGGTGCCAGGAACCGGTTCGCGAACCGAACCTTAGACTTAACACCGGGTTCGAACCCCCAGACCGAACCCGCTACAAAATTTTAAAGGTTTGCCGCCTTGATTAATACTTTGGCACAGATGAAGTTAGCTTTCCTTTCTCGTTTTTTTTCTCGGTGTTTGTCGAGGAATGCTCCCAGGCAGGGAATCACACAGAATCGAATTTTGGTTCCGGTTCCAGTTCTGGTACTTATCGAAACTTGTTATTCGGTAAAAGGTTCTGTTTTGGTTCTAATAATATTTCGGTATTCGGTTCCGTACCGGTACCTGCTTTCTTATTTCGGTATACCGGTATGAACCGGTAAAATATGAAGAAAGAGCGGACATTGGTTAGGCATTCATTCGATTTCTTAGCGAAGACTTAATAAAAGTTATACGCTTACTTGCCCTTCTCAAAGGCCACACAATTGTGGAAACTTTGTAGAGTTTTTTATTTTTATAAACGAGAGTTTTTCGGGTATCACTATTTAAACATGATTTTCTATTTGCAATGTCTCTATAAGTGTTTTTCTCTTCACGGTTTGTTGATATGGACTTTTCTTTCTGTCTCTCTGTCTGTCTGCTTGTCATTTTAATTACAGCTTCTGTCTTCGTCCATCCGCTTCCAGTTCTGGTTCTGAGTTTTAATCGGTTCATTTCGGTATACGTTTCCGGTTTTGGTTCCGGTTTGATTCCCTGCTCCCAGGGCAAACTCCTGATGGTACAATGCCTTCTCGATGGTGGATACAAGGGTGTGTAGCGCTGTTTTCACCGATTTCCCTTGCGTCTGATGGTACCTCAGCCAAAATTTATACGTATGGATTTTTGACTGTCAAATTCAGAAGAAACATATAGCTATTTGACCAGTTGGATGAAAATTCTTTCTATAAAAATCTCTTAACCTTTGTAAGCTACAACTGCCAAATAATTGCCAAACTGTTTCAGCACAACTGCAACATTTTATCAAATAGCTGCTATAGAAAGTGTTGCTCTTGAAATGGCATCTAGTGAGAAGAATTTCTTTGCTTTAAAAGCTTTAAGTACTCCCCCATAAATTATACAAATTTTAGACACATCGAACCTTTTTTACATAGATTTTTCTTTTACCCTCTACAAGCGTATAGTAAATATAAATTTCTTTAAATGCCGAAAGAATTGTCTTTAGCTTAAAAGTCACTTGACTAATCCAACTGCCCTCGTAATTGCATGCAACTTTGTTAACTGCATAATTATTTTGACATCTAATACAATTTTTGTATTCTAAAATCTCAAGTTTCGCAAATACTTGTGTCGCTTGGTCCTCTACACCTAATTCCTAGAACCAAAAGATTTACAAAAAAAAACTTTATAAATTTTGCTTTGCTATCTTCATTAGGTATACAAAATGCTTTTAATAATTTCTGCTTTTTGGTGTAGAAAGGGGAGGCAATCACAAATGTTTTCTTCTTAGTTGAAAGTCAGCTTCCTGCTCTATCTAAGAAGAAATAACAAAGCTTTAGTTGTTTTTTTCCCAACCATAAATATTTATGCTATTTCTATATCGATTTCTAACCAAAGTGCAATTCCAGGAAAATTCTTTGATGACGCAGCCATCCATTAGGAAAATCTTTTATAATATCATGACACTTTGGTATGATACCCGTATGTATATACGTATGTACGTGTGTGTGTGTGTAAATGTATGAGTGAGCATGTGCAGATGCAAATGCAAATGCAGATGCTACACCGAGAGAAAACAAAAATGTGTCAATAGACATGAAGTTAAAGTTGAAAATGAAATGTTTGAATAAGTTTAGGTGGGGTGGAGCGGATTAGTAATCGTCTTATGAAGAAAATGCTAACTTTTTATAAATTTTTATGTTTTCCAAAAAAAATGGATTAGTCAATGTTTCAAAAATAGGATTTCGTTAAAAAAATATATTTTTTAACAAGAGATTTTCAAGTAGCTTAGTCACAGCTACCAAGAAAAAGAAACCATGAATCAATGGCAAACGATTCACATATATGTGAAGTAGCTAGGTTTCCATCATGTCATCTATGAAATAGCTCAAATTCGTGCCACTTTCTAAATAGTTCAACGGGGAAGACTCTCCCTCTACGATCGTAGCGTGGAAAGGATTCTTACATTTCAAGCATTGCAACCTTACCTAACCTACACCCACAAAAATTTATATCAATATCACTTTGATACACGTTGTCTCAAATTGAAACTAAAACCAGCATCATTCTATTTTTTGTATAAATATAAACCTAGAAAGCAGGGAATCAAACCGGAACCAGAACCGGAACTGTATACCGAAAAGAACCGATTAAAACTCAGAACCGGAACCTGAACCGTAACCGATATTCTTAATTTTTTGTATATCGGTATCCAAGAACCGATATTCTTGGAACCGAAAAGAACCTAAACATTGTACCGGTACTATTTCGTTTCTGAGTGCAATAACTAGACTGCATAGCTGCCTCTTAGTTTTTGCGGACTTTTACGCAATTTGCATTTACTTAGAGTCTGGCTTAGCAAAACTTTTGTATTGTGAAATAATACAAACGGTAGTCCAGGCGAACCCCAGGCAAAATAGCATCCCACCTCCTGTCCAACCGGCCGAAAGGCGCAGCCGGCTAACGTGCTACCCAAAAACGCGAAGAAAAAACATAAAGTAATCTTAACTATGGGCGAAATACGTTAAAATAGTAGTATTTAAAGCAGGAATAGAAGTTTCAGAGTCGGTAGTTAATTGTAATCAGCACAGAGAACACGAAACGGTTTCAGCAAGGCATAGTTCCGTTTAGTTAGTACTACAACGATTCAGTGATAAGGGGATATAATTACGAGTCAGTCTAATAGGAACGTTGAGGTTAATTTGGACAACCAACTCAGAAAAGTCGATTCCATAATTTATTAGTCTATCTATAAAGATTACCCCAAGCATAACTCTATGGTTAATTAGGAAGGAAAGGTTAATTAAAAGAAGTCTACCGGAGTACGATGGTAAACGGACCTCAGAATTCCAGTAAACCAACGAAGAGCGAACAATAAGAATTGTTTTTGTACAGACTCAATTCTATCTTGATGGGTCGTATATTGCGGAGATGATCTGTAATCAAGAATCGGACGGACAAGAGAAGTGTACAAAATCTTCGTCGTACAGGGATGGTCAAATTTCTTCGACCAGCACTTAACAAATTTTCACAAAAAAGTTGAATGGCATGAATCATTATCAAACGTTTACAAAATAAAGTATCGTCGTTTTAAATGGTGGTCAGAAAACTCGACAAAGTTTCGACAATTGAATGAATGAATATTTTCTAGGATGTTATTATTATGTCTGCGCTAACAAATCCCATTGGAAATCCAATGACCGATCTTGCTTTATATTTTACCGGCTTATTCCGGTACGTACCGGTACACCGAAATACAAATCCAGGTACCAATACATCATTTTCAATGACAACGAATATAAGTTCGAAAAGTCATGTTCGTGTATGAGAAGAACAAGAACACCTGCAGACATTGCTGAAATTACAGATGCACATTCTGATTCTCCCAGTTCATTGCTTAAGCTAAGTTTACACATCCAAATAATTTGGCTAAATTTTGATAAAAATAGCCATGATTAAAGATTTTATAGGATTAAAAACTTTAACGATGGTTCCATACGCAAATAATTTGATTAAATATGACCGGAAAGTTCTACAATTTGGCCTATATAGCCCAATTTTCATGAACATTTGTCCAAATTATTTGCCTGTGTGAACATAGATTTCGACCTACTGCTGAATCTCCCATCATAGTAACAAGTCGTTCCAAAAGAAAAACCTTCTCCTTCACTGTAAAATTCTTGCTTTAATTTTTAAAATTGGCGCGCAATAAAAAAAAACAAAAATCAGCCGAGTGCAGAGGTGCTGCCAACCTAGCATTATACCATTCCAGCCCTCCCTGTGTGACCGTGGCGCGAATTTCCGAATTTATAATCAACCTGAGACATGAGACAACCAATTGCACAAAAACCATCTAGTTGCCAAATCTAGATGGATTTCGATTTGAGCAAAAACATGAACATGAGAAAACTTCCCTAACCCAGCCAGCATTTTATGAAATTTTTGATCACAATCGAGTCTTTTTCGAGTCCTCTGTCTGATTAAAATAATCATAATTGCGCTCTTTTTCTGAACATAAATGATACATTGGTCGGGGGAAAATGGTACCCTAGCCGCGACTCTTCTTGAAGAGTCGTTTATAACCCATTTTTCTGATCAGTTTCGACCCATTTTCCAGTCATATTTCCAATCATTAACGAGTCTTCTTGCATTATGGGCATATGCATGGCTCATTTTCGAATCTTCCTTAGATCGCACATGAAATTAATCTCTTTTTAATCATTAAAAGGGCTCGAAAAAGACTCAGCAAGGTAATTCATGTAAAAATGATCTTCCAAATGCTAGGTGGGAAGTGCCACATTTATTGTTTTAATTTTAGTGCACACACATTTATACATAGTTAAGGACATTTTCCCAGACGGAATGGATTTCAATATCCCAGTAAGTAATATGTGCGTTTTTTTGACACTTTTTTATGAACATTCACCGTCATAATGTGCACAAAAAAAGAGTCCGGAAAGACCTTTGTTTTCTATGAAAACGGTCGCTTTTACCCAGTCAGCATTTGATGAAATTTTTGATCACATTCGAGTCTTTTTCAAATCCTCTGTCTGATTATAATAGTCATAATTGCGATCTTTTTCTAATCATAAATGATACTTTGGTCGGAAGAAAATGGTACCCTAGCCGCGACTCTTCTTGAAGAGTCGTTTATAACCTGTTTTTCGATCAGTTTTGACTCATTTTCGAGTCGTATTTCAAATCATTTGCGAGTCTTTTTTGTCGTATTTTAGCAAATCACTCATTTTCGAGTCTTTCTTAGATAGCACAGGAAATAAATCTCTTTTTAATCATCAAAAGGGCTCGAAAAAGTCTCAACAAGGTGATTCTTGTTAAAATGATCTTCCAAATGCTAGGTGGGTAATGTGGAAGATTTCAGAGTCTAATCGAACTCTTTTCTGACACAGATATTAGTGCTTTCTTTACTTCTCGTAAAGATCTGCATGTATGGGTTTCAGCAGTAGGCACACACCATTACAATAACTTCTGTTTGAAAAACATTCGCGTGAACACGGAGCATGTAAAGTGAAAGAACAATGATTCCCATAGTGAGTAGTCTACGCTTGACGATTTCATTTCATTATTGTAAGTAAAAAACATTAAAATAAAAGTAAAAAGAATTTTAAAATGTTGTGTATTCTCATACTGAATAGGTACTACAAACTTGATAAGAAAAAATTTTAAATTGATAAAAGCTAGTATCAAAATGATACTAGAGAATGATATAAGAGTTTGACAATTGAAAAACATCACCCCAGTCAGCATTTGATGAACATTTTTGATCACATTCGAGTCTTTTTCGAATCCTCTATCTGATTATAATAGTCATAATTGCGATCGTTTTTTGATTATAAATGATACTTTGGTCGGGAGAAAATGGTACCCTAGCCGCGACTCTTCTTGAAGAGTCGATTATAACCCGTTATAATCTGATCAGTTTGGACTCATTTGCGAGTCATATTTCCAATCATTTGCGAGTCTTTTTCATTTGAGCATATGAATGACTCATTTTCGAGTCTTCCTTAGATCGGACATAAAATGTATCTCTTTTTAATCATCAAAATGGCTCTTGCAAATGCTGTTTTTGAAATGTCAGAGTTTAAGAACGCTTACAATCAAACATTTTTGTAACTAAAACCCATTTTCCAACAGATAAACATCTGATTTCGACCAAATTTCTCGAATCTTTTTGAAAACATATCAAATTAACAATCGCCGGGTTTAAGAAAGATAAAATTTAAAACAGAAAAGTTTTTCTCCCTAAGACTAATTTTCCGACCGATCGGTCCTATGGTAGCCTTAAGATATAGATTTGAAAGCATATAGAATTAGTTATCAGGGAGGCAGCTATAAGATATAGTTATCCGATTTTGACCAAAGCTTGCAAATTTGTTTGAAAGCATATAAAATTAATAATGGACGAGTTTGAGGACGCTAACATTGAAAACAAAAAAAGTTTTTCTCAGTAAGACTCAATTTCCGACCGATCGGCCCTATGGCAGCCTTAAGATATAGTCATCCGATTTCGACCCAATTTTGCGAATCTATTTGAAAGCATATAAAATAAGTCATCAGCGAGTTTAAGGACGCTAACATTGAAAACAAAAAATTTTTTACTAACTTAACTTTGTTACTTTTCATTTTCGACCGATCGGTTCTATGGCAGCCTTAAGATATAGTCACCCGATGTCGATCAACTTTTTCAAAATTAGTTTGAAACCGTTTAATATTAACAATCACCAACCTTAAGAACGATTTATTTGAAAACCAAAAAGGTTTTTTTTCACTAAGACCCATTTTCCGACCGATCGGTCCTATGGCAGCCTATAAGATATAGTCATCCGATTTTGACCAAAGTTTGCAAATCTGTTTGAAAGCATATAATATTAATAATGGCCGAGCTTGAGGACGCTAACAGTGAAAACAAAAAAGTTTTTCTCACTAAGACCCATTTTCTGACCGATGGTTCCTATGACAGCTATAAGATATAGTCATCCGATCTTGACCAAAATTTGCAAATGTGTTTGAAAGCATATAATATTAATAATGACCGAATGTTAAATAGTTACAGAAAATGTATCTTACTTTTGAAAAGCATTTAAAGTGTACAGTTTTGAAGGAAACGCGTGAAGCCTGAGTTTTTAAACTAGTCTGATTTAAAGGTAATAAAGCGGGATAGTGCTGAACAGGATCTACCAAACACATTATTCAAGCGGTTGTACAATTCTTCCTTAGGGATGATCCGTAGTAGAAGCAGATGAAGTTTACAACAGTAGCAGCATCAGATGGAACAGTTTTCATGACAGTATTCAACGAATTTTGGAACTAATAGCCTTCAACCGAGGCAAAGACCTTTGCTTTAAATTGAAGTAGGTTTTACATAAAAACAACAAAATTGTAAAGTGTTTATAGCAATTACGGAAAATTTGGAAACTGTTGTCAATGAGAGTTCAACTTCAAAGAATTCGGAAGACTTTTACGATACCAGAAGGGGAAGATTGGATAAAACTGAGAATTGTTATAAAAATTCTAATATTGAATTGGAAGTCTTAGTTATTTTGCCGATTATGCAAGTCTTTTGAATGTATGCTCTCTTTAAAATTGCTCGTAACTCGAAACGAAATGGTAGAATAACGGTATTTCTTGCATATTATCTTTGTGCAAGCATTCTTCGCTCTCTCTGGTATATTCCAAGTTTTGGAATAGAACCGCTATAAAGTTGTTTGCACTTTATGTGAGCATTCCACTTGAATAGAACATGCATTTTATTTGGTCAGTATCGTTGACACGTGCACACAAATTTTGGTTTACTTAAACTTTTTGCTTTAATTGAAGTGTATATAAAATTAAAAAAAATTAAAATGGGGCGTGGCACTTCATTATCTGAGTCGGAGAAAGGAAAAATCCAAGCTTACAAGGATTCTGGCCTTTCTATTGCCAAAATAGCAAAAAAAAGTCGACAGGAGCCGTCACGCCATAACAAATTTTTTAAATAATGAGGCTAATTATGGTAAAAACATGAAGGGCCGCACCCACAGTGTGCTTACCATCGCGGACAAGCGACTTATATTAAGAGAAGCTTACAATTCGCACGACTCTTTGGCCATATAAGGATAAGGGAAAAATGCAACGTTAAAGCATGTTTGACAACCATGCGTCGTGTTATTAATAATGCTACACACCTGAAGACACTAAAAATCAAGAAGAAGCCACCTCTTAACCCGGCTCGGAAGTTACAACGCCTTGATTTCGCGCGCGCACATGTCACCTGGACTTCGGAGTGGCAACGTGTTGTCTTTTCGGATGAAAAAAAATTAATTTGGAGGGCCCCGATGGCTACAGCTACTATTTTCATGATCTTCGAATAGAACCACACCATCTTGATAAGTTGCACAGCAGTGCTGGAGGTATTATGGTATGGGGGGCCATTTCCAATTATGGCACCTGTGAGCTTAAATTTATTCCAACCACCATGAATGCGTTGTGTTATAATGGTATATTGAAAGAGGCCTTTCCACACATCCAAACTCTTTTTGAAAATCTAAAATGGATTTATCAACATGATAATGCCCCTATACATACCGGCCCGGATTGTTAAATCGTATATAGCGAGCCAAAACGTGGAGTTATTAAACTGGCCACCCTATTCACCGGACCGGGATGGCTAACACGTGAAGTATATGGATCAGGTCAGCAATATTCGAGCGTTCCCGAACTAATTGCAGCTATCAAATTAGCATGGGGCTCGATATCGTTGAATTATTTGGGAAAATTGTATGCATCCCTTCCAGACCGAATGTGTGAGGTTTTGGAGAAAAAAGGAGGCTCAACACACTATTACAAACTTTTTTTGGTTTAAAAACATGTTAGTAATTTCTTATTAAAGTAATATTGTTATTTGAAAAGGATTGAAATATTCTTAAATGGTTTTTAGATAAAGTGTTCTAGTGTCAAGTGGTGCAAAATGAAGACTCCAAAATTTGTTACTTATTGGTTAACAATGTTTTTTGTATACTTACAATATTTGAATAATTTTGTAATTTTCGTCTAATTACTACATTTAAATAAACTTTATAAGAAAACAAAAATTATTTTCCTAGATGGCTTGGTTTAGCAGCAATTAACTATAGAAAATCGACTTTAGAGGTGTCCTATTCAAGTGGCGAGCAGTGTAATAACATCATATGAAATGCAAATGTTCTATTTTTAAACCTAATAGTTTAATTTCAGCCCGTACAGTTAATATTTATTACTAGTATAAACAGGTGAACAATGCTTTTTAATTTAAAAGTACCTTTTTTGTACCTTTACCTTTACGTAGGTACTGGGAATTCCAGATACCTTTTACCTTACCTAGGTATATTTTTTGACATTTACCTTGTACCTTACCTAGGTAAGAAAATTGGGTACCTTTCCAATCACTGATTACAACTAGCTCAAATTAGTATTTCAAACGAACATTTCATCGAAAGCTAATATTTGTTGTTGCCCAACTCATCCGAATCTAGTTATTTTGCTACCAGTTACAACTGGTAGCAAAATAACTAGATTCGGATGAGTTGGGCTACTAGCATTCCAACTAGGTGTAGGACAGTTTTGTTTTGTTACTAGTTGACAATTTCTTTGCAGGGTAGTAACAAAACAAAATACTGGAATGCTAGTAGAATTTATCTGGTAGCATAATAACTAGATTCGGGTGAATTGGGAAAAAACAAATATTAGCTTCAACAAAACCAAATACTGTCATACACCTAGTTGGAAGCAGCTGCTTCATTTCTAGTTGTAAACTAGACACTTTCCCTGCAGGGGTATTTTATTTCAGCCTAAGCTGACTCACGGCACTTCTGAATAAGAAGGTTCGAAGTCTCGAATGAAATAAGCAAAATTACCTTACTACTTTGTCATTTTCTGAGAAATATTTAAGCTTTGTAGTCTATGAAAAGTATTGAACATTTTGGTTGATTCAAACCAAAATCTTGGTTTCGGTTCACAATACCAGGAATTTGTTTATAAATCAAAAAATCTTTATTTATACTTGTAAATTCATTTCATCACCTCTCAAAGTAGTCTCCACCCGAATGCAATACACTTGTGCCCACGTTTTTTTTTTTTCAATTTTTCAAAACTGTGGCCTTTTCTGAGGCCCAAATGGTCACTCGAAATGGTTTTCACTGATCTTTTCGATATTCCAACAAGGTCAATAAGGTCTAGGACTGTTAATCGACGATTTAGGAGCACCAATTTCATCATCAGTTGATATTGATGGTGCTTTCTCGACCCTCTTTGAACATTTTTTTACCACTCATAAACTTTTGTTTTCGTTAGAGTTTGCACACCGAAGGCCTTCTGTTAATTTAATGCAACTGCATTGTTGAATAGTTTCAGACATTATAAAAAACGAAAAATTCACTTTTCGCTGTTTACAAAAGGAAGCGTATCTGAAACACTAATGAATATTTTGACTTGTAATTTGGCACAGATGTCAGTGACAATATTGCCAACATAAAAATGAAAACATTTGTCGATATTGGAATTCAAATTTTCCGGTATTTCTTGCATATTTGCAGCGCTAATAAATACTTGTAACAATCAAGAAATTAAACCAGAGTCCGGCGCGTCGCAACCTACTGAGCATACAAAAGTGATCAGTCACACACCGACAGTATAAGCTCGTCGCTACGCTGCTTTTGCCAGCAGCCAGCACAGTGGGAAATGAACTTACAAACACACGCAATGCCAAAATGCGCATGTGTCTTTTGCCGGCCCCTGAATTAAGACAATTTTTATTTCGGTTGCATTTTTGGTGATGTTTCAGTAAAAGGTTCTGATTTATGGTAATGGTAATGGTAATGGTAATGGTACCTTGGTTTGTATTTGAGTGTAGTCTCACATACCTAGAAGTTAAGAAATGATTTTAAAGAGTACCATTCTGCAGAAGGTTTGACCCGGATGTTCCCAATCTTGTTAAGGTCTAAGGTTGGATTCAAGTATCAGTTCCTTAGCTTGTCGAACCTTGTTTAATAGCTTCTTTGACCGTTAATGAAGTTTTCCCTTATTATTTAGATGTTTAATTAGTTAAGGAAAACACAACCAATTTAGCAAGCTTTTGATGAAGCTTCAATCAATAGCTCTGCCCCGTGGCTGAGAATATCGATCCACATCAGCCCTGGTATGTAAAACCTTATTATAATCCAATTCCTTTACCTTATTATGGCATCAAGGGCTTGGGACGAGTATTAAATTTACAGATGGCCCTACACACAAAAAAATCTGGTGGGTAAAATTAACTGCGCTGACAGTAACTTTTTTCGAAATTTTTTATGCATGTGGTTTAGTTGTTGCTTGGTAACTGTGCTAACAGTAAAAATCTACAGAAGAAATTGTAAAGTTCACGTATTTATTTTAGCTCGTATTTTGTTGTTGCATTTAACAACTGTACGCTGAGTAAATTCAACCACAAATATTTTTTCACATATTTTGTTGTTTTAATAAGTTCTGCTAACTACAGTAACTTTACCATACAAATAGTTACTCTGACGTGATTTTTTCATCTTATACTTTGTTTTTGTAGCAATTAACTGTACCCACAAGTAAATCTTACCGCACAAATAAATAGTATAACTTTTTAAATGAATTTTGTTGCTTCACGGATTAACTCTACCGACAGTAAATCTAACCGCGAAAATTGTTGATTGAGAAAATTTCAGTTTGGCCCTTATATTTATATTGTACTTTCACTGAATTTGAACTTGAGAATTACTAGTGGTCTCATTTATGCGACATTTAAGAAATTTTTCGTGCATGTGGTTAGACAGATTCAATGCAAGTAATATGTTAGACGCGTTTCTATTAACGCGCGCCGTAGCGTAACTGGTAAAGACGTCCGTCCAATCGTGTTCAGTCCAAGGGCCCAGAGTTCGAATCCCCCCCCAAGTAAGTAAAAAATGTTAAAATAAAATAAAAATATGTTTAATTCAAACAATTGTTTCAGAACCAAAATTGGTGGGTGGGGTGGGGGTATTAAGGTTGCCTCTTCTGGTCTGGGATGATGATGAGCTCAAGTAGATTGGCAACTTGTGACAACGAAAATAGTATCCAACCCTACTTTTCTTCAGTTGGAGTAACAGCTGTTAAATTACTATTTTTATGGTAAAATTACTGTACACACAGTAAGAAAATTTACTTACTGTACGCATCGGTTAATATTACTAATTTTGTGGGTTGGCGCATTTCTAAACGATATTTTCAGTTAGATTTACTATTGTAATAGTTCTCTTTGCGTAAAGGTTTACGTGATAGTTACTGTCAAATTTTGTGAATTTTAGCGACTTTTTGGGTTGGCGCATTTCTAACCCAAAATATCGGTTAAATTCAACCACAGATTTTTTTGTGTGTAGGCATCTTTGGAGCCACTTTTGGCTTTACCTCGCTTAGTTGGTCGACGCACTAGTTTCTGCCGTCTTTTCTCATGCCATTCTTTTCATTGAAACTTTAACTGCTGATCCAAGAGACAAGCTTCCGGTTTAAACCATCTCCCACACATGTACTCATCGATCGTATAGAACTAAGTTGGCCAGACCCTATGCGCACGCCGCGCATTCGTTGTTGTTTTCCGCATAGGGATAGCAGCGCCTACAAACCTCATGCATAGCTTATGGCTAAGCATTATAAGTGTGCTCTTTCTCTCCTATGCCTCTTTAAAACTCGAACGTAACAACAAATATGTGTTTGCGCCGTGAAGAGTCGTTAGGGATAACGATGAAACAGTTCTGTATAGGCAACCAGCTCTTTTTGGTGGTACAATGCATAAGTTGTTTACAGTTGTGAACAAACGCAACTTTTTCGGACCTAGAGCCAGCCAACTCACTAATTAAACATTAGAAAGGTCGCCAAATACAGTACAAGCCGTCTTTAATGTAGATGTGGGACAGCCACGAGCAGACACACAGATCAGCAGGCAATAATCAGCTTTCTCTTTCTATCTCTTGAGGTTGTGGTTGCTTGAGAATAATTGGCTTCATTTGTATTGGTGTTTACGCGGCCGTAAGCTGGTTAAGCAGCAAATTGTGGTTGTTGGAGTTCAAGTTTCAATTGTTTGTTTTAGAGATATGGGAATCCAATTGTTTTAGGATGATACTGGACATCTGAATCTATATAATTTGTTACTCTTTTCTAGAAAAAGAAAAACACGACTAATTAAGCAAGCTTTTTGATACCTCAATCAATAGCCAAATGGACCATATTAATTTCACAATTATGTGAAATTTTATTTATTATAAAAAATCGTATGTAAAAGTAAAATTGGCTCAAACAGCACCTCCAGGAGGGCCATCGCCAAGCTTCTCTCAATCTCTTGGCGTGTGTGCTTATAATTTTTCGCACAAGAGAAAGTGACCTACAGTTTAACGCCGAATCCGAATTGTAGAATTGTTTAAAATAATTTATTTTAAAGCTAAGAAATATTTCTTTATCCAAAATACATTCGTATATAGTTTAGCACACGAAAATCATATTAGGCCATGCTTCCATTTTCACTTGCGCAAAATGTTTTTGCGATTAGGAAGCAAATCAGTTCCCAAAACCGGTTTTAGAACACAAAACATTTGCGTAAATGAAACAAGGATCAAATATCAGGCCCATCTTTAAAATTATACATTTTTTTCAAATCAAAGAGATACATTCAGAGAAAACGTCAAGACGATCTTGCTTGATATCAAACAGTTTTGATGTCAAGAGTACGGTAAGACGGAATATTCTTGCATCTTGGGGATGAGAACCAACATCAAACCACCTTCAGCACCTACTTTTTTCTAAACTGAGATTGATTTTAAGATACCATTCAAAAATGGTTTGCTTACTTACTTTACTTCGAAGACTGAACACACGAAGGACGGCGCCTTAGCCCACTCGACTATTAACCATAAGCAAGATCTGGCGTCAAAATCATACTTATGAATGTAAGCAGTTAGCATTTTGCCACTCAGCAAGCAACAAATGCAGTGGTCTAGTCGACAAGACATTCACTTAGAAAACGTCGAGTCCGTGGGATCAAGTTCCCGTAGGATCATAGCTATTTTAGTTTTTATATTTCTTTTTATACCCTTGTAGAGGGTGTATTAAAATTGTCGAGATGTTTGTAACGCATAGAAGGAAGCAACTCCGACCATTTAAAGTATATATATGTATTCTTGATCAGCAATACGAGCAGAGTTGGTATAGCCATGTCCGTCTGTTTCTATGCTATCTCCTCCGTCAGTTGTAAAGCTATCTTAACAAAACTTTGCACGAAGTTTTTTGGTACAAAGACACTGCACATTTGTCGGAACCGGCCGGATCAGATGACTATAGCATATAGCTGCCATAGGAGTTATCGGTCGAAAAAGTAGTTTTAGTTAGAAAAACTTTTTTGTCTTCAAGGCGAACGTGCCCAAACCTCGTATTTATAAGTTCTCAATGCTTTTACATAATTCCACCAAAAATGATGAAAATCGGACAATTATATAGTATAGCTGCCATACAAAAGATAGGTCTGAAAAAAGTCTTAGTGGGAAAAACTTTTTTATTTTCAATGCAAACGCCTCCAAACCTAGTATTTATCAGTTTTCTATGCTTTTACATAATTCCACCAAGAATGATGAAAATCGGACAATTATATAGTATAACTGCCATACAAAAGATAGATCTGAAAATAAGTCTTAGTGGGAAAATCTTTTGTTTCCAATGCTATCGGTCCTAAACTTGTTACTGATCAATATTATATGCTACCACACAATTCTGCCAAATTTGATCCAAATCGGATGACTATAGCATATAGCTGCCATAGGAACAATCGGTCGAAAAAGTAGTTCTAGTGAGAAAAACTTTTTTGTTTTCAATGGTAGCGTCTTTTTACTTTCCAGTTATGAATATTAACGGTTTTCACACAATTTTGGGAAGTTTGGTCAAAATCTGAAGAATATATCCTATAGCTGTCATATAACAAACTGGCAAGCAAATGGTCAAAGTAGTGGCGCCTTCAATTGCTGAGTTTGGGAAATAATTCAGCTAAGAATGTTCAACGAATATCATTTAAAACCTTAATTTATATCAATTATACAAGCTACAAGTGTATATAAACTTCGGTAGAGCCGAAGTAAGTTTTTCTCATTTTTTTGTTATTTAAAGTGTTTTTAACTTAGGCCCATTCAGCAGTTAATTTCGATTTGTGATTAATGATTGCCGATTGCGAATGGCAAATTTGACATTCATGATTTCTGAAAGGGAATCGAACATAAAGTATGATTGGTTACTGATTGCTGGATCAAACTGCCTTAGTGTACATTTTCGCATACAATTTTCTATTCGTTATGATAAAAAGTACTAAAGCCAAAGAGTATCTTAAAGGCTGCTATCAAAGCCATTCAGAAGAGACTCATCGGCAATCGCCACATTCGGATTTATCTGTTGAATGTGCCCCATGTCTATATTTTATACAATCCTTTAGTCAATTTTATCGTCAATAATGCAAAAAAGTTGAAAGTGAAGATCAATTGTCTGCTCGAATTCGAGTAGTTTTTAAAAAATTAAGAACAAAATAAACTAAATTGAAGCCGATTTCAGTTCATGTGTTCTACGATCCAATTCCATTACGATTTGGTTCGTTTTTGGATCGAAAGCGATTTGTAGAATATGTACATGGGACATGGAAAATATTGTTATCTTTTTTTCTGTGTAGAAACAGGGCTGATAGAATCACTAACTCCTACAAACTGGAACTAGTAGTCTTGTGTTATTCACGTAAAAAAACAACTCTCCCTAAAAAACCCCAAATTCGCTCTGAAAATGACAAATTCTTCCATAAACTCCGCCCTAAGGTGATTCATACTAAATTTAAAAAAAAAAACTATTTTCCAAAAAATTGCATTTTTGGCATAACTTTACTAAATTTCTATATTTAAGAAATTTTTTCTAAATTTTAGGGCAATTTTCTTAATTATAGAAATATAATTTTTTGAGTGTTCCTTTTGGGGATTCAAAAAAAGAACGGTACTCTAATACCGGTTCTCAAAAATTGAATATAATAGTTCTGGTTCGAAGTTTAAATTGTATTCGAAACGGTTTTCTATTCCCTTACTTGATTTGTAACGGTTAATTTCGGTTAACGTTATAAGGGCTTAGGTCCTTTCTGTTTTTTTTTCGGCAAGTGTATGCCTTCTGCTTTAACTGCAGTAGCATGTATTTTTCTAGCATTCCGTTTCGTGCGAAAAAGACAGGTCCAGGGGGGTGGGGGATGGGGTGGCGGGTTGGTTCGCTTACCATTTGAAAATTTTGTTAGAGTCAGCAGCTTTTCACAGTGCGCTCGCTTCTCCTTCGCCTGTCGCTTGTGCGCTGAGAAGGCGTAACGCTGAGATGGTGATCTCTCTCGTTCGCTGGCTCTCTCACTGCCACTCACTACTCTCTGTATAGCGGCTCTTCTATTATGTGTGTTGGTTGGCGTTGGCGTCTCCTGCTGCAGCTGTTGTTGTTGTTGTTCTTGTTGTTGATGATTGGCGGTGTTAGCATTTCAAAAACAACAACAACTACGAAAAAACCGTTTAAAAATAACGCACTTGTAGCAAACTCGATACTTTTTTTGTACTGAACAAAACTGATTTGAGTAGATTTTAGTGTGTTGCTGTGTGTGTGCGTGTGTGTGTGTGTGTGTGTGTGCACTAACAAAATCACAAAACAAAAAAAAAAAATAAACTGAACGAACGCGACTTTTGTTCTTGTTGTTGACAACAACAAAAAACCGACAACGACTATTAATATTTAGAAGTTAACCTTTTAGCCTCGAACAGCGGCTCATCGGCTACGGCTCATCGGCAACGTCGGAGCCACACAGCAAAAGTGGAAAAATAAAACCGAAATTGTATTTTCTCTTCTTTTTTTTTTGGGAGCATTTACAGTTGTTAATTCCTTTGCTCACGCCCGCTCACGCACGTTTCGTTTGATTGGTAGTAGGTACACGGGGGGGTTTGGAATCGGGCGAGATCGGTTCGTGCGTCTTGAGATTCAACTAACCAACTAAAATCTAACCAAACCAAACAACAGCGAGACTGAAACTGAACTTTTTCGTAGCGCGATCCCGTTGCCGACACTAACGGAACGCCAGTCAGTCACACACATCCACACACTCACACACACACACACACACACAAGGCACTGCCTACGATCGTTAGGCGCTCGCTCGGATTTTGAAAAATTTCATTTTCGTAGAACGTTTTTGCTCAGCTCCTCCTCGGGGGCCTCGGGTTGCGTATGCTTTAACTTAGTAAGATTGTGACGGAGAGGCGCTGCTGCTGCTGCTGCCGCTCTCCTCTCGCACATGTGTTCATTCTCAAGTGTGTGTGTGTGTGTGTATATATAAATATACATAAATACATATGTATGGCTACTTATAGAATCGGGCGCAGATACAACACCAGGCAGCAGCAGCAGCAGCAACAGCAGCAATGTTCCCAATCCCAACCATAAGAGCCAACGGAACAGTTACTCCGTTTCGATTCCTACTTCAGGAATCAAACGCACGCACGCACACGCACACAGACACAAAGAGCAACACTTTACAGCTACAACTAGATAGAGAAAAATGAACATGCTCCATCTCCCTTGTACTTGCATCGAGACAGGAATCCGGGATCTATGATGGCACTGCCATTACCACAGAGTGGGAAAAATCGTAACCTAAATATAGATACAAGTATGTATTCGGAAGCAGGCACCCCAAGTAGAAACGGTTTTTAGTTTTGGGTTAATGATCTTATGGACAAACCAAAACGGTAAAACTGAAAGCTGAAGAGCGAGAGCGAAAAGCGTTTTCGTTTCGAAACGTTATTGATTGTTGTTGTTGTTTCAGGATTCATGAATACTTGAGCAGATTTTGAAATCAAGAATTCTTTCAAAAGCCCATGCACCAGAGTGAAATCTTAAGCTAAGTGTTCACACCGGCATATAATTTGAAATTTTAATGAAAATTTGTCACTAAAAGCCATGATTGCAGACTTTGGAGAACTTAAAACATAAACTATTAGCCATTTTCTCAATTCCACAAAGGTTTTGTGATTTAGAGAAGGGTTCCCCAAGCAGAGAGCGCAAAAATGTGACTGTGTCTCTCTCTAACACACAGTGATGCATGACTTCGGCAAGCATTTGGTGTGAATTTGCGAGTATATTCGTGCCCCAGGGGCTATCGCTAGGGAACTCTGATTTAGAGTTCAAATCTGGCACTAAAACCGGTTTTAAATCACAAAATTTTTGTGTAAGTGAAATTGAGAACATGGCTGTATGCTTCCATTCACTAATATTTTCGCCAATTTGTCAAATTTAGCCACATTTTCTTCAAAATTTCCTAAAAATATGTCAAATTATTTGTCTGTGTGAACTTAGCTTAACACTTCTTCATAATAATCAAGTAAGAACGCTGCATTCGATACCCTTTGTTACCTTGATTTTATTTGTTTTCATTCATTTGCTTGCATACGAAAAGCTATATACAAACACGAGATTTCGAAAGATTATGCACCATTCTATTTAAGCATTATTTCCCTGCAAATCTTGTTAGGAGTTTCAGAATCGATGCAATGCACAGTGTGTTGTTTTAGCAATCTAGACGATGAAAAAGGAAAAAAAAAGTTCAAAAATGTCCCACTATTACGAAAATGCAAAAAAAAAACCAAGGAATTGCGAACTCAGAAGTAACGGGACATTAAAGATAAGAAATGTTTTTGCTTGAAAATGTAGATGTACATATGTCGGAAATTAAGTGTAACTTTAATTGATTGAACTGAAAATTAAAACCTATATTCTCCATAATGTTTTTGATGTAAATTATTGTGCTGATATATTTTGTTAATTTTGCATCAAAAGTGAACATAAAACTATTTGATTTATAAAAGTTGTGAAGCTTTTAAAAATTGCATTTTTTTAACGATTTGAGTGGGGTAGAAAGTGTATAGTTTCGGCTTGTTTCGATTTGTGCTTGACGCGAAATTGAAGGACGTTTCAAGGTCTTTTTAAAATGCATAAGTTTGTTTTGCACCGATTTGCACAAAGTTGTTTTTTGGATAGACTGTAAGTCTAATTACAAGTTGGTGTTCTATGTGTGTTGAGAAAATTTCACCTCAAATGAGTCTGACGATATAATACACACAATATTGGAATTAACCGATACTTCTACGTTAAAACAATAATTTTAAATTAAAAAAAAATTATAAATACTTTCATAAATAAAATATTAGATGGAAAATCCATCTCCAATTTTTAAGTGCCCCTAACTAACGAACGGTGCATGTCCGACCCCCTCTCTGGAACAATTTTTTTTATAGTTCGACCATATAAGTACAAAAACATCATAAAATAGTTTTCATTTTCTAGATTGTTCTAAACGACACACTATGTAATGGGTCTAAAACAGAGTCCGGCACGTCTCAGACTCCAGTGTATTGAAGAAAGCTCTGCGGCAGCGACTGCGACACACCGACAGTATACGAGCTTATACTGCTCTATTTTGCAACAACAAAGATGTGCTAAATGAGCGCGCTCTCGCGTAGCTAAACACACACACACAACGCCAAAATGTGCATGTGTGTTTTGCCGGCCCCTGGTCTAAAACCAAAGTAAATACAAGCCTAGTTTTCAAGGCTTAAACTTATATGGTGGATGTTGAACAAGAATAAAAATAACTAAATATCCACAGCTTCATCCTAAGATTTTTACCCAATTACCTTTAAAATGCTAAATTGAGCATAATCTGTTGCCTACTTTGGGGACTAATTTTTACATTTTTTATACCCTTGCAAAGGGTATTATAATTTTGCCCAGAAGTTTGCAACGCATAGAAATATTCATTTCCGACCCCATAAACTATATATATTCTTGATCAGGGCGACGAGCTGAGTCGATTGAACTTTGCCCGTCCGTCTGTCTGTCCGTCTGTTTCTACGCAAACTAGTCTCTCAGATTTAAAGCTATCGAGCTGAAATTTGGCACAGAGTCTTCTTTTTACTGCACGCTGCTAATATGTCGGAACCGACCGGATCGGATGACTATACCTTATAGCTGCCATAGGAACCATCGGTAAAAAAATGGGTCTTAGTGAGAAAAACTTTTTTGTTTTCAAAGTTAGCGGCCTTAAACTCGGCCATTGTTAATAATATCTGCTTTCAAACAGATTTGCAAATTTTGGTCAAGATCGGATGACTATATCTTATAGCTGTCATAGAAACAATAGGTCGGAAAATGGGTCTTAGTAAGAAAAACTTTTTTGTTTTCAATGCTAGCGTCATAAAACTCGGCGATAATTAATATTATATGCTTTCAAACAGATTTGCAAATTTTGGTCAAGATCGGATGACTATATCTTATAGCTGCCATAGGACCGATCGGTCGGAAAATGGGTCTTAGTGAAAAAAAACTTTTTTGTTTTCAAATAAATAGTTCTTAAAGTCGGTGATTCTTAATATTAAACTAATTTGAAAAAGTTGATCGGGTGACTATATCTTATGGTTGCCATAGGACCGATCGGTCGGAAAATAAGTCTTAGTGAGAAAAACTTTTCTGTTTTAAATTTTATCTTTCTTAAACTCCGCGATTGTTAATTTGATATGTTTTCAAAAACATTCGTGAAATTTGGGCGAAATCAGATGTTTACCTGCGTGAAAATGGTCTTTAGTTAAAAAACTGTTCGATTTTTATGTCTGACATTTCAAAAACAGCATTTGCAAGGGTATAAAAACTTCGGCACAGACGAAGTTAGCTTGGCCTTCTCGTTTTTATTAACTTAAACGTTCTATTAGGGTCTTAAAAACATCCTGTAAAACTTTCAAGCAGCTCCGACAATATGTTTTACAACAATAAACAAAATACATTTTTTTTCCGTCGTATTTTTCAAAATTCTATGTTTATTCTGTTTTTTATCAAAAGACTTCAATTGAAGTTTATTTTTTAGTGTTGGGGAAAAAGCGCACCGCGACCTACTAAGTTTACAACTCTCCTAGCAGCCATATTTCCTGTACAAAGGTCAAAATTTTCGTGGGTTCTAGGTTACTGATGTTGGTTGGGTGTAAAATGTGTTTCCCAAATTTACTGAGTCTGCGCCTTGCTGGAGCATCGCAGTGTGCTAGTATATGCTCGGAGGACAACTCCTTCTCTTCGCAATATCTGCATAGTTGGGTGCTTGCAGTGGCCCGTGTAGAGCCCTGTCAAGATCCTTAGATCATTCTTTCCTTGTTGGATTAACTTTTTGCACCTTTTCAGGTTATGGTTCACTATTAATACTTTAGCTTGTCTCATCCCTCTGGTGTTTGCCCAGGAGGATGTTCTAAGCGTAATCTCTTCCTTTCTAAGGAGACTTTTTATGGTGTGTTGGCCTATGCCGCAGTAGGGTTCCGGGCCTACCATTGCGGTGGGTGCACCCTTGCGTGTCAATTCGTCGATCAATTAACGTTAAAAAAAAAGTTCAAAATTTCTAAAAAAGCTGCTTTTGGAAAAAAAAAAACATTTTACTTGAAAATTTAATGAAATTTTTATACCCTTGTAGTGGGTATATTAAAATTGTCCAGATGTTTGTAACGCATCGGCCACACAAACTATATATATTCTTGATCAGCATGACGAGCTGAGTTGATATAGCCATGTCCGTCTGTCCGTCCGTCTGTTTCTATGCTCTGAATATGTTTCTATGCGGATCGAATAACTATAGCATATAGTTGGCATAGGAACCATCGGTCATAAAACTAGTTTTAGAGAGAAAGACTTGTTTGTCTTCAACGCAATCGTGCCCAAACCTCGTATTTCTAAGTTTTCTATGCTTTTACATAATTCCACCAAGTTATATGAAAATCGTCCAACTATATAGTATAGCTGGCATACAAAAGATATGTCTGAAAAAAAGTCTTAGTAGGAAAATCTTTTTTGTTTTTGATGCTATCTCTCCCAAACTTTTTAATGATCTATATTATATGCTACCACACAATTCTGCCAAGTTTGATCCAAATCGGATGACTACAGCATATAGCTGCCATAGGAACTATAGGTCGAAAAAGAAGTTCTAGTGAGAAAAACTTTTTAGTTTTCAATGGTAGCGTCTTTATACCTTTTAGATGTAAATATGATCGGTTTCCACACAATTTTGAAGAGTTTGGTCAAAATCGGATGAATATATCGTATAGCTGCCATATAAAAAACTGTCAAGCAAATGTTTAAAGTAGTGGCGCCATCAGGCTGCAGGGGTATATAAACTTCGGTCGAGCCGAAGTAAGCTTTCCTCTATTTTTGTTTTTACCTTGTCTTGTCGCACTTTGACGCACTTTAGCCGAGCCTAACACACCGATGCATACATACGAAGAAGACTTTTTGAATTCGGGAATTAGGTCAAAAAGACCTAAAAGGGAAAAAATAAAAAAAAATGTGTTTCTCTCCTCTCACAACCAAATAGAAGCAGAGAGCGTTGTTAAAGGTTATTTCGGTACCTCTTTTCAATGTGGTCGCACGAAAGCTGTCGTCTTCTGACAAAGGCAAACGGGGAAACCGGTTTTTGCGACCTCTGGTATTGATGAAAGTTTGATATATGTAAGTTCTCAAATTTTTGAGAAAAATTTTAGTCACAATATAAATACGTGAATAAAATGCTCGAGTTTGATCCAAACAAACTTATTCCTGAATCCCGATTCGAACCTAAGCCTGTTTCAGCGATCTTCTGAACCCGAACTCAAAAAATGTTCCTGGTTCTAACCCCGGGGTGAACCTCTCCCGATTTTATGTAGGTTTGCAACCATAGTTTTAAGTAGAACAAATTGGTGGTATTTTCAACTCAATGAACTTAATTAAGATATGACCAGTCAGTATTTAGTCAGTATTTTGGCAAGAAGGAAGAAAAAATTCAGAATCAGGGGAAGAGACCCAAGAAAGAAAGGTAAGATTAAAGTCATCCACGAAGAATTGAAGATCTCGATAACTGTTGAACCGATTTTGATAATTTTTTTTGTTTTGTGAAAGGTAACTCATAAATGCATTAAATCCATATTTGAAATCTCTTACAAATAATTTTTATTTTAACGAAAACAGTTGTAACTATATTTATTTATTTGATATTTCTTCTTAGTGCTAGAAGTACAGGACTTATTTGGAAGCACTAATCACTATTACAATTACGAATACAACAGTCGATTGGGTTATTAATTTAAACTTAACATTTAACATTGAATATGACTATTAAAATATAAATAATTTATACGAAAAAAGAAAGAAAAACATAACTTATTGCTGTAGTTAGTTTTCCATTGTTTGTTTTAATATCGTTAGGTAGTTGGTTCCATAGACGAATAGCATAAGGTAAGAAGTGCATATCAAATGTTGCTAGTTTATTTCTTGTAGGAATTAAAATTTTTTGTTCCTTGAGATGAAGCAAAGTTAAGCATTTTAAACAGGTAGGAAGGTTTCCCAGTATTAATTATTTTGTATAGGAACATTAGCACTCGTAAGCTAATCCATGAATTTAGAGGTATATTAATTATTCTCTCTGCTAATTGTGATATGTGGTTAGATCTTGTTTTTGTTTTGCATATATATATATCTAGCAATGTTATTAAATACTACATTTAACTTATGTTTGCTATTTGCATTGCAATTTTCGTAAACTTCCACCCCATATAGCACCGATGGTATTATATTATATATTTTTGTAGTTAGCGTTGATTTCAAACCAAATGTTTTCGTATGCACAAATGACATGATTCCAAGCACGAGTTTGAGTGCGGCTTTGTAGTCAGTGAAAGACTTCGTCGCTCTGTCATCAGCTTTACAGCTTCAGTTGACATGCGACTAGCCGCACTCAGACTTAAGGGTAAATATTTTAATATTAGTCTTATCTGAGCACAGGCGTTTGGGAAAGACCTTAGTTGAGAATGTTCGACGAAAATCATTTAAAACCTTAATTTAATACAATTTGCAAGGGTATATTAAGTTCGGTTGAGCCATAGGAAGCATTACTCTTTCTTTTTTTTTTAATTTTAAATTTATTTAAATTTTATTTTGGAGTGTGGTTCTTGTTGTTGAAGTTGTTGTTGTTGTATCGGATGTGAAAAAGAGTAACGTGTGTGGGATAAGTGTCCAGAGTTTCAGTGGTGCGAGTGTTGTAGGGCAATTAACTATGTAGATGATATGTAGCGTGTCGTGTATAATGAGTCCATCTAATGGGTGGGTTAAACAAAATAATAAATAATTATGTCATCATCTTCGTCATCATCGTCATCTGCTTCCTCCTCCTCCTCCTCCTCCTCACCATCCTCCTCTTCCTCTTCAGCCTCTTCTTCTTCCTCATCTTCTGCCTCCTCATCTTTTGCCTCCTCCATTTCATCCTTCTTCTCCTTCTTCTCCTTTTCACGTTCTAACTTCTCCTCCTCCTCAATGCGTTTCTCCTCCGCAACCACTTCCTCATACTCCTCCATGGCCCCTTTCTTTTCCTCCTCCACCACCTCCTCCTCCTCCTCTTTGGCCCCTTTCTTTTCCTCCTCCTCCTCCTCCTCCTTGGCCCCTTTCTTTTCCATCTCCTCCTCCTCGTCTACCTCTTCCTCTTCCATTTTGTCTTCCTCCTCAGCTTCTCCAAATGCTTCCTACCACTTCTCAAACTCTTCCTCCTCCATTTGCTCTTCCTCCTCAGCATCTTCCGGTTCTTCCTCCTCAACCTCTTTTTTCTCAGCTTCTACATCTTCTTCCCCCTCTACCTTTTCTTCTTCTTTGGATTTTTCCTTCTCAGCTTCTAAGTTGGCATCTTCTTTCTCCTCCTCCTCCTTCTGCTTTTCTTCGTCAACTTCCCTGGAAATTCTTAGACGCTTATGTCTTCTTTGCGCCGCCGCCTGCAATGAAGACATCATCTCCTCATTCTCATCTACCGCATCATCTACCGCTTTCCTTTTCAATGGTTTATTCATTTTTTCTATTTTATCTCGTCGTAAAGTAGTTGCACAGACTGAAAATGATTGAGTCTATGAGGTGAAATCTAAATGCCTAGCTTGCTTGACCAAAGCCACACAAAATTGACAAAATGCCCCTCAATTTTGAGTGTTGTTAACCGATAGTCGGTGTTGACGGTGGTTAGAGCGAAACGGCCATTGTCCCAAATGAACTCAGAGAGCGTCAAATGAACGCTGAGCGCAACCGTACTGTCTATATCAGTATGCTCTTTGGGTACGTTTTGTTTTTGTAATTGCACCGAAGATGGGAAATCAATGATCCGTACACATGCAGGGCGCGATGTATACAAATCGACACACATGCAAACGATTTCGTGTGTATGCGTCGCGTAGAACAAAAACCGGTTTTGTTCACGTCTTTGATTGATGTTTGCGCGTGCAAGCAAACTGATCAACAACAATTTCATGTGATTTTGTTGTTGCCTAACCCAATTTCAATGTGTTCCCTTATTGGTATTGGTGCTTTTCTTTGTGAGTATTGGTGAGTGCACTGGCGTATGCTGCTTTTGGGCATGCCTGGTCTATATATATTCCAAATCTGGGGTGCCCAGAATAAGCTTAGCGCGTGAAAAGAGCTTTCCAAAAAGCTCTAGCGTGAACCGATGCGACGAATACAACTAGAACTACGCGCTTGCAAAGACAAGCTTGCGGAAATACCGCAAGACTTTTTTGACAACCTTATATGTACTTTTGCAATCAGGTCTCTTATATGTGAATGTGAATGTATTGCTTTGTCAGGTTTAACCGTCTAATAAGAGCATATGTTTTCCCAATTGCCTTGCTTATATGGTCGTCCCATGATAACGTCTTATTGAAAGTGAAACCAAAATTGGATGACCTTTCAGTATATTCGATAACGGATGCATCAATCTTTAGCTGCTGTAGACTACTCGTGTCATATTTCTTTTTTTAAATAACTAAACATTTAGACTTAATTGGGTTTATTTTAAGACCATTACTCTTAGCCCATTTGCTTACTAGCTCCAGCTCATTATTACAATTCACTAATATTTCTTAACGGAGCACTAACATACATTTGAACGTCATCTGCGTACATTTGAATTTCACATTTAGACAAGGAATATGGCAGATCATTAACATATATGGAAAATAGCAAGGGTCCCAGGACAGAACCCTGTGGAACACCACAATTCACGGTCAGAAAGGAAGAGAACTCCAATTGTGTGACTACAGCTTGTTGCCATATAACTAAGGTATGATTTCATGAGTTTCATTGCTGTATTGGAGAAGTTGTAGAGTTTGTTTAACTTTGCGCAGAGAGAATTCTGCTCCATATAACTACCTATTTGTGAGGCCACGATTTGTTCAAATGCTTTTGATAAGAAGGAGAAGATTGAGATAGGACGGTAATCGTTGTTACCTTTTGGAATCGGTAACACTTTTGCAGTTTTCCAAACATGCGGGAAAGTAGATGTCATTAGTGCAGTATTAAATATGTGTGTAATATAAACGAGTATTTTTGGTAAGATGATTTTTATAAATTTGGGGTCAATTTTGTCTAGCCCCATAGCATTTGATTTAATTTTCAATATTGCATCTAAAACATTACATTGGTTAACACAGACAAAATTAAAACAGTAATCACAATTATTAAGATTTTTTAAACGCGATTTTCTTGAAACCAACTTTTTATACTCTGTACCGAAGGTATATAGAGTATATTAAGTTTGTGCAAAAGTATGTAACAGGGAGAAGGAATCATTTCCGACCCTATAAAGTATATATATTCTTGATCAGCATCAACAGCCGATATAGCCATGTCCGTCTGTCCGTCTGTCTGTCTGTCTGTCCGTCCGTATGAACGAAGAGATCTCAGAGATGGTAAGAGATAGAGGTTTGACATGTATGGGACATATATTTCTTGTACTTGCAGGCAGATCAAGTTTATATTCAATTTTTGCCACGCCCCCTCGCGCCCCCGCAATTTGGAAAAAACGTCATATCTCCTACAGTTTTGATGATAGAAGGTTTGTACTTTCTAGAGATATCTAGTACTCAATTATATATCGATTTGCTGAAGGAATGATAAAGATCGGATGAACGATACTCAAGTTATGAGCAAAAAACGGTCAGTTAACATCCCCCACCCACCCCACCCATAACCTAGGCATTGCGTTCAGCAGAAGCAATCTTAGTGAGAGAAAGAGAGAGAGAGAGAGAGAGAGAGACTTAGAGAGCGCACTGCGTTGTGCGTTGTGTGTTAACTGGCCGTTTGACTCGTGACCAAATGCGAGCTGAAACATTAAGGGTGCAGAGTATGTTACAGTCGGGCTTGACCGACTTTCTTTCTTGTTCAAACATGTTTGCACGATAACTTAAGTTTTTCTGAACCGATTTTGATGAAATAAGCACCAAACGAAGCAGAATTAACGGCTCTATTGCGTGAACCTCGATCATTGCCGAAACAATTTTCTTACAATTCTTTTTGTAAACTGCACAATGGCCGGAATTGCCAAAATTTTAGCATAAATAAGACGGACCCAGTTAGAGTGCTATAACTTGAAACATTTAATAGTACTGGCATATATAAGAAACGAACAATGTTTTGGACCGATCCGACTACGCCCACTAGTACCGCCCATACAACTCTGTACGTATGACCGCACAGATCACAGAGATGGTAAGAGATAAAGGTTTGACATGTAATTCTTATACCTGCAGGTCGATAAAATTTATTTTAAATTTTTGCCACGACCCCTTCCGCCTCCGCAATTTCTAAAAAACGTAATTTCTTCCACTGTTTTGTAGATAAATGGTTTGTTTGTCTAGATTTATTTAGCAATCTAGATTATTTTTCGATTTGCCGAATGGTTAAAATCGGATAAAAGATTGTAAAGTTATAAGCAAATTAAATTTCGCTGTCCGCAGCGCAGCAGCTCCGTTGCGTTCTGGTGCTAATGCAGCAGCAAAATACACACTGAGCATACTTCTTTGCGAGTACAGAGCATGCTACAGTGGCTTGACCGATATTCTTACTTGAAATACCAAATATATCAAAGTCGCGCAAAAACTCGCAAAATGTATTAATTACATCATATCATATACATATTAATGAACACAATTGCATCTTTAGTTGCGAGTAGCAACCCCTCCACGGAACCCCTGACATTTAGAATGAATTTTCAATGCAATGAAATTTCTGCAAAAAAAATACTCACGTTCAGGGTCTTGGGAAAACTTCAGGGATGCACAAAAAAATGTTTAAGCTAGTAATTAGGGTTCATGGTTCTATATTCTTTTATAGCAATTAAATTTTATTTTTATACTCTTAACATTTATTTTTTGAGTTTATGCCAAAATTTTGTCAATTCCGGCCAGTGTGTGTCGATTTTTCATTTTCAAATGGCTGCCATTTCTTCTTCAAAGAACAGAATTAAGAAATCTTTACGCCTTTTCTTTTCACGATTTTTTAATAATTTGGTAAAATTCGGCCGTCTAAACTAGAAGACCCCCTTTAACTAATAATAAGAACAAGATGTTCTCAAAATTCTTGACAACAAATGTTTGAATTGTTCCTGGAATGAGTAAAGTTGTTCCCCATCGGATAAAATGTGCTTTGTACAACACAGAGTTCCCCAGCGATAGCCCCTGGGGCACGAACATACTCGCCTATTCACACCGAATGCTTGCCGAGGTCATGCATCACTCTCACATTTTCGCGCTCTCTGCTTGGGGAACCCTGGTACAACACCAAAACCGGGTTTCGGCAGAGAGAGCGAGTTGGCTCTCTTTTTGATCTCTCTTTTTCAACACAACTTCTTGTCAGCTCAACCAATCATAACTAGCCCTCTAGATGTGAATCTGCAAAAGTGTGCAGCGGCTGAATGTGCTGGCGCGTCATTCCATATGTTAAGTGCAGAAGCTACCGGGCCCAATTCCCAGTCAAGCCCGAACAAATGTTTCTGCTTTTCTGAAAAACTTAAGTGCAACCACTTTTTAATCGGTTCGATACCGGTTTGATACAGCTCCTAATGAAGTAAACTATCCAAATCTATATTACCAAGCTATAGACCAAATTTCAAGTTCACAGCTTAAATAGCATCTGACGGCTTAGACGAGACTATAAGGAACAAACATACATAATTTCACTTTTATATATACATATGTATAGATTTTTGCCACGAACCCTTCCGCCCCCCCAATTTGGAAATCGGCTTGAAAGACTTTCTTACTTGTTTTATTTTCATTTGTGAAACATTTGCAATTATTTTTGGAACCAAATCCTACTTTAAGAAGAAGAGATTTCAATAAAAAGTCCATTAATTTATATGTTCAAGATGATCAAGTATCCTGTTCCAAAGTGTTTGGATCAGGGGACCAGTGTCCTTAAAACGTATTCAATGTCAATTCGCTCTATTTAATAAGAAAAACAACAAAATAGTGCGAAGCCCCATACTCAGTATTCGATTCGCAGCACTTGATACTCAATTCTCGTTAATCACTATTTGCTACTCAGTACGCGGTACTCAGTATTCGATACTTAGTACCCAAAACTAAGTGCTCGGTACTCAGTAATCGACAGTTAGTACTCGATACTCAGTAATCGATACTCAGAACTCTACACTCGACTCTAATAACAATAGAAAACTAAGTGCTCGGTACTCAGTTTTGATAATCAGTACTCGATGCTCAGTACTCGATACTCAGTACTCGACACTCGACTCTAATAAAAATCCAAAACACAATGATTTTCACCATTTTTATTAACTTAGATCGACTTTGTACCAGTTAAGGCAGGTTTGGGTCACCATACGATGCTCAGCACTCGATACTCAGTACTCGAAACTATGTACTCAAAACTAAGTGCTCGTTACTCAGTGCTCAATAGTCAAAACTCGATACTCAGTATTCGATACTCAGTACTCGAAACTATGTACTCAAAATTAAGCGCACTTTACTCAGTGCTTAATAGTCAAAACTCGATACTCAGTATTCGGTACTCAGTATTTGATACTTAGTACTCGAAACTATGTACTCAAAACTAAGTGCTCGATACTCAGTGCTCGATACTCAGTCCTCGATACTCAGACAGAATGTTTTCTAACATTTTGGGTAACTTAAATCGATGTTTGTAGGTCCTTAAGCCATATTTGGGTTATTTAGTCGTACATTCAAATTCTTATTAATTTCACTTAGATGCATTTTAGTATTTACAAAACTCTTGAACCCTTTTTCGTTTCGTTTTTCTTACATAAAAACAGTGTAGAAGCTAAATTTATATCAAATTTCGTACAGAGTCCCCTGATAGTTAGCGACCTTTCTATCAATTTCGTACAGATATTTTAATATTTTTTGTTTTTTGGTTGGCTGTATGTACAATAGTCTCGATTACTACAATGTTTGCTGTATAAATCCAAAGGGTAGCTCAATTGCCAGCGAATACAGCTCTTATCGCCTAATCGTGTGGGGCTAGAGACAAAGTTTCGTTTTTTTTTTTTTTTTAGTTTGTAGTTTGTAGTTGTTAGTTTTCAATTTCAGTTGTAAGCGGCTCAACGATCGTCGTGATCGTTGCCAAAGAAGAAGAAGAGAGAGGAGCAAGACGAAGTTGAATATTCAAATGATTTTGCGTACAATATGCAGATGTATGCATATGGCATGGAATCGTTTGACGGCCCCGATCGTTACTTGCCACCTTTAACACCCAACCCGAAAATGGAGGCCGGTTGGGCTGGGGTGTTGTTTGGCAACGATTAGGTTCGTTTTCGATGTCGTCCGTATCGCGACCCCAACGGTATACTCGTATTCTATTTGTAATCCAAAAAATGAGTAAATGTGTGTATCTGCATCTGTATCCGTACTATATGTGGTTCGCTTTACGATTTCTCGTTTGCCCCACTCTCTTTCATACTTATTTTTGTGTTATACTCGTATGTATTTTCATTTTTGGTACAGCTGCTGGCTTTTCTGCTCCAGCAGCGCGTTGTAAATGCTTTTCGTTCTTCGAGAACATCAAAAAAAAAAAAAAAAAAGAAATAAAAGAACACGAAACAAAAATCAAATCACTCTCACTTGCTTCTTTGTATACAAAGAAATGAATTCGAATGCGTAGTTACGATAATGGCACACACCATAATGGGTGTGTGTGTGTGTGTGTGTGTGTGTGTGGTGTATGGGGTTATCTGGGACTCAATAAATTATCATAGATCCACACCCCCCGTCTATATTGAGGATCGGTTTTAAGCAGTTAATAGCTTTTGATAAGAAAAATTTGGATTTGAATCCTTCAAGTTGTTTACACAGAGAGAAATGTGCTGCTTTTAGAGCCTGAACAGAGCATTTGGAATGATTGAAGCCATATTAAGGCCAAGACTGCACCGGATTCATATATTTATTTATTTGGTAGGAACTTAGAACTTAGTATAAAAAGACACTTCCTAAAAAGGAGACAAAATGCAACTGTCAAATCAATTGTTTTTTATCAAATATTTATATCACGATCGCAAATAAGCTTAAAGGACCATTTCTTATGAAGTTTTGTACTAACGTCCGAACCAAAATCCTTTATTCAGCCGTTTCAGATATCGGTCTACGATTTGTATGTAACTCTGGTCCATTCCTTTGATGTTTTGAAGCAGGAGAAATTTTGTTGTTTTAAATCGAAACGGAGCTATGTTGTTTTATTAAGATCGTTTAAGTACAGAGGTTGCAAAAATCGGTCCCTTTGTCAGAAAACAACATTATAGAGTTACCAAATCAACCTTTAACATCGGTCACTGCTTCCCTTTGGTTGTGAGAGGAGAGAAACACTTTTTATACCCTTGCAAAGGGTATTATAATTTTGCCCAGAAGTTTGCAACGCATAGAAATATTCATTTCCGACCCCATAAACTATATATATTCTTGATGAGGGCCACGAGCTGAGTCGATTGAGCTTTGTCCGTCTGTCTGTCCGTCTGTTTCTACGCAAACTAGTCTCTCAGTTTTAAAGCTATCGAGCTGAAATTTTGCACAGAGTCTTCTTTTTACTGCACGCTGAAAATATGTCGGAACCGACCGGATCGGATGACTATATCTTATAGCTGCCATAGGAACCATCGGTAAAAAAATGGGTTTTAGTGAGAAAAACTTTTTTGTTCTTCAATGTTAGCGTTCACCAAACACGGTCATTATTAATATTAAATGCTTTCAAACAGATTTGCAAAATTTGATCAAAATCGGATGACTATATCTTATAGCTGCCATAGGACCGATCGGTCGGAAAATGGGTCTTACTGAAAAAACATATTTGTTTTCAAGTAAATCGTTCTTAAGGTCGGTGATTCTTAATATTAAACGCTTTCCAAACTAATTTGTAAAAATTTGGTCGAAATCAGATGACTATATCTGCAGGCTGCCATAGGACTGATCGGTCGGAAAATGAGTCTTAGTGAAAAAAACTTTTCTGTTTTCAATTTTATCGTTCTTAAACTTGGCGATTGTTAATTTGATATGTTTTCAAAAAGATTCGCGAAATTGGGTCGAAATCAGACGTTTATCTGTCGGAAAATGGGTTTAAGTTAAAAAAATTTTCAGACTTTTATGTAAGCGTTCTTAAACTCTGACATATCAAAAACAGCATTTGCAAGGGTATAAAAACTTCGGCACAGACGAAGTTAGCTTGACCTTCTCGTTTTTTTTCGTTTCATGTCTGTATCGGCCCTTTTGTCAAAATTCACACACTTAAAAGGTCTTCTTCGTATGTACCTATATGCATTGGTGTGTAACAGTGTTGCCAAATCAGCTTTTTTCCCGTCATTTCTAGCTTTTTAAAAAAAAAAAATGGATTATTTCATCAGATACTAACATTAATATAATACAAAAAGTAGACAATTTCGAGAAATTTGTTTTTAAAGATTTGTGCTTCATATGGATAGCGAATTGGAGTTAAACTTATAAAGCAACTGAAGCTCAGGCACTGATCTACTTTTTGGCTTTTCACAAAATTCATTGTATTAAGCAATTTAATTGATTTCAATTTACGCCCAATACGCAGTTGTGAAGTAACGAGCAGTAACAAGAAGTAAAGTAAAAATCTCATACGAAAATTTTGACAGGAGAGCAGACGTACCTGACAATCTTAGCATTCTTCAACAAATTTACATATTTTCGGTTGACAGCATTCTACGATCATTTTGGAAGTATTTAACAACGATGGAATTTAAGTTTTGGAGTTAAGTAATCGCTTCCAAAGCTCTGAAGGTAAGCAAAAATTTTCTGAGTTAGACATGTTTGCGATTCAGATGTGCTTCTTGTCATGGTCCAACGCTGAAGTTGAGCGTGTCTTCAGTCAGGTTAAATTTACAATAAATCAAAACTCAGAAATCTAAAGGAGGTGAGCACTCTCAACTCAATATTATGTATAAGATATTGGATATAAGTGAAACTAAAACTAGAATATTACATTAAAAATATTATATGTGTAGTTACAGATAGGGCTGAAAATAGATGAACCCGAACCCGTTCCGAACCCAAGCTTCTGGTTCGGTTCAAAAAAAAAGATTATACACATTAAAATGTATTTGGGTACCCTTCTATGTACGTTACAGCAGAGTAGACAATTAGAAATTCGGAAAGTCAAGCCAGACTATGATATACTTTGCACATGCGAAAGTGAATATATGTATACACTTATGTATACACTTAGTCAGAGATGCTTTGTTCTGGCGGTTACATACATTTGCACAAATATTCTTTGTACCTTTGGTACAGAACATAAGGGGACACTAAATAAGAGAAAACTGGCACAAATTTTTCATCTTATACATACATATACATATCGAAAAACTTCATTGCCAGCTTGCCATGAAGCTTTGCCTGCTTCGACTGCCCCCCTACACCTCTTCCCTACAAACCAAAACTTCATGATTAACTTCACCGTGTAAATGCGGACTAAGGATGTATCTCGTCGTCAAGTGTATACCTATTGTATTGTTATTTTAAATAAATTGGGAAAAACATGCAACGAACCAAGGTTCGAACCAAAACGAATGCCCAAAAACCTCGAACCGTAACCGTTGGTAAATTTTGGTTCGAACCAGCAAACCGGAGGTTCCGAAAAATTTTGTGGGTTTGCAGCCCTGGTTACAGATACGGGTTAAGATACGGTAAGGTCCTTCCTATTAACCTAAGGCTAATAGTCACAGCTGAGGCCAACGACAAGGATGAAGACGAGGAACTTTATCACTCTGATGATGTTTTAAATATGTAATTGCGTAAATAATAAGAAAAGCCATGCGCTTTTTTTCCAGCTTTTTGGTCGAAAAATACAGCTTTCTTTCCTCTCCGTCCCGCCGAAAATTGATATTTTTTTTCTCGGTTAAAGTTGGCAACTCTGACGTGTAATGCTCGCCTAACAATATGTACATATGTATGCGACATACTATATGCGCTCTCTGGTTCTCTCTCGCCTTGACTCTCTCTCTCTCTGCTTATGCTAAGTTCTATAGCAGAGCCGGCCAGCCATAGCTATCACGAGCCGAAGTCAGTCGTGTTTTTATGCAAACGCGAGCCGAACTCATGTTTGTGTGAATCAGTGAACACAGAATTGCAAGTAAAACTGCTGTAATCTGGAGAGAGCTCTCTTACTCACCAACACAAGCACACTTTTTTGTCCTCTCTATTTGGCCGCCACTGTTTTATAGCACGCTAATGCAGTGCCGGCCAAATGGAGAGGTCAAACAAGTAAGAAAGTCGGTCAGGCCCGGTTTTAATATACTCTGTACCCTGCAGTAGCAGTGCTGCATCTGCGCTGCGGCAGCGAACTTTCTTTTGGTCATAACTTGAACTAATAGATGGCGCCACTACTTCATTTTCAAAACTGACCAGTAGATGGCGCCACTACTGTAACCACTGGATCTGACTTTTGGTCATAACTTGACTATGGTTCATCCGAACTTTATTATTCCTTCTACAAAATTGTGGGAGATAAAACGTTTTTTCCAAATTGCGGGGGCGGGATTGGGCGTGGCAAAAATTAAAAATAAACTTGATCTGCCTGCAAGTATAAGAAGTACATGTCAAACCTCTATCTTAAGAGATAGAGATAGATGGTAAGCCATCTCTGAGATCTGTTTGTTCATAAGGACGGACGGACAGACGGACATGGCTATATCGACTCGGCTGTTGTTACATACATTTGCGCAACTTCATGATCCCCTTTTAACCATTTTCAATGGGTGCAGGGTATAAAAAGTGATATTTTAATGGGCGCGAAGAGGCCCCAAAGTTTTTAATATAACTCATACGCAGTGATGCCTGTGATCTTTATATATTTTTGTAGTTGGCGGTGATTTCAAACAAAATGTTTTCGTACTTCCAAAAGGTTACCCTGACTTAAGCTATAGTTTGCAAAGAATAGGGGATGTTACCAAATAAAATGAAAGTATGAAAAAGTAAAAAATGTTGGATGAATAAACTAAATCTTAAGACTTTGATTTAAAACATGTTTAGTAAGGCTCAAAGGTACCTTCGAGAACTGAGCACACAATTCGAAAAAGCGATTGAAAGACTACCAAAAACATATTGAGAACTTCGAGACGCTGATCAAAGCGATCGAACAGCAACCCATTTTATGGGATTTGACCAGTGTTTTGAGTACTCAGTGCACAGTACGCAGTAATGCGGTAAAAGCGGCTGACTTTGCAAAGACAAAGGCGTACCCTAAAGCATCTGTTGCAGGCAAAGTTTGTCTAGTTTTAGTTCTATACTTAAAATATCTTTTAAATGAAGATGAAGTAAACTTCTTTTCAATTACAAAAAAGGTTCAGTTAAGGTTTAGGTAAGTGATTTTAAACTGCTCAAACTATAATATATCATGCCTTATTCTTTCTCTCCGTGTATCGCAGTATCTTTTCAGTTTATAGCTATTGGGATTGTTGTTGTTGTTGTTTTTTTTTTGTATTTCGTTGGTTTTTGGTTGCCTTCCGTTTTGAAAATGAAAATGAGTACAAGGGTTATTTTTAGAACTAAAATTTCTTGATTTTTACTCGTTAACATTGCTTACGCTCCGTTTTTGTAGTTGTTGTTGTTGCTGTGGTTGTTGTTGTTGCCGTCGCCGTCGTCTTTCTTCATCGTCACGATCGTCGTGGCTGTATCTCTGTATCTCTGCATCTGTATCTGGGGGCTGATGTTTTCTTCGTTAGACTGTAAGATTTAGAAATTTTCCCCTCCCCGGGCCAACAACTTAAGTAACATTAGTTTCGATACATACAGACATACTGACAGATGGACAGATGAGTGAGTGCATGTGGCGGATTTACATGGGCCTCTCGACACACACACACACACACACACACACACACACGCACAGAAACATTCTTCTCGAGAGCGTTAAGCGAACGTTGTATGCCAATGACAGCAGCCAGAGACGACGAGTGTATACGAATAAGATTTATAGTTGCTATTTTTAAAACGCCATATTAACAACCGTAGGGATCTCGATGTGCAGGGCGGCATGTATACCAAAAAGACAGAAAAAAAAAACAAAACTGAAAAAGAAAACTATTTCCACACAGTTTTTGCCGCAACTATTTACCAGCATTATTACACTCGGCTGCTCGGGTCATCCATCGGGGAGTGTTGGCGCGCTGTTCGCCAAGTGTTTGGTTTGGGTTTATTGAACTTTATGCTTCGACTGTGCGGGGGGGGGATATATAAAGTCAAACTGAATCTGTGTTTGTGTGTGTGTGTGTGTGGGCAAGTGTAAGTGATCAGATTTGCGATGATCATTTGAATATTTTGTTAGCCAGCCTAAAAGTAGGCTAAGTTATTTTGGGGCTATTTTTAGGTGGAATTAGTGGGTGAGTTAAATGAGTTACATTGTTCAGTTTGTGATTTAGTAGCTCCTTTTTGTTCAGTTGATCTCATACTCTTTTGTTCAGTTGTTTGTTGGCTTTCTTACAGCGTGAGACCATGATTGAATTGAAAAATTGATCGCAGAAATATTAAAGCACTTTATACTTGTATTAAGAATTTTCATATTTAACGTAGTATGAAACTTAAATCAGGAATTTTCGATGTCAAAAGTATGCTAAGAATCAAATTGTTGTTGATCCAAGTATGCATTTTGTATACCGTTTTACTAGATTCTAGAGTTCTTATACCTTTGCAGCGGGTAAATGAAAATTGTCCAGATGTTTGTAACGAATAGAACGAAGCATCTTCGAAAACAAAGTAAAGTATACATATATATTCTTGGGTGACATGACATACAGCCCACGGACATAAAGCCCATATGAAAAATTTCGATTAATTCGATAAAGCCCATGGATTTGAATTATTTGACAACAAAAATACCACGTAGAGAATGTAACAAAAGTCTGTGGCTTAAGTTTAGTTGCCATTTAGTGATATTCCATCTTATGTTGTCTAAAACACTGCCAATAACTCACCATGAAGAAAATTTTTATAAACATAACCATCGTCTAATAAAAACGAGTATTGGAGGACCATGGATAGAGGTTTTATATAAGGTTGTGGTATTTCCGCAAGCTTGTCTTTGCAAGCGCGTAGTTCTAGTTGTATTCGTCGCATCGGTTCACGCTAGAGCTTTTTGGAAAGCTCTTTTCACGCGCTAAGCTCATTCTGGGCACCCCAGATTTGGAATATATAGACCAGGCATGCCCAAAAGCAGCATACGGCAGTGCACTCACCAATACTCACAAAGAAAAGCACCAATACCAATAAGGGAACACATTGAAATTGGGTTAGGCAACAACAAAATCACATGAAATTGTTGTTGATCAGTTTGCTTGCACGCGCAAACATCAATCAAAGACGTGAACAAAACCGGTTTTTGTTCTACGCGACGCATACACACGAAATCGTTTGCATGTGTGTCGATTTGTATACATCGCGCCCTGCATGTATACGGATCATTGATTTCCCATCTTCGGTGCAATTACAAAAACAAAACGTACCCAAAGAGCATACTGATATAGACAGTACGGTTGCGCTCAGCGTTCATTTGACGCTCTCTGAGTTCATTTGGGACAATGGCCGTCTCGCTCTAACCACCGTCAACACCGACTATCGGTTAACAACACTCAAAATTGAGGGGCATATTGTCAATTTTGTGTGGCTTTGGTCAAGCAAGCTAGGCATTTAGATTTCACCTCATAGACTCAATCATTTTCAGTCTGTGCAACTACTATCTAACGATCTCGTCGTAAAGATAAAATAGAAAAAATGAATAAACCATTGAAAAGGAAGGCGGTAGATGATGCGGTAGATGAGAATGAGGAGATGATGTCTTCATTGCAGGCGGCGGCGCAAAGAAGACATAAGCGTCTAAGAATTTCCAGGGAAGTTGACGAAGAAGAAAAGCAGAAGGAGGAGGAGGAGAAAGAAGATGCCAACTTAGAAGCTGAGAAGGAAAAATCCAAAGAAGAAGAAAAGGTAGAGGCGGAAGAAGATGTAGAAGCTGAGAAAAAAGAGGTTGAGGAGGAAGAACCGGAAGATGCTGAGGAGGAAGAGCAAATGGAGGAGGAAGAGTTTGAGGAGTGGGAGGAAGCATTTGGAGAAGCTGAGGAGGAAGACAAAATGGAAGAGGAAGAGGTAGACGAGGAGGAGGAGATGGAAAAGAAAGGGGCCAAGGAGGAGGAGGAGGAGGAGGAGGAGGAAAAGAAAGGGGCCAAGGAGGAGGAGGAGGAGGAGGTAGGAGGAGGAAAAGAAAGGGGCCATGGAGGAGTATGAGGAAGTGGTTGCGGAGGAGAAACGCATTGAGGAGGAGGAGAAGTTAGAACGTGAAAAGGAGAAGAAGGAGAAGAAGGATGAAATGGATGAGGCAGAAGATGAGGTGGCAGAAGATGAGGAAGAAGAAGAGGCTGAAGAGGAAGAGGAGGATGATGAGGAGGAGGAGGAGGAGGAAGCAGATGAGGATGATGACGAAGATGATGACATAATTATTTATTATTTTGTTTAACCCACCCATTAGATGGACTCATTATACACGATACGCTACATATCATCTACATAGTTAATTGCCCTACAACACTCGCACCCCTGAAACTCTGGACACTTATCCCACACACGTTACTCTTTTTCACATCCGATATAACAACAACAACCACACTTCAAAATAAAATTTAAATAAATTTAAAATTTAAAAAAAAAAAAGAGTAATGCTTCCTATGGCTCAACCGAACTTAATATACCCTTGCAAATTGTATTAAATTAAGGTTTTAAATGATTTTCGTCGAACATTCTCAACTAAGGTCTTTCCCAAACGCCTGTGCTCAGATAAGACTGATATTTAAATAGTTAGCCATAAGTCTGAGTGCGGCTAGTCGCATGTTAACTGAAGCTGTAAAGCTGATGAAAGAACGACGAAGTCTTTCACTGACCACAAAGCCGCACTCAAACTCGTGCTTGGAATCATGTCATTTGTGCATACGAAAACATTTTGTTTGAAATCAACGCTAACTACAAAAATACCATCGGTGCTATATGGGGTGGAATTTTACGAAAATTGCAATGCAAATAGCAAACATAAGTTAAATGTAGTATTTAATAACATTGCTAGATATATATATATATGCAAACAAAAACAAGATCTAACCACATATCACAATTAGCAGAGAGAATAATTAATATACCTCTAAATTCATGGATTAGCTTACGAGTGCTAATGTTCCTATACAAAATAATTAATACTGGGAAACCTTCCTACCTGTTTAAAATGCTTAACTTTGCTTCATCTCAAAGAACAAAAAATTTTAATTCCTACAAGAAATAAACTAGCAACATTTGATATGCACTTCTTACCTTATGCTATTCGTCTATGGAACCAACTACCTAACGATATTAAAACAAACAATGGAAAACTAACTACAGCAATAAGTTATGTTTTTCTTTCTTTATTCGTATAAATTATTTATATTTTAATAGTCATATTCAATGTTAAATGTTAAGTTTAAATTAATAACCCAATCGACTGTTGTCTTCGTAATTGTAATAGTGATTAGTGCTTCCAAAAAGCATTAAGAAAAAAAATCAAATAAATAAATATAGATTCGCCAACTGTTTTCGATGAAATGAAAATTATTTGTAATAGATTTCAAACGTGGATTTATTGCATTTAGGTGTTACCTTTCACCAAAAAAATAAAATATCAAAATAGGTTTAACAGTTATCGAGCAATTTCGGTCAAAGTGCGACAAGACAAGGTAAAAAAAAAATTTCATTAAATTTTCAAGTAAAATGTTTTTTTTTTCCAAAAGCAGCTTTTTTAGAAATTTTGAACTTTTTTTTTAACGTTAATTGATCGACGAATTGACACGCAAGGGTGCAGCCACCGCAATGGTAGGCCCGGAACCCAACTGCGGCATAGGCCAACACACCATAAAAAGTCTCCTTAGAAAGGAAGAGATTACGCTTAGAACATCCTCCTGGGTAAACACCAGAGGGATGAGACAAGCTAAAGTATTAATAGTGAACCATAAACTCCAAAGGTTCAAAAAGTTAATCCAACAAGGAAAGAATGATCTAAGGATCTTGACAGGGCTCTACACGGGCCACTGCATGTACAAGTTGGGAATAACAAACACCCAACTATGCAGAAGATTGCGAAGAGAAGGAGTAGTCCTCCGAGCATATACTAGCACACTGCGATGCTCCAGCAAGGCGCAGACTCAGCAGATTTGGGAAACACATTTTACACCCAACCAACATCAGTAAACTAGAACCCACGAAAATTTTGACCTTTGTACAGGAAATAGAGAGTTGTAAACTTAGTAGGTCGCGGTGCGCTTTTTCCCCAACACTAAAAAATAAACTTTAATTGAAGTCTTTTGATAAAAAAAACAGAATAAACATAGAATTTTGAAAAATACGACCGAAAAAAAATGTATTTTGTTTATTGTTGTAAAACATATTGTCGGAGCTGCTTGAAAGTTTTACAGGATGTTTTTAAGACCCTAATAGAACGTTTAAGTTAATAAAAACGAGAAGGCCAAGCTAACTTCGTCTGTGCCGAAGTTTTTATACCCTTGCAAATGCTGTTTTTGAAATGTCAGAGTTTAAGAACGCTTACATAAAAATCTAACAATTTTTTAACTAAAGCCCATTTTCCGACAGGTAAACATCTGATTTCGCCCAAATTTCACGAATTTTTTGAAACATATCAAATTAACAATCGCGGAGTTTAAGAAAGATAAAATTTAAAACAGAAAAGTTTTTCTCACTGAAGACTCATTTTCCTACCGATCGGTCCTATGGCAACCATAAGATATAGTCACCCGATGTCGATCAACTTTTTCAAATTAGTTTAATATTAAGAATCACCGACTTTAAGAACTATTTATTTGAAAACAAAAAAGTTTTTTTTCACTAAGACCCATTTTCCGACCGATCGGTCCTATGGCAGCTATAAGATATAGTCATCCGATTTTGACAAAAATTTGCAAATCTGTTTGAAAGCATATAATATTAATTATCGCCGAGTTTTATGACGCTAGCATTGAAAACAAAAAAGTTTTTCTTACTAAGACCCATTTTCCGACCTATTGTTTCTATGACAGCTATAAGATATAGTCATCCGATCTTGACCAAAATTTGCAAATTCTGTTTGAAAGCAGATAATATTAACAATGGCCGAGTTTAAGGCCGCTAACATTGAAAACAAAAAAGTTTTTCTCACTAAGACCCATTTTTTGACCGATGGTTCCTATGGCAGCTATAAGGTATAGTCATCCGATCTGGTCGGTTCCGACATATTAGCAGCGTGCAGTAAAAAGAAGACTCTGTGCCAAATTTCAGTTCGATAGCTTTAAATCTGAGAGACTAGTTTGCGTAGAAACAGACGGACAGACAGACGGACAGACAGATGGACAGACAGACGGACGGACAAAGCTCAATCGACTCAGCTCGTCGCCCTGATCAAGAATATAATAGTTTATGGGGTCGGAAATGAATATTTCTATGCGTTGCAAACTTCTGGGCAAAATTATAATACCATTTGCAAGGGTATAAAAAATGTAAAAAAAAGTCCCCAAAGTAGGCAACAGAATATGCTCAATTTAGCATTTTAAAGGTAATTGGGTAAAAATCTTAGGATGAAGCTGTGGATATTTTGTTATTTTTATTCTTGTTCAACATCCACCATAAAAGTTAAAGCCTTGAAAACTAGGCTTGTATTTACTTTGGTTTTAGACCAGGGGCCGGCAAAACACACATGCACATTTTATCGTTGTGTGTGTGTGTTTAGCTACGCGAGCACATCTTTGTTGTTGCAAAATAGAGCAGTATAAGCTCGTATACTGTCGGTGTGTCGAAGTCGCTGCCGCAGAGCTTTGCTCAATACACTGGAGACTGAGACGTGCCGGACTCTGTTTTAGACCCATTGCATAGTGTGTCGTTTAGAACAATCTAGAAAATGAAAACTATTTTATGATGTTTTTGTACTTATACGGTCGAACTATAAAAAAAATTGTTCCAGAGAGGGGGTCGGACACGCACCGTTCGTTAGTTAGGGGCACTTAAAAATTGGAGATGGATTTTCCATGTAATATTTTATTTATAAAAGTATTTATAATTTTTTTTTATTCAAAATTATTCAGTTTTAACGTAGAAGTATCGGTTAATTCCAATATTGTCATCGTCAGACTCATTTGAGCCGAAATTTTCTCAACACACATCGAACACCAACTTGTAATTAGACTTACAGTCTATTGAAAAAACAAGAAAGTCGGTCAAGCCCGACTATAACATACTCTGTACCCTTACACTCGCATTTGCTCAGGAGTCAAACGGCCAGTTAACACCCCGCGCACAACGCGGTGCGCTCTCTAAAATTCTCTCTCTCTCTCTCTTTCTCTCTCGCACTAAGATTGCCTGTGTTGAACGGTTAGGGTATGTTGCTGTGGTTGTTGGTGGGGGGGTGGGTTGTGTTAACTGGACGTTTTTTGCCCATAACTTGAGTATCGTTCATCCGATCTTTATCATTCCTTGGGCAATCGATAAATAATTTTGTTTACAAGGTATCTCTAGAAGGTACGAACGATCTATCTCCAAAACTGTAGGAGATATGAAGTTTTTTCCAAATTGCGGGGGCGGGAGGGGGCGTGGCAAAAATTGAAAATAAACTTGATCTGCGTGCAAGTAAAAGAAATATATGTCCCATACATGTCAAACCTCTATCTCTTACCATCTCTGAGATCTCTTCGTTCATACGGACGGACGGACGGACAGACGGACAGACGGACATGGCTATATCGACTCGGCTGTTGATGCTGATCAAGAATATATATACTTTATAGGGTCGGAAACGATTCCTTCTCCCTGTTACATACTTTTGCACAAACTTAATATACTCTATGTACCCCGGAATGAGACCGTTAAATTATGATAAATTGGACCTCTGTAAGCATCACCTCATACCCAGTTTTTCAAATAAAGCCTCGGTTCGCGTTTTATGGGTACTTTTGTACCTGCAACACACAACGACAACAATTTTAACTTAGTTTTTAAGGGTTTAAGATAAAAATCTGAAAAATTCAGCAAATGTGAACTGGGTCATGGGGTACGCCATACAAAAAATTCACTTCAATTGTACAATTGGTTAAGGTACCTCCAGAAGGAGTTAAACCTTAAATCTTGAATATCTTTAAAAGCGCACGGTAGATTTTTATTAAAATCAATATTTCTGATGGTATAATGGACTATTGCATTTCCCTAAGAGATGGTACTCGACAGCCAAAAAACCGCGAATTGGAGTACCATTTTTATATTCACCCACGAACCACTCCATATGGACTATGAGCTAGACGTAAAAATAGACCGAACTGTGTTTTCAGATTCACAAAGAAAGCTTTGGTTCGCGGTCTATAGGCAATTTTGTACCAGCAATTGCCTTAGAACAACATTGACCATTTAGGTTGAAACCAGCTTCACCAAAATTATGTAATAAATTTTATGAGTTAAGTGCTTCATCACCAGCAGGAAAACAGATCATATCATTAAATAATGTCTTTGTTGGACCTCCAATAAATCTAACACTTTTATGCTAATTTTTCCTTGATCTGAAGCATTCAAAGACTATTTCACTTAAATAGATCTCTGATTTCGGTAATAAGAACCTATTCAGTTTGAATAAATCAAATGGAGATGAGTAACTTAAGCCGTTGATTAATAAAATGCCATGATTGCTGGAAGACATTTTTCGTTTCTTAACATATTTAACTCAATAACATTTCGTTTTATGGCAAACAGAGTTGGCTGTCTCACAATTTTCAACTTGGTTCAAACGAGCAACCATTTTCGAAACCCTTGATACATTTAGGCGCGCTATTTTCCCGAAGTCATTACCTCTGATATCACCTCTGATATCCCTAATCACTTGCTTTGATCGTTTTCGGATTGTGATTTTGATCTTAAACCCTTAAAAACTAAGTTAAAATTGTTGTCGTTGTGTGTTGCAGGAACCGAGGCTTTATTTGAAAAACTGGGTATGAGGTGATGCTTACAGAGGTCCCTTTAATCATAATTTAAGGATCTCATGCCGGGGTTTTAAAAAAAGTTGGATTTTGTCGAACTGCTACAAGGGTACATAAATTTCGGTCGAGCCGAAATTAGCTTTCCTCTATTTTTCTAATACAAATTCTCAAAATTTACAATGATATTTATCTTCGGACCTTATAAAACTCGTAAATAAATGAACCGACCCGAACCGAACCATTTGCATTTTTGGTTTTCAGCAATTCATAAAATTTACGGTACGGTTTGGTTCGATTTAGAATCGGTTTGCATCACTGGTTTTAATCGGTTCTGGGGTGGAAAATTTCGGTTTAATATTAACGAATCTAAATTGAGAATTTTGTTCTCGATTTCGAATGGATGGTTCAACTTATAAAGTGTTTTTGGCATCAAAGCGAAATCACAAATTTTATTATAGTCTACTTTTTGGATGAGCCGTGGCTCTACCCACACACACATATGTACATACTTAAAACCAATCCGCCATCTAGCGGGCAAAGTGCTAAAACGCACTTCCATATACACCCGATTATTCGCACACCCCTCTCTAACACCCTTTCAGAGCTGGTGGGGGGAGCTTAAAACAGCTTCAGCTGTAAGCTGATAAAAGTATGCACATTGAGATTGAGATGCCCACATGTGCGTACACTTATCTACTCAACTGTCGATGTGAGTGGTGCATGTGATAGTTGTTGGTAACGGTAACAGGTGCGCAGCAGCAGCAACAACAACAACAACAACAACAACAACAACAACAACAACAACAGCAACTAGAGCAGCAGCAGCAGCAGCAGGGGCTCAGGGGAACATATGTAAATAAGTACACATATCCTTGAGTGGGTTCTGAAAATGAAAAGCGCTTGTTGAAAAATGAACAACAGCAACAAAAAAGCGAAAGTACCCACGCCTACACCAAAGTTAAGTTCGTGCGTCTGCGCTCGTTACCGTTGCCTATTTTCGAGGGCTTTGAGAGCGAGAGAGAGAGAGACAGAGGGAGAGAGAGTTGAGCAAACTTGTAGCTTTTGTGAAAAACTCTGTTATAGATACAGGAAGTTGTTCCCTTTTGCTGCTGTCTGGCGTTGCCACCTCTGGTGTGCTTAAGCCTGGCAACGCTTAAAACTAACTTCCCATGCTGTAATGCTGTAAAGGCAAAAGCTTTTTTGGGAAAGGCCAAAAGGAAGCAGCAGCAGCAGCAGCAGAAGCAGCGACACGGCCACGGGAGTTGAAAGCGTTTTTCATATTTTTTGGTTCGCTTCATTCTTCACCCAAAAAAAAAGTTATACACACGGAAAAATTGCAACCATTCATTCACCGAATACCAAAGCAACTGTTAGCCAGAAAGTCCACCTAACAAAGAGAGAAGGCAAAACATAAAAAAAAAACAACAAAAAAAACCGTGGCTTAAAGTTCTTTTTTTTTACGACAAGAAAATTTTCAAAAACCAAAATAAATTGTTAACAGTTATTTTGCAAGAGATATTGCAATTGTGTGTGAGTGCGTGCGTGCGTGCGTGAGTGTGTGTGTGTGTGGCCCACGTGAAGGCAAAGGCGCGCAGCAACACCAGCAAACGGGAGAGAGAGAGAGAGAGAGCAAAGGTAGAGAAAGTGACAGTGTAAATTGAGAAGTGAAAGTGTGTGTGTGAATGTGTTTGATTTTTTTTTTTTTGTGTTTAATTTTTGCAGCAAGCCTTCTTCAACTGTAAACTGTTGAATCTAGAATGACGTTGCAGACAAAAATCAATGTGAAATACAAAAAAGCAACAGCAGCAGCAACAAAAACAACAACAACAGCAACAACCAGAGCCAGTTTAAGCCGCCGCACCACACGCACACACACATAAAAGGAAGTCATTAACAACAACAACAACAACAACAAAATAGACAAAAACACAAATTTCCCCATTTTCTGTGGTTTGCCAACTTTTTGGTACATTTCAGTATGAAGCCTTCGGATTTGTTGCTGGTGCTAGAAAAGGTGAGTTTTTATTTTTATTCCTTTTTGGTCACTGCTAAAAATGGAGTCCCTCATCATGACTGGGCTCAGTGTACACACACACACACACACACACACATACATACATACATGCATAGGCGAGCGAGCGTGTGTGAATGAAGCAACTGTTTTTGGGCTCTGTTGTAATGCTTATGCCGTAAAAAGGTCATTATGATACTCAACGCCGACGCAGACACAGACACAGACACATGGCCATTGCCTATGGCCCATACATACATACACATGTAGTTATGTATGTGTGTGTGTAAACTTATGCAAATCCATTTGGGGAGCAACAAGAGCAGCAGCAGCAGCAGCAGCAGCTCGTAACACCAAACCGAAGCCAGCCACAGACATGGCAAGTACATACGACAGCCACAGCAACAACAACAGCAACAACAACAACAACTACAGCAACAAGCCGAAGCGTTAAAACACATCCTTTGGGGTATGTGCGGCCCCAAAGGGTGGGGGGGAGTGATAGGGAGGTTGCTTACATTTTGGCTTTGCGTTATCTTTATTGGTACTTCTGTTGCTTTTGCTGTGTGTTGCTGTTGCCCCTTTACAGCCACAGCTGGAGCAAATTTCACCCAGTTTTCAAGTCAAGTCCCAAGCTGCCCAAAGTCAAAGCTTGGCGGGTGTCCATTGTTTTCGTTATTTTATTTATACCCCCTCCCCCCCCCCCCCTCGCACTTTCCCCCTTCTAAAGTCCCACTGGAAAAAAACTATGTTATGTACTTTAAAGTTCAGACTCGGACAAAAACGAGAGCGTAAGTTAAAGTCGTTTCTGCCCGACTTCGATATACCCGTTACTCAGTGGAAGTGTTCCTGAGGGGGCGGCCAGCCGAAAAGTATGCCACATTTTTTAGCTCGGCTATTTATTATTCGATCTTTATGTAAATTTGAGAGAATATTGTACTCTTTTTACTCTTTTTACTCTACGAGTAACGGTTGGGAGAGTTTTAGATCAATTGGAATAGAATTTAAACAGTTTTGTATTTAAAATTTTAACTATGTTTCGTTCTTGGATGTACTTAAAATAAGTACAAAACTTTCTAAGTTCAAAAAATTACTAGAAAATATCAAATCAAGAACTATTTGTACTTATAGTAAACCGAAAAATTTAAGAAAAGTTTGTACTTCCAGTACAAAATAACTGGCATTGAAACTAGCTCCAAAAAGTGTGCTTCCGAAAATGCGAAATTTTTAAATCTCCCAGAAAACATTTTTTTTTATCACAGAAGATAAGAATGCGATGCTTCCAGTAGGTATCGCTTTACTATAGCGATATCGCATTCTCATCTCCCATCGGGAAGAAATGTGCCACACTGCGACACTTCTGGGAGGAAGAAGAAAACGTCTGGGAGATAGGAAAACGTTTCAATATGGTGATAAGAAAAGTCCCCTTCGAAGCGATAAGAAAAAGTGTCTTCTAAGGTATAAAAAAGCATTTCTTCCTTGAGATCAGGGCCGTAAAAGAATGATTCATTTTTTTTTTATTTTACAATGAATTAACAAAAATGTGAATTAATTCAATTTTTCCAAAATCCGAATTGAATTGATTTTGATTTACAAAAAAAAAAAAAAATTTAATTGATTTTGTATAAATTCAAGTGAACTAGAAAGTTTGTATGTTCAAAAAAATTTTTTTTTTTTCAACCATAGACCTCGAGCTAGCCAGATGTAACTTTGACTAAAATCCAAAACAGATCACTAAACCCTATAAACATATTCTGAACTTTACTATGAAATAGTTTTTCGGTCATAATATTGAGAAAACTAGAAAGGATCTTCAGAAATTGACTTAAATGATGGTTTGAACCGAACCCTTTTTTTCTAAAGTCAAAGTCCAGCAAACGAAGGCGATGCGGCGTCATTTTCCAAAAGGGAACTCACAAAGAGTTTCGCTAAAATTAAACAAAATACGAATAATGTTCTTCGCGAAACTTTCGCTCGAAGCGAACCTGAATTGGCGAGACGAAATTAATATCTTTCAAAGTAAATGAGATAATCGCAATATGTTTTTTTTTCTTTCTTATAGGTAGATATAAACGAAATTTAAAAATTTTGAAAAAAAGTTTTTAGTACAATTTTTTTTATTTTTTAAATTTAATAAAATTTTTTTTTTTTTTTTAATTTCAAAAAGATTGCCCATTTTTTTTAAAAAAAATAAAAATATTAAAAAAGTTTTTAATAACATTTTTTTTTGAATGTTTAAGTTTAAGTTTAAGTTTTTTTTAAATTTTTTCGGTAGGTACACTAACATTTTAGGCCAAATCTCGAGTCAGAAACGTTAGAAGAAATTTAGCAAGGTATGAATCGAAAGGATATTGAATTACCAATAATCGCGCATAACATTGATTTTAAATCGGTAAACTAGCTTGAATACAAAAAGCAAAAATATTTGAAAATTATATTCGAAGAATATAAGGTATTAATAAAGAAAATCTATGGATAAACACCGAACTGATATTGATATTGGAAGAATATCGGCGTTTTGAACAAGCCCATTGGTAAAATATCGCAATTTTTTTTCAGATTTCGATACGGTCCAGCTTACTTCAGGTTTTGTTATAAAAAACTGTATCAGAAAATAGTGATCCAAAGCCAAAAAATTCATTGTGGGGTTATCTTTGTTGAGCCAAACTAAAAAAGAGCTTTTGTTTTGATGCTAACATTGCGCCTAAAAAAGTCCAACAAATGCAAGGGTAGCACATATCAGCAGGTGATCTTGGAAATTTTTAAACAACAAGGACTCACACTGACAAAAAAAGTAAAAGGCAAAGGAACATTTTTAGTTTTGCTCCACGAAAGACAGGTGTAGGCTACTAAAAGCAAGCTGTTAATACGCGTAACTTTCACAACGTTTTACAAGTAATACATATACATATATACACGGGTAGCTTACATTGTTTTTTTGTTTAATACATAACTTTTTATGAATATAAAACCAATGCTTTTAATTAAAACAACGAGATCCTTATGTTTCACAGCGAAATTAACACAAACGGCAAAAATTCGGGAATCAATTTAAAAGCACTTTCCAAAACATATGTTGTGTTTGATAGCTTACAGCTGTGCAGATAAAAATCGGAATGCATTGAGATAAACTTTTCTAAGCGTTTCGCCCACTGTGCGCTGTACTTAACTTAACCACATTTCGCGTTTACCTTTTCCATTTCGACATGTAGCATGCAGTATTTCTGCATGCCAAGTGTAATTTCCTGTTTTCTACATTTAGCGTGTGCAATTTAGCATGGCGAAATACGTTTCGTTTTGGATTGACATTTCTACACGCGCCGTCGTGTAGCCAATTTTGTTTGTAATCTGTGTACCATAAAAAGAGTTTGCAATGGAAATTGAAAATTACTCTAGGCAACAAGGTTCAGTTTTCTATTGCTATTTTTGGTGGTTGTGTGCCAGAACACAATTTTGTGTCATGAAATAGTCATTCGAGCCTAAAGTTGCTTAAAAGTCCTATTTTGACCCTGCTTAGTTGTGTTTAATGCAGAACTGATACATTTGGTTTGACTCTTTTTGATCGTGACATCGTTTAGTACTATTTCTTAGATTTAAAATCAATTGTCTTAAACAATTCAACGATTTGTACCGCGCATAAGTATGCAATGGATGTTGTTGAACATTTTCATTTGAATTCAATACAAATGACTAGCCCCCACTGTTGTGTTTTTGCATAGCATACTTTTGAGCAGTAGACAATTTTGTTATTTTAATTACACGTTTTCAAAATGGTTTTTTCTTCGTTTCCAAAAATCGTACAATTGTTTGGCGCAGATTCTTTTAAAGTTAAGAAATATTACTACTTTATAATAATATCAAAAAAAAGTCAAACCAAAACATGCCTAAAAAGGTTAGAAATATGCATTTTTGGTATATTTTAGCTCAAATGGACCATTTCACAAAATAGTTTCATGGAATCACAACCAACTCTTCCATCAACTGAAAAAAGTTGAACTTTGTTGTCTTGTTTTAGTAGTAGTAGTAGTTTAAATGGACTTTTTCAAAATTTTTCATTGTAACATACATGTGTCTTGAATTTTAAAGACACGTTTAGAGATATACTAAAGGCATGGTATATAAACCGTCAGCCTCATCCTTTTTCCATCTTCATACCAGTACTACACACGGCTGCCAAGCTCGTCGCAAGATACCGCATCGTTCCCAGCGTAAAGATAGATTAAAGATACAATTTTTTTTTTTTTACTCTATTACTATTTAGATTATACATTTCGGCAAACTTCTAAGGCTATTATTGATTAATATTTCAATTGTGTTTAATTATTTTGAAATCTTTAATTTTTTAAAAATCCTGCGCTACTGTGTCTGTACCTTAATGCTGCAGCAATATAAGAGCAGAGCAACGTCCAATTTGATCCATTTAGGAGATTCAAGACCATCTCCCTTCCAAAAGCAGTTCCTCCGAAGTACAATTGCCTGGTCTCTGCTATAATGGAACAGTCGACAAGAAAGTGTAGTATGTCCTCACGCACCCTCATATTACAAAGCGTACAATTTCCAGACCTTATATGTGGTATGAAATTTAGTGCCAGGATCTCACCACGCGGCATAAAAATGCTTCTAATTTGGTCAATTATATATACATCCGAGAAGTAGCTGACTGTGCTGAGGTCATAAATAACCGAGCTACGCTGCGCCTCCTTTATAAATTCGTCTCTGTAGCTCTCACCCATCCTACGTACAATTTTGTCTGACCAGAGCGCCCATTCCATAGTGTCGTCCAAACGTAAAGGTACGGCGGATACAACATATTAAACTCAATGCAACTAAAAAATAGACTACAGGAACTAAAAATAGTGAATGACGAGATCTTGGTATCATTTGATGTGATATCATTATTTACTAACATACCGACATCACTAGCTGTAAGCATTATACTGGAACAATGGATAGACATAGCCCCTCACACAAACATACCAAAAAGAAAATTCAAAGAATTACTAGAATTTTGCCTACTTGACAACAACTATTTCACACACAATGGAACCGTATACAATCAGATATTCGGGATGCCTATGGGGAACCCACTGTCGCCAACAATCGCTAATATAGTACTAGACAAAATAATGGACGATGCAATAGGGAAACTAAAAACAATTGACATACATATAAAACACTTGTCAAAATATGTAGACGACATTATATGCATAGTAAGAGCCAAAGATGTTGACATAATTTTAGTAACATTCAACAAGCAACATGGAAGAATCCAATTCACCGTAGAACGAGAAGAACGCAACAAACTAGCATATCTTGACATGGAAATAACAAGGGAAATGGAAACTCTGACATTTAACTGGTACACAAAACCCATGGCTTCTGGAAGAATAATAAATTTTAACTCAAATCATCCACCAAACCAGAAAATAAATACGGCAAAAAACATAATAAGAAAAGCATACACCATTTGTGATATAAAACACAGACCGACAAATTATATTAAAATTAAGAAAATTCTTTTAGCAAATAACTACCCCGAAAAGCTCATAAATAGAGTGATCACCGAAGCGACAAACAAATTAAACGACAATAAGCCCAAAGACAAAAACACAGATAAAAAGAAATTTCTAAGCATACCCTACATACCTAATGTCACAGACAACAGAACACTAACAAAAATATTCCCCAAACAATTGATGGAACAGCTGACCAGTGCATACAAACCGCACAGCAGCAACAGACGGCTCTTCACGAATACAAAAGACAAAATAAGCAAGGAAAACAACACCAATGTAGTCTACGAGATCAAATGCGCGGGAGCAGAGGGAGAGAGCTGCAACGGAACTTACATAGGAACAACAAAACGCTCTCTGAGCACGCGAGTCAGCGAACACAAAAGAGACACTCAAAAAAGGGAAAACAACAACAGCTTTAGCACAACACATCAACAAAACAAATCACTCAGCTGACTTCGAAAATGTAAAAGTATTGGACTTAGAACACAGATGGAAGACGAGGATGACATTGGAGAGCTTGCGAATACAAGAAAAGGGAGAGCATGCACTCAATTTTAGGGAAGACATTGAACAGACAAACTTTATATACGCAGCGGCGATCACAAGAGGAACATTTAAGCACAACAATTCAAACAAAATCATGACGAATAAAACAACTGACATCAACAAACAATCGTGCAATACAACAAAACTATGACGGAGACTAAAATAGGTATTTAAGTAATATGTTCAATATGTATGTATGACTAATTTATGTTCATGTTTATATATAAAAAAAATATACAGACTCCCTAAAGAAGGCAATATATTTGCCGAAACGCGTAGGAGAAAAACTCAGCCAAAAAGTGTTTTGACTGGAGTGAAGTAAGACGGCCGAAATTAAACCCCAAACAAACAAACAAATACACAACGAAAACGGCCCAACAACACATCAACGGTACGGATAACTTCTGCGCCAGGTTTTCCCACTCTTGGAAGTGTCGTAATTTTTTACGCAATCTTTGGGAGTCGGTGATCGGGCATGCGCATTACCTTTTGCATATACCTGAAATGGATGTCGGCTGTATATACGTGAAGAGGCGTATCTAGTTTTATTTTAGCCCCAATCAAAACTTATCATTCCCAACTAGTTCTATTCCTTAGTTTTTATACCCTTGTAGAGGGCATATTAAAATTGTCTTAGATGTTTGTAACGCATAAAAGGAAGCATCTCCGACCACATAAAGTATATTTATTCTTGATCAGCATGACGAGCTGAGTTGATATAGCCATGTCCGTCTGTCCGTCCGTCTGTTTCTATGATATCTCCTATGTCAGTTTTAAAGCTATCTTAACCAAACTTTGCACGAAGTCTGCCGGATCGGCTGAGTATAGCATATATGTAGCTGCAATAGGAACCATCGGTCAAAAAACTAGTTTTAGTGAGAAAAACTTTTTTGTTTTCTATGCAAACGCTTCCAAACCTCGTATTTATCAGTTTTCTATGCTTTTACACAATTCCACCAAGTTTGATGAAAATTGGTCAACTATATAGTATAGCTGCCATACAAAAGTTCGGTCTGAAGAATAGACTTAGTAGGAAAAACTTTTTTGTTTTCAATGCTTTCGCTCCCAAACTTGTTACTGATCAATATAATATGCTACCACACAAAGCGTATAGCTGCCATAGGAACGATCGGTCGAAAAAGTAGTTCTAGTAAGGAAAACTTTTTTGTTTTCAAAGGTAGCGTCTTTATACTTTCCAGTTATGAATATTATCGATTTCTACACAATTTTTGGGGAGTTTGGTCAAAATTGGATGAATATATCTTATAGCTGTCATATAACAAACTGGCAAGCAAATGGTCAAAGTAGTGGCTGAGTTTGGGAAACAGCTCAACTAAGAATGTTTGACGAAAATCATTTAATTCCTTAATTTATATAAATTATACAAGCTACAAGGGTATATAAACTTCGGTCGAGCCGAAGTTAGCTGTCCTCTATTTTTGAACTTAAATCTTCTTGGTCTTTGGATCTTAAAACTAAGAATAAAGAGGAACGAAAAATTTGAGTACCAATGAACTTGAAAAAATGTATTTGTACTTAAATTTGTATGAATTTTGTTTTTTAAATCGTAAAAAGCGAGCATAAGTAGATAAGCAAAGAGATCAAGCAAATGAGGAAGAAACTCGGTATCAAAGATTTTGCTTGTATCAAGTAATTTCATTCTTAGACTACTTTGATATTCAACATTCTTGATCCATGTATGAAATTCTGTGGTACGGCACACTGTGCAATATAACTGTAAATACATAGAGGGGAAAAAACTAGTTCAGAAAATAACTTGCCTTCAACTTTAAATAGTTATTATACTTTGTACCGAAAGTACACAGAGTCGGGCGTGACCGACTTTTTCACTTGTAACAGTGTTTTAAAAGTGTTTGAAAAGAGCAAAATTCAACTCAACCACCACAAAAAGAAGTATATAAGTAGCCAGTTAGACGTGTAGCTACAAGATTGTACGATGGTGCATTTTCATTCATTGTCCGTTGAGTGCAAAAGATTCTAGGTTCATTCCAATTTTTCTTTGTTTTACCAAAACACTTGAATGAGCCAAGAGAGATGGGTTTGGTGAGGGTGCGTCGTTGAAGACATCTCTGATCCTATAATATTGCCTTTCAATCTAAAGAAATATGAAATTTGAGTTCCGCTTAAACCTAATCCAAAATCAATCAAACTTCACAATGCTCTGCTAAATGCGTGCTAAATTCTAAGACAACCCCAGGCGTGTTTTACTCAGCTCTGGCCCTTTCCCTACATTCGTCGTAATTGCAAATTAATTCCTTGGACTAATTTCTCCAGTCTGGTTGAACCATCAATTTTAAGCGATACGAGCTTGCGTTTAACCATAACCTTTATGTCCTCTTTTATGGACATCTCTTTCACTAGGACATGATCCATAATATTTCTCGTGGTTATTGGAGCAATTTGCAGGGGGTTTAAAATTTCGCGAAACACTTGGCAGTCTAACAGTAAAAATGGTCTGCCGCCAGTGATAACAATTTTCATGATAGACGCAATTATTGTCTCTTCATTGGCCTCGTGGGGTATTTTTCTTTTCTTTGCATTTTTTTGCACACCGGTGAACTCGTTGACCTCATTAAATGATTCGAGTACTTCCAGATGTTTAGCCGTCAAATGCTGCCTCAAATTTGTAATTTGGTGGTCAGCAAATTTATACCACATACGCTGCATAGCGATTGATTTAAGGTATTGCCAAATTTAAAAAAAAAATGCACTCATAATTGACAACCTTTGCACTTTATAGACAACAATCAACCAAGAAGCACACTAACATGCATACACACTTACAGTTAACTGAGACGCACACACACATGCTTAGAAGACACTTTCGACAAATTCTGCCCAGCAAAGTGTCTCATGAAAACACATGAACAAAGCAACCGAAAAAAAAACTCTCATTGATTAAGCAAAGAGCACGCTGTAAAAAGTCAGAGGTGAGATGTCATATCGCTTCACCTTTTCATGGTGTCTGAGAAAGACTGTATTTGTTCTGACAGCCTGTGAAAAGGGAACACTTTTTGGGAGCTCCATAGCTGTTAAATTTGGATTACGATTAGTAATCAATTAGATTATATATTAAAAAAAATTGTAATAATTATAATTATATAATCCTATAGTTCAAAATATTTGATAACTAATTGATTACAATTAGAAATAATCAAAAATAATCTAGAAAATAATTTGACTACTTTTAAAGATTATTTTTGATTAT
>JBAMBO010001285.1:0-56051 GCA_037044535.1 Lordiphosa magnipectinata
TTGAAAAAAAATACATAGCCCGATTTGTGGCCCCAGTGCTATTTACTTTTTATACCCTGTTCCCATTAAAAATGGGAAAAGGGGATCATGATGTTGTGCAAATGTATGTAACAGGAAGGAAGCTTCTCCGACCCTATAAAGTATATATATTCTTGATCAGCATCAACAGCCGAGTAGATATAGCCATGTCCGTCTGTCTGTATGAACGCGTCGATCTCAGAGACTATAAGAGATAGAGACACAAATTTTTGCATGCACATAGGTGTATACCGTACCCAGTTCAAGTTTGTTTCAGATTTGGAAAATTCCCCCCCCCCCCCCTAGACACCTAGATCTCAGAGACTAGCAGAGCTAGAGCAACCAATTTTAAAATCTAGACTGTCTGCATGCAGATCAAGTTTATTTCAAATTTTTGCCACGCCCATCCCCGCCCCCACAATAAAAAATGTTGAATAACTCCCACAATTTTTGAAATATCGATCTCAAATTAATATTTGCAACATCTATAAGCCCTCCAATTTTCATCAAGATCGGATGATAAATAGCCGAGTTAAAAAAATGTTGCATACTTTTCGGCTGCCCCGCCTCAGACACACAGGAAGGCTATTAAACGTTTCTTTCCATGAGTAACGGGTATTTCGAAGTCGGTTAGAGCCGACTTTAACTTACGCTCTCGTTATATGTCCAATTCTCATTCCAAGATACAATTTCTGTAATTCTTTCAGAATTTTAAAAGTTGTGTCGGTCAGAAAGCTCAGCTATTCCTCGATGGTTTAAACTACGACATTAGCTCACGTTTACCAGTTGAAGCCATTAAACACAGCTGGGAAAAGATTGTTTCTCCTTTTCATGGCATCGTGAATGGCCTGCATTATGGCTCCCTCCAGGACTAGCACCTTCTCGTTTTAGGCTAGGCAATAGATCTTATAAATAATAGTAGATCGGACAGACAGACGGACATACAGAGGACGGACAAAGCTCATCTGATCCTGGCGGTTCCGACATATTAGCAGTGTGCAGTCAAAAGAAGACTCTGTTCAGCTTGATAGTTTAAAAACTGAGATACTAGTATGCGTAGAAACAGACAGACGGACGGACAAATCTCAATCTTTCATCTCAGTTTTCAGTTAAAACATCTTCTTTTCGTATTTTTTTATTGAGCATTTGATAAAAAAAATTTTATTAGATTAAATCGAAATTAAAAGAACAATTTTCTCTGAGCATGTTTCACAAAATCCATTATTTTAAGTTATGACATACTTTATCGAAACGAAGTGTCCGGTAAAAGCCCTGTTAGGTAGCCAACTTAATGGCCAAACAGAAAAATCAAAAATATTTTATTTGTTATGCCACGTTGCTATTAATGAACCCAAAATTTTATAACATAATGATATGTAAAGAGCTTGGCTGACAAAAAAGAATTTGGAATTTTTTAATGGATAGATGGTCCGAAAAAGACTTGTGATTGAAATGATAAAAATCGCTGTTAAAAATGCAGGGTCGGTACTAGAAGTATAAAAAAAATCCCTAAATATCTTTCTGTTGATGTACTTGAAAACTGCATGCTTAAAAAGTAAATAGCATTGGGGGCCACAAATCTGGCTATGTACTTTTTAGAAAATAATCAAAAGTAATCTTTAAAAGTAGTCGAATTATTTTTTAGATTATTTTTGATTATTTTTCGTAGTCGTCAATAATCCCGATTATTTTTGATTTATTCTGATTGTAATCAATTAGTAATCGTGTGAAACTGAAAATTCGAATCATTATTTTGCCGTTAAAAAAAAATAGTCAAATATCTAATCATTACGATTAGTAATCATTATTTAACAGCTATGCTCTGCCCTACAATCTTATATTTTTCTTTCTAAGTTTTATATAAAAAGCATAGCTTCAAATTTGTTTGGGCTTAAACTAAGAACATTTTGTACTTATTTTATATACTCTTTTGATTTGAAAGTTGGATTTTGAATTATTTCGACTTTTAATATGAATATTTTGAGCTTATTTTACTTATTTAAGCAAATTCTGGTTGTTAATGTTAATCGGAACTGACCTAAAAACAAGCTCAAACTAATTATACTCTGTACCGAAGGTACATAGAGTATATTAAGTTTGTGCAAAAGTATGTAACAGGGAGAAGGAATCGTTTCCGACCCTATAAAGTATATATATTCTTGATCAGCATCAACAGCCGAGTCGATATAGCCATGTCCGTCTGTCCGTCTGTCCGTCCGTCCGTCCGTCCGTCCGTCCGTCCGTATGAACGAAGAGATCTCAGAGATGGTAAGAGATAGAGGTTTGACATGTATGGGACATATATTTCTTATACTTGCAGGCAGATCAAGTTTATTTTCAATTTTTGATACGCACCCTCCCGCCCCCGCAATTTGGAAAAAAACGTGTATCTTCCACAGTTTTGACGATAGATGGTTCGTACCTTTTAGAGATATCTAGTAATCAATTATTATTTATCGATTTGCTGAAGGAATGATAAAGATCGGATGAACGATACTCGAGTTATGAGCAAAAAACGGCCAGTTAACACCTCCCACCCATAACCACAGCAACATACCATAACCGTTCAACACAGGCAATCTTAGTACGAGAGAGAGAGAGAGAGAGAGAAACTTAGAGAGCGCACCGCGTTGTACGCTCTAATAGTTTCTCTCTCTCTCTCTCACACTAAGATTGCTTGTCTTGAACGGAACGTTGTTGTTATGGGTGGGGTGGGTGGGAGGTGTTAACTGGCCGTTTGACTCGTGAGCAAATGTGTGTGTAAGGGTACAGAGTATGTTATAGTCGGGCTTGACCGACTTTCTTTCTTGTTTAGATTATTTTTAATTATTTCTGATTGTAATCAATTAGTAATCGTGTGAAACTGAATATAGTCGTAAATCTAATCATTATTTTGCCGTTAAAAAAAAAATAGTCAAATATCTAATCATTACGATTAGTAATCATTATTTAACAGCTATGCTCTGCCCCACAATCTTATATTTTGCTTTCTAAGTTTTATATAAAAAGCATAGCTTCAAATTTGTTTGGGCTTAAACTAAGAACATTTTGTACTTATTTTCTATACTCTTTAGATTTTAAAATTGGATTTTGAATTATTTAGACTTTTAATATGAATATTTTGAACTTATTTTACTAGTAAATGCAAATTCTGGTTTTAAATGTTACAAACTAATTTTAAAATGAAGTTGTTGGTTAGCGACCTTTCTAATTGTAAGAGTGTGATGCTTGCTGGCTCGAGGTCAAGAAATATGTTGGAAACCAATCAACATATGAGTTTTCTTCTTGACCTCGAGCCAGCAAGCATCACACTCTTAATTTTAAAATATTGTATTGTAATTCAAAATTCTCTTAAAATATTCACAAACGTTCTAGAATCAAATAAATGGTTCATTTGTTTTGAAAAAAAATCTTACTTTAATTAAGAACTTGAATCAAATGTTTTGGCTAACAAATTGTTCACTAATTTCAAGTGTGACAATAAAATTGTGAATTGCTTAGACCTTAAAGTTAGGTCTTGGTTTAAGTCGGTTTTGGATCATATCCTGCATATATTTTATATCTAATTCAATGAACTTTAATTTATGTCACAAAAAAGGCATCCATAGTGCCCCTAGTGCAGTGTCTGCACTTTCAATGGCAACCTCAACGCTTGAGAAGCTTGTATGTTTGCAAATGGATATCTATCCGTAGGGATTACCATGCTAAGCTTGCCGCTGTGTAAGTGCCAAAAGCCATTCAAAGATCAAACAAAACGATTTTCGAACGCTCAAAAGTATGCAACATTGTTATGGGATTTGTGAAAGTGATAAAGTGGTAAAGTCTGGCAAGGGTCTTGTTTCGAATAGGTTTGTTTCTTATTTTAAGTAATTTAAGCAGTTGCTTTTCAAATGAAATGAAGAATGAAGTTTCACACCAGAATTTTGGCAAGCGTTTTGGTTGATTCCAGGCTATTTTCTTCAGATTGAAAAGTATATATTAAACAGGGCTGCAAACCCAATAAACTTTTTCGGAGCTCCGATTCGCGGGTTCGAACTGAAATTTTACCAATGGTTAATGTTCGGAAATTTTAGGTTCGAGGTTTTTGGGCGAAGGTTTTGTTTCGAACCTTGGTTCGGCCCAAATTTTACGCCAAATTTAATAGAAATTCAATTTATGTGATTAATATTCAAAATAAAGTCTATTTTCCATAAAGCGAATCTCAACGGCACCAATAAAAACTTTGCTATAAAGAAAAAATCATAATATAGAGAAAGAAATACTAAATTGCAGTGTTCAGGAAACCAATTCGTTATATACAGCCATGCTCCGGCTTTCACTTAATTTTGCGAATTGCGATTTGAGCAAATTCGTACGATTTCAATTTAGTGTGCTCCGAATTTCGTCAGTTTCTGATATCGATGATGTTTCATTTCCAAACCGGTTTGTGTCATTCCACATAACAAAAACAGCTGATGAGCGCCATTACAGATCCAAATACCAACTTCCTAGCATTATCGCATGTGTAGATGGAACACACACATTCAAATTAGAAAACCAACAACCGCATTTAATTCAACTGCCAACTTTGACCATTTGGCATCAATGACAATCCGATCGCCCTTGGCAAATCCCCTGTCCAAATCAGGGTTATTTCTCATAAACTTGAGAATGATTTCATCCTGATTCGAATTCTTATGCTTGCCCCTTCAATTAATGGAATAATAATATTCAAAATGAATAAAATTAGACAGGCAAATTTGAATTATAACGTAACTTACATGTTTGGCTTGTTTCAATAATAAACACTCTTGAGAAACAGCTGACAGAGTTGCCAACGATCGCAGTCATCATTTTGCAACCATACCGCTCACATTTTTACTATTAAAAAACTTGCCTGTAGTTCTGTGTGGTATTTACTTAAATAATTTAAAACCATAATTAACCCACAACTAAAAATCATCAAGCTTGTATGTGAAGTTTAAGCATTGTTTCGTATCTTTTTACGTACCGCTGTCTACATGGGCAACTCTAGCAATTCTATCGGCTATCGATATTTATGTATCGATATATACCATAGCCAAATCGCAATTTGTTGTTGTCTAAAGGTATTTTGATGCTTGTGCAATTTTGGGAGGGTTAGGAAAAAAATTGTTTAACACAAGAGTTTAATCCAAACTGTATAAGAGAGTCGACAAATACAATCTTAAGGAGTCAAAGAATGTTAAAAAAATTGATTGATAGGATGGCAACTGTTAACTGTAGCGACATTTTCCATTTACTTTTCATTTCACGGAGTCAGACGTCGCCGGTTTTGCGATTTGCGAGTTTCGGAGCAACTACTTTTGCGATTTCGCGACCAAATCGTAAAATTTTTGCGAAAGCGAAAATGGGAGCATGGCTGATAGAGAAGTTCGTTGTACGGAAGCTCGTTGTATTTAGAATTTCTGTACTTTTGATCAGACAAAACAAATTTTAAGACCTTATCAACTGAGACATCATGGTACTGATAAGACAGCTAGCGCAATAGCATTAAGTTGTTTACATTAATAAGCTGTCGAAATCTTTAAAAGGTTTGATTTAATCGGTTCTCTATTTGTACCATCAAAGACTCTTATTTCTAATATTACATATTTTTAGAAATTAGTGAGTTTAGCTGGCTCTAGGTCCAAAAACTGTAAACAACTTATGCATTGTACCACCAAAAGGAGCTGGTTGCCTATACAGAACTGTTTCATCGTTATCCCTAACGACTCTTCAGTAGGCTTTTCGCTGAAGAAACATTAGAAAGGTCGCCAAATAAATAACATATTTCTAGAAATAATATATTGAAAATCTTTTATACTTTCGTAATGATTTCGAGTCTTTGTAGCACAATATTGGTAACCACAAATTGGCAAGAGTTCAGAATGTCTTTAATTTTGTGTACCGGACCGAAATTTTAGGTACGAAAGCGGTTCAGGTTCAGCAAATTTCTGAACTTTGGTTTGGTTTAAGGTTCGGTTCACAGTTAAAAAAAAAGTCGGAATCCCCCGGGTACAAACCGGTTCGGTTCTTAACCGGTTTGCAGACCTGATATTGAAAGTGGTTTATTCTCAAGGACACCTCTGTGATATCAGCAGTAAGCTCCACCTTGTATACCAGCCTGCATACAACTCATTGACCAGTTATATTGCAAGCATTCCTTACCTAAGGGTTCAAAATGGATTAATGTCAAGCCAAATATAAACTTAATATTACACAATGCATTAAAATTAGAGTTTTTCCTGTAAATTGAAAGGTTGATGGTGATTCTAGATGATTTTCGTGCAAAAAAATTAATATTTTGAACCTTTTTAGATGCGTTTTGTGTGGATCCTATACTTTTGTTTTGACTCTCTTTGATATTATCGGAAAGCACTCCGCCTTAACTTTGAAATAAACTAACCCAAACATTTCTACAATTTTTTTCAATGCAAATATACCATTTTTAGTAATTTTGTACAATTTCACTAAAAATCGTTTATATTGTTGCTGCCCCAAAGTATGCAATGGGTGTTGTTGAACATTTTCATTGAAATTCTATACAAATTTCTAATCCTTAATTCATAAATTGCTTTTCAAATCCATAAATCCCAGCCTTATTTACCGTTGACCGCTCACGTTAGCCAGCAGCGTTTTCCTCCCCAAAACGAGGAGGCGTGATTTGACTTCGATTAGATTTCTTTTCTGCAGAAATGCATTTCTTTGTAGCATTTTCTCAGTGGGCGAGAATTCCCTTGAATTGGACGCCTACCAAGAGAAATTTATACCTTCTCTCTGCTGCATAACTGCGTGGTGACTGCGCTTGCTGACTGCTTGATGCTACTTTTTTGATTTAAATGGAATATTCATTCCAATAATTTCGTCCTCATCATCATCAACATCAACAACAACTTCAGCCAAGGCAAAACAAATAAAATCGCCACGAAATTCTTGTTTGCTCTGGTCCTGGTCCTTCTTGTTATTAAGCTCATCCTGTGGTCTCCCTGTGGGTGTTGACCTTTTGCTCTAGTTGCTCTGGCACTTTTATGCCATTAATAACTCGACAACTCACTCCACAAAGATGGTTGACAAATGTCACCAGCAACCACCAAATACATGCAACTTGTTGGAACGAAACGAAATGTTTGTTGCACTCGACTGGAATGGCTGCTCTGATTTGAAGCCTAGACTCCATCCTCCAATACCAATCACACCTCCATGTCCCTGTCCCCGCACAACTGACATGACATTTTGCTTGAGGCGCGCTTTGCGTAGGCCGCACACACAAAAACTTGTTGCAAATATCGATTGCTGCCGCAGCCACAGCTGCCACAGCTGCTGCAGAGAAATGTGGTAGCCTTGAGGTTAGGCGGGGGAGTGGAAGTGGGAGCCTTTCATTTCCTTCTTTTTTTTTTCTCTTATCAAAGGGCACTCGACTTTTAATAAGTTCTGTTCTGTTCTGCCAGTTGGATGGTTGGTTTGTTGGTTGGTTGGCTGGTTGGTTGGTTGGCTGTGAATGCTTACTCATCTTTCATTTGCAGCTGCTGCCTCGATGACTTTCAGTGTGTTTGGGGTACGGGTGCTTTTCAATTAAACATTTCGCTTTCACTTGCTGTGCTCCTTCACTCACTATCTTTCATTTTTGCAGGTCAAGTTCAGGGTGCCGTTGCCGCCAGGTGTCAGCTCCACTACGCTTCTGCCGAAGCTTATACGCACCAAGGATGTGAAACAGCTGCAGGATGGCAATGCACAGCCACAGAAGCCCAAGCTAACGGTGAGTAGTCGATAAAATTGACACACGTTTTGTTCAAGTGAAAAGTGTTTACAACTTTCGCATACGAAAGTTGATCAAAAACGTCTGAAAATAACAAAAAACCAAATTCGAAAATAATGAAAAACGAAGCATTTCAAAAATTTTGTTTTCAAAAGTTCGCTTGAAGTTTCAAAAGCTTCAGTTCAGTGCCCGTTAAGCGTCCGCTAAGCATGCGTTAAGTGTTCGTTAAGCTTTCGTTAAGCAAGCGTTAAGGGTCCTTTAAGCATCCGTTAAACGAAGCATCTCAAAAATATCATTTCCAAAAGTTCGCTTAATGTTTCAAAAACATCCGGTAAACGTCCGTTAAAAGTACGTTTAGCATCCGTTAAGAGTCCGTTAAGTGTCCGTTAAGAGTCCATTAAGTGTCCGTTAAGCTTTCGTTAAGCATCCGTTAAGCATGCGTTAAGCGCCCGTTAAGCGTCCTTTAAGCATCCGTTGAACGAAGCATCTCAAAAATATCGTTTTCAAAAATTCGCTTAAAGTTTCAAAAACGTCCGTTAAGTGTCCGCTTAGTGTCCGTTAAGCATCCGCTAAGCATGCGTTAAGCGTCCGTTGAGTGTTCGTTAAGCTTTCGTTAAGCAAGCGTTAAGGGTCCTTTAAGCATCCGTTAAACGAAGCATCTCAAAAATATCATTTCCAAAAGTTCGCTTAATGTTTCAAAAACATCCGGTAAACGTCCGTTAAAAGTACGTTTAGCATCCGTTAAGAGTCCGTTAAGCGTTCGTTATGAGTCCGTTAAGTGTCCATTAAGCTTCACTTAAGTGTCCGTTAAGCTTCCTTTAAGAGTCCTTTAAGCGTCCGTTAAGCATTCGTTTTTTTTATCACCTCCTCCGATTAGGAAGGTCAGAAACCTTTTTTCTGATACAACATGTAGATGTGGCAAGTGTAAATTTCCATTTCACATCATCATCAAATTCCAGGCGTTCCTCTTAAATGTGATCAGGGTGCAGAGACTATAACCGAAAACCAAACGAAGTATGGTTAATGACCCGAAACGTAACCCATATCCCATAACCGTTATATACCCATGTGTTCTACAAATCGCTTTCGACACAAATTTGGCTCGTTTTTGGACCGAAAGCGTTTTTGAAGAACACATTCCTTAATCGGAAAAAGCGATCGGCCAAAACAGTTATCGTAGCCGTAACCGTTTTTTGTTTCGGTTTTAATCTCTGCTTTAAGCTTTGAAATACGCAGGCATGCTCCCATTTTCGCTTTCCCATTTCGCGAGCCACGCATTCGTTGTTGTTTTACGTAAAGGTATAGAGCAGGAGCAGGAGCAAGAGAAGCTTGGCCCTGACCCTCCTTTGCAAGTGCTGTTTGAGACAATTTTACATAGAGCAGGAGCGCATGCCTTATGGGCTAAGTAAAGCGTTTTCTCTTCTCTTTCTTTCCGAGTGAAAATTTTTTTGTTGTTGGCGCGTGCAGAACTGCAACAACAACTTCATATGTGTCTCTCTTCTCTATCTCACTCTCTCCTTTGTCTCTGGCAAACTTGAACGCAACCAACCCAGCGGCGCAGAGCTCAATCTGTTCTGTCGAAAGTTTGCATTACGCCTGAGAAAAAAGTAATGCACTACAATCGCTGTTTTTTCGTGTTAGAGAGATAGTAATCGAAAACAAACAGATTGCGAACATTCTGCATTATAATTTTTTTAAAAATTTACGCATTTTTAAGAGGAATCCGATGGCAGTTCGACATTAGCATACATCTTTTATTACTAGTAATGCAGGCAAAGTGCATATGGCAAAGTAAAGTATTTCCTTCATACTGATGGCAAAGTTACGACGTAGGAGTAATCCATTATGTAATGGCCATTTGCGCCGCTAGGAACAATGTTGCTAATCCGTAGTCAGCGATTGGCAGTGCCCGAACGCTTTTCGCTCTTCCCCACGACACTCCCACAGGCACAAACAAAAACTAAGCTCATTCTGGGCACCCCAGATTTGGAATATATATAGACCAGGCATGCCCAAAAGCAGCATGCGGCAGAGCACTCACCAATACTCACAAAGAAAAGCACCAATACCAATAAGGGAACACATTGAAATTGGGTTAGGCAACAACAAAATCACATGAAATTGTTGTGGATCAGTTTTCTTGCACGCGCAAACACCAATCAAAGAAGAGAACAAAACCGGTTCTTGTTCTATGCGTTGCATACACACGAAATCGTTTGCATGTGTGTCGATTTGTATACATCGGGCCCTGCATGTATACAATCATTGATTTCCCATCTTCGGTGCAATTACAAAAACAAAACGTACCCAAAGAGCATACTGATACAGACAGTACGGTTGCGCTCGGCGTTCATTTGACGCTCTCTGAGTTCATTTGGGACAATGGCCGTCTCGCTCTAACCACCGTCAACACCGACTATCGGTTAACAACACTCAAAATTGAGGGGCATTTTGTCAATTTTGTGTGGCTTTGGTCAAGCAAGCTAGGCATTTAGATTTCACCTCATAGACTTAATCATTTTCAGTCTGTGCAACTACTATCTAACTATCTCGTCGTAAAGATATAATAGAAAAAATGAATAAACCATTGAAAAGGAAGGCGGTAGAGGAAGCGGTAGATGAGAATGACGAGATGACTTCATTGCAGGCGGCGGCGCAAAGAAGACATAAGCGTCTGAAAATAGCCGCAGAAGTTGAAGAAGAAGACCGGCAGAAGGAGGAGGAGAAAGAAGATGCCAACTTAGAAGCTGAGGAGGAAAAATCCAAAGAAGAAGAAAAGGTAGAGGGGGAAGAAGATGAAGAAGCTGAGAAAAAAGAGGTTGAGGAGGAAGAACCGGAAGATGCTGAGGAGGAAGAGCAAATGGAGGAGGAAGAGTTTGAAGAGTGGGAGGAAGCATTTGGAGAAGCTGAGGAGGAAGACAAAATGGAAGAGGATGAGGTAGAGGAGGAGGAGGAGATGGAAAAGAAAGGGGCCAAGGAGGAGGAGGAGGAGGAAAAGAAAGAGGCCAAGGAGGAGGAGGAGGTGGAGGAGGAAAAGAAAGGGGCCATGGAGGAGTATGAGGAATTGGTTGCGGAGGAAAAACGTATTGAGGAGGAGGAGAAGTTAGAACGTGAAAAGGAGAAGAAGGAGAAGAAGGATGAAATGGAGGAGGCAGAAGATGAGGAGGCAGAAGATGAGGAAGTAGATGCGGAAGAGGAAGAGGAGGATGATGAGGAGGAGGAGGAGGAAGCAGACGAGGATGATGACGACGATGAAATCATTATTTATTATTTTGTTTAACCCACCCATTAGATGGACTCATACTCGACACGCTACATATCATCTACATAGTTAATTGCCCTACAACACTCGCACCCCTGAAACTCTGGACACTTATCCCACACACGTTACTCTTTTTCACATCCGATACAACAACAACAACTTCAACAACAACAACCACACTTCAAAAAAGAATTCAAATAAATATAATATTAAAAAAAAAAAAAGAGTAATGCTTCCTATTTCTCAACCGAACTCAATATACCCTTGTAAATTGTATTAAATTAAGGTTTTAAATGATTTTCGTCGAACATTCTCAACTAAGGTCTTTCCCAAACGCCTGTGCTCAGATAAGACTGATATTTAAATAGTTAGCCATAAGTCTGAGTGCGGCTAGTCGCATGCCAACTGAAGCTGTAAAGCTGATGACAGAGCGACGAAGTCTTTCACTGACTACAAAGCCGCACTCAAACTCGTGCTTGGAATCGTGTCATTTGTGCATACGAAAACATTTGGTTTGAAATCAACGCTAACTACAAAAATATGTAAAGATCACAGGCATCACTGCGTATGAGTAATATTAACAACTTTGGAGCCTCTTCGCTACCATTAAAGTATATATATTCTTGATCAGCATCAACAGCCGAGTCGATATAGCCATGTCCGTCTGTCCGTCTGTCCGTCTGTCCGTCTGTCTGTCTGTCTGTCCGTCTGTCTGTCCGTCCGTCCGTATGAAAGAAGAGATCTCAGAGATGGTAAGAGATAGAGGTTTGACATGTATGGGACATATATTTCTTATACTTGCAGGCAGATCAAGTTTATTTTTAATTTTTGCCACGCCCCCTCGCGCCCCCGCAATTTGAAAAAAACGTCATATCTCCTACAGTTTTGATGATAGATGGTTAGTACTTTCTAGAGATATCTAGTACTCAAAATTATTTATCGATTTGCTGAAGGAATGATAAAGATCGGATGAACGATACGCAAGTTATGAGCAAAAAACGGTCAGTTAACACCCCCCACCCACCCCACCCATAACCTAAGCATTGCGTTCAGCTGAACCAATCTCAGTGAGAGAGAGAGAGAGAGAGAGAGAGAGAGAGAGAGAGACTTAGAGAGCGCACTGCGTTATGCGTTGTGTGTTAACTGGCTGTTTGACTCGTGACCAAATGCGAGCTGCGACATTAAGGGTGCAGAATATGTTAATATGTTATAGTCGGGCTTGACCGACTTTCTTTCTTGTTTTTATTGAATCTGAAAACAAGTTGCACCTCAAGTCAGACATAACCAATTTTAGACAAGAAAATGCATTTTCAACTGACACTTGGGTTGCTGGCACGCAATGGAGCACTTTCGCCAATTGATACAACCGAGGATACATGTACTTTTTGTCCTCCCAATACTTCATAATGTTCTCACTTATTTCAATTGGATTGGGTCCCCCCTTAAGCCCCCTTATTTCGGTTATTGCTAGTTTGTTCCGTCAATCATTCTTTAAAAAGTCCTTCACTTCTAGTTGTAGGGAATGAGCGGCACACTTGATCGAAGCTATTGAGTGAATGAGTACATCCTTCAAAAGTTCCTCTTCATCAACGTATACACTCACTGCGGTGTCGGGGTCATGGTTCAAGAATTCCACAGCTTTAATAATGTTTTTTCCATTATCCGATGTTATGGAGTAAATTTGCTGCTTGCAAATTGAAAACTCTTCTAATATAAATTTTCTATTTCCGTACTTAAGTTCATTTCAGAATGTTTTTTATGCAGCTCAATTATTCCCAGTGTCTTAATTTCAATGCGTTGCTCACGATAATACTGGGCATTAACGCCCAAAATGCCTCTTCCATGTCTCGAAGCGATATCAATTTTTAAGGATATAACTTTGTTCTTCAATAATTTGAAAAGATTTCCCTTAACCAAGACATATTTTTCTGTAACGTGTTGCATAACATTACGGGATGTAATAGGGTTCATTTCTAATCTAATCTAAAGGGCGCCGAGTCAAGGAGGGTGAATGGCATCTTCTCTTCAGTGACCAATTGCACACAAATATCTTTTACTTCAACTTGCTTAAAAGCCACTCCAAAATTTTGTTTTCTTCCCTTTAAAGGAACGGTCACAAAGTTTACGCTTTGAAATCTTTTTTTCCGAGTCTAAACTAACAGAATTTCGAACAACTAAGTCCCGATTACGACCCATCTCGATCTACACTCGAAATGAACGAAATATTGGAAGTCTTCCCTGTTTGATAGTCAATTTCGAACTAAATTAATCAGACTTCAATCCGCCCATAGGTGCACTCATATTGACATCTCATTTCCACAGTCAGCAACAGCCTACAAAGTTATACACTTTATTCTTTTAATAATACGACATGCTCAAAAAAACGATAATCGGCCTTGTTCCGAAACAAACTTCGGGTATTGATCCTTCAAGTACATGATATATATAATATCAATGGAAAGGTATTGAAATACAGATCATAGATATATGATCCCTGCTATAAAGTATAGGAAAGCAATTGCATTGTTTTCATTTTGATGTTTTCTCTACTCCTTTGTTGTTTGTTTTTTTCCCCCAAAATTTCTTACAGAAATGCCTCAACACATTGGATCTTACCTCGTTGGGCATTGGTTCCTGCTGTGGCACCGGCATGTATCTGGTGGCCGGAATGGTGGCCCAAAAAATAGCTGGACCCGGTGTGATTATTAGTTTTATTATAGCCGCTATTGCGAGTATTTTCTCAGGTAAGTAGGAGCAAGTTGGGCAAGAAGTGACTGCAAGGGATTCATATGTTTATCTTACAGGCGCCTGTTATGCGGAATTTGGCGTTCGTGTGCCACACACATCCGGCTCAGCCTATATGTATTCATATGTGGCAGTAGGAGAATTTGTAGCTTTTATAATTGGTTGGAACATGATATTGGAATATCTAATAGGTGAGTCCCCCAAATACCCTCTCCCCCTATCAAAATCTATATTTGATTTCTGTAACAGGAACAAGTGCCTGTGCCTGTGCGTTAAGTTCTAGTTTTGATTCCCTCACTGGCAATGCCATTGCCCGGACGATGAGCGAGTCCATCGGTACGATATTCGGTAAGTGGAAACGTTTCTACCCCGTCTGCATTGTTGTTAGTTTTCTGTTTTTGTCGCACAGGCAAACCACCTGACTTTATAGCCTTTGGCATAACGCTCATCATGACCTGCGTATTGGCGATGGGCGCCAGCAAATCTGTTATTTTTAATCACTCCCTCAATGCCATTAACCTTGCGACGTGGGTGTTCGTGATGGCCGCCGGTTTGTTCTATGTGGATACGAAAACGTGGTCAGAGCATCAGGGTTTCTTGCCCTACGGCTGGGGTGGTGTAAGTAGAGACACACACAAACACACTCGGCTACAACCCACATCATTTCTAATCATTATCATTATCAGGTGTTCTCCGGTGCGGCCACATGTTTCTATGCATTTATCGGTTTCGATATTATCGCAACCACCGGCGAGGAGGCGCACAATCCACAGAAGAGCATACCAAAGGCAATTGTTGGCTCCCTAATCGTTGTCCTGATTGCCTATGTCAGCGTTAGTCTAGTGCTGACTTTAGTGGGTGAGTATTGGAAGGACGGGGGTTACTGTTAAAAGGTCAACTGAAAAATGCGGGATAAAGCGCTGAACGGAAGGAGGAAGGAAGAAAGAAGGAAAGAAGAAAGAAAGGAAGAGGGAACGAAGGAAGAATGGCGAGAAAGGAAGTAAGAAGACGAAAAGAAGAAAGAAAGAAAGAAGACGAAAAGAAGAAGGCGTAAAACGGAAGGAAGAATATAGGAAAAAGGAAGAAAAAGAGGGAAAGAAAGGAAAAAAGAATGGAGAACGAAGAAGGAAAAGAGTAAGGAAGAATGGACAAAACAGGAAGTAAGAAGAAGAAGAGAAGAAAGGCGGAAAATGGAAGTAAGTTGGAAGGAAGAATGAAGAAGGAAGGAAGACGGAAGGAAGAAGGAAGGAAGGAAAAAGGAAGGAAGGAAGGAAGGAAGGAAGGAAAAAGGAAGAATGAAGAAGGAAGAAGGAAGGAAGGAAGGAAGGAAGGAAGGCAGAAGGAAGAAGGAAGAAGGAAGAAGGAAGAAGGAAGAAGGAAGAAGGAAGAAGGAAGAAGGAAGAAGGAAGAAGGAAGAAGGAAGAAGGAAGAAGGAAGAAGGAAGAAGGAAGAAGGAAGAAGGAAGAAGGAAGAGGGAAGAGGAAGAAGGAAGGAAGAAGGAAGGACGAAAAGAAAAAGTAAAAACGGAGAGGGAAAGATGAAAAAAGAATTAAAGCAAAAAAGAAAGTAGCAAGTAAAATTGATTTAGCAATTGACGAAACAAATTTGAATCGTGGGTATTTGGTTAACCTATTTCTGGAACAGAATACTTCGAATCACATCTCCCACTCCAACAATGGGCTCGCTGTAGCCCGCTGCGTCCTCACCAAACGGCGCACTATTCTTCTCTTAAAGCAACACAATAGATTTTAGTGCTCACCTCTCTTCTGCTCATTCCATTTTGATAACCTTTGATCCTCCATCGACAGTGCCCTACGATCACATTAATACTGGTGCAGCGCTCGTCCAAATGTGGTCGTATGTAAATGCTCCCAAATGTCGTGCCGTGGTGGCAATTGGAGCCACCGCTGGACTTTCGGTGGCCATGTTTGGCTCCATGTTTCCCATGCCCCGTGTCATCTATGCCATGGCCCAGGATGGCTTGATCTTTAGGTAACCACATCTCCCAATCATTCCTACTTCTTAATCTTAACTTCTTTCCCCCTCCGTGTTTTTAGGCAACTCTCTCATTTGTGGCAACGCACCAATGTGCCTGGCCTGGCCACTTTGGGCAGCGGTTTAGCTGCAGCTCTGGTCGCCTTGACCATACGCCTGGAGATTCTGGTCGAAATGATGTCCATTGGCACTCTGCTGGCCTACACTCTGGTATCCACGTGCGTTCTGGTGCTACGCTATCAGCCGCACAGCACCTCACTGGTAGAGCTACTGCCGGCCCAGCTGCGGACACCGGTGGCTCCGGGCACGGCCAGTGATCCACATGCCATGCCCGCTGAGGTGCTGGAGCCAAATAAGCTGACCATCAAGCGGGTGACACGCGGCATGTCCGACTCGGATGACTCGTTCATTGACGACAGTCCGGAGGGCTATCTGGGGGGACGGGACGATCAGTTTCTGGTGTCGGATCGGTCGGAGAACAAATTCTATGGCAGCGTGCATGGAGCACCCACCGGTCCCACGGGCCAGGCAACCGCTTTCGATACGATGGGCCTGAACTTTATTACACGAAAGATACACGATTATGCCTACCTGTGTCCCGGCTTCTTTCCCTGGATCAATCCCGGTCAGGCGACCACCGAGAGTGGTATGTGGCTAGCAGAGGGCTTGGGGATGCACAGTGGTCAGAATAAGCAATTCGGAATTCCCACTTCCGATTTGCTCATTTCGATCTCTGCGTGTTTAAGGCGGGGGACGACTTCGAAATTAAAAAAAAATTGAAATTGAAATGGAAATTTACTCTTTTGCTTTTCCAATCCAAATCAACCAACACCAATCCAACCACCACCAAAGGCATGTATGTCACGAAACTAGTTGGAATCATGTTCGGTCTCATATTCTTCTTGGATTTGTTCGCGGCCATCGGTTGGTCCGGTGGCCTAGCCGCATTCATTTATTTCATTTTGTTTATCGGCATATTTGTGATATTATTGATTATATCGAGACAGCCACAGAATAGGTAAACCACAAATGTAGCAGTGGATTAACGCACCAGTCCAACTAATCCCCAATTGCTATTCCTCTCCACACACAGATATGCGCTCGCGTTTCTCACGCCTGGACTTCCATTTATTCCGGCTATCGCCATAACCGTTAACATCTATCTAATATTTAAGCTAAGCATACTGACCCTAGTTAGATTCACCGTCTGGATGTCGCTTGGCTTCATCATGTACTTCTACTACGGGATAACGCACAGCAGCCTCGAGCAGACCAGCGATGATCTGGAATTGCATGTGGACAAGGATTATGTGAGTGCGATTTCTCAGAAATGTAATGGTGAACTTAACTATTTTTGTAAAACACTTTTGTAGAGCAAAAATGTGGAGGAGAAAGCTGTCTGGGATCAGCAGTCCTACAATCAAACACATGAGCCCGTCTGGGCCAGCAAGGAGGTGAAGCAACCGTCAAGTAAGTACGGATTACAATCCGTAATATAATGTGTCAATAGAGGGTTCTAGACTGTTTCCAAATTCAAAGTCCCAAAAACATGCCTTCTGTCTAGGCTGTACTACTTAGCGTTTAAGGGAACATTTTTTTCCCAAGCCCTGTTGACTAGATTTTTCTGGAAAAGTCTTTGTCTTTCGACGTTTCTTGACTCAATCGCTTCGCGTTCACCACAGTTTTGCGGCTTTTGCTTCCCTTCAGACAATAATTTTGCCAGAGTCCCTGCTCGGGTGCCATCTGTAAGGAAGTTTTTCAGCTTAGTCCTGTCCAAAGTCACTTACAAAACATTAATGTAGAATATCTTGATCTGTACGTCATTTAATTTATATGGTCCTTGGAGCCGGATATTCGGCAAAGAATCCCTAAAATGCAAAATGTCTTTGGTCTATTTTGAAATATTTATTTTATTTAAAAGACAAAAGAAACAGGCCAAATATTATACCAGAGTCCCTGCTCAGGCGCCATCTGTAAGAAAGTTTTTTAAGCTGAGGTAGGACTTAGTCCTGGACTTGGGGAGGGGGAAAATGTCTATAATTTTGGCAAACTCGTATGATGAATAATTGGTTTCCCCTTTCCTACGATACCAAGTTGCCGGCAGCCCAGCGAAAAATTACGCCTTGTACACGTGCACTGATCAAAGTCACTCAAGCCACCTTACCACTGGCGACCCAGCAAGGCATGATAGCTTGACCCACTAGCGACAGTTGGGTTGGACAAACTTTAAAGACTTCTTAAAGGGGTTGGACGCTAGCACATGTCTAAAGCTCTTGAGTTTAAAGTTTCACGGGTCCATGCAATTTGTTATAATAGATTTAATTATTATTATTAGATATTACTATAAGAGTTAGCTATACTAGTTTAGAGTTGTGTATGTTTTGGTATGTCGATTTTTATAATAATTAAACATTTGTTTTTGCCGGCTTGAGTTTAGATTTTGCTTGCACATAACTTTAAACCAGGAACACAGCACACCACAAAGGAGGCTGCTTGACCGTACATCTGTTTTATGAACATCCCTGCTCAATCTTCAGCGGTCTTTGCCTGCCTACTACTATTACTATTACTATTATTTTGGACCAGGCGGGTATACAGTTATAACAGACTACTTTATATCTATACCTCAAACAACGTTTCAAAGCGGATAGATAACCTTCCCCTGAGCAGAACTAAGTAAACGTCTGTAGTAGGAAAGGTGAGAGAACATAGATATTCTCGCTACTTCTTTACTCTCAACTACTGTTGTATTACACATATCCTCTCAGAGAGAAAGAGAGAGAGAAGAAGCAAAGTGGAATGAAAAGCTGCTCCAAACGAACGGTGGACTAAAAACGTTTGAAACAGTCGTTGATCTGCGATTACAAGTTAAACATCAATAATTAGTATTTTAGTAAAAACACCTAACGACTTTTGTTCTACTCGGATCATTTGCTTCCCCTACACGTCAAGCCGCTCTTAAGGCGCTAAAACCCTCAGCGAATGTCGCTTATCTTCAGATTGCACTACAATTCAACATGCATTTCTTTATATTTAGGTGCCTAAATAATGTAACGTAAAAAGAAATGATGACCATGAAGGATACTGCTTTCACTCTTCTCTTGATAGAGTAAAGACGTGAAAAGGCATCGCCTGTCTTCTCCAGAGCCGGCAACCATGCTCAACATCCAAAAAGTAGAATTGCCATGGACCACAATTAGGATCATAGCCCATTTAAGTCCTATGGTATTTTGATACAAGTCAAGCTTTCTGTCAAGTATGTATTAGGAGAAGAGATTTGACATTTTTGTTTAAGATAAGTGACTCTCCGTTGAGTTTTGAAGGCATAAGTGGGAAAAACTTGTGCATCTCTATTAAAACAACTAGAAGAGTTGATTGAAAGAGCCAGGTCCCTTAAGGGGCAGATTTGCCACTCGAGATTTGCTCGAATAGAGGAACAGTTGGTTCTTTCAACTTTCGGATTAATTAAAGAATAAGAGCATTTCCTATCAAAATATCCGCATACCTCGTTAAATCATCTGTTCAAAGATATTTGAAGAGTGCACTTGAGTCCAGGTACCTGCAAAGGATGCGTTTGGGACTCAAGTAACTCAGTAGACTCAACCCTAAAAAAAAGGGACACATCTGTTATCAATAAATTAGACAATCCGACCAACGCCAGGCTTTGTGATGCGTTGCGTTGGGTTAAACAATAAGTATATAAAAAGAGAACCAATTTCAAATCAAGATTCATTCTGGAAGAGGAGCTAGTCACTCGCTACATATAAGGGTTTTATTTAGTCACGATATGTTAATATTACAATCTTTTCGGTTTTCTACGAGTTGACTCCAATTGTTCACGCCAAGTTTGGCCATGTCTTGCTGTACCAGGTTTTTTCATATAAGGGCGCGCGCACACATGCGACTGAAAGATAATCTGACTGACTCTTAACCAAAAACCACGCTCCGTGCATGCAAGCTTAGACAACAAGCACTGGTTTGATCTCCAGAATTCAGTTGTAAGCTCAGCTTTGCGGAATCAATCAAGCATGTTTGTTTATTTCGGCTTGCTGACGTGCTAAAATATCATGGTCAGCCGTCAGTTCATCTTTCAGCCGCATGCGTGCACCCTTAGTCTCGATCATTCGCTCCACCTCTTGGGTTTCCCAAAGACTTTCGCTTATCTATTGCTTACCTGTTTTATCTCTTGGCTAGGATAGTGACCCCATAGACCTTATATAGTTTTTGATTCGTCGCCAAATTCATCAGTTCCCCGTTGACTTCAATTCAATTGTTGTTTAATAATTTTGCAAATCAATCAATCTTCCTTCCATTTCTTTTTGTTAATTTTTTCCAGAACAACGCTATAACTATGGCAAGGCATCGTCCACAAGCGGCAATGCTCAAAGTAGCTCCAAAGCAGCGTCCAGTGCGATAAAGCCGCCCAGAAATACCACGGGTCCGGGTACAACGAGCAAGGGCACCACCAATGGCCGACCAGCCCCAACTACAGCGGGTAGCAGTGCTCGACCAGTTGATGGTGATGCTGGGGAGCAGCATCAGTATACCGGACAGTTTAGCATGTTTGTCGATGAGCATCAGTTCCCAAAGTGGGAAGACTAAAATGCCAACTTCATTCCCAAGGACACAAACCAAAAACCCAAAAAAGTAAAAAATGGAAATGCGACTAAAACTGTTTCCCCCCAGCAGCAGCTAGCTCACTCAACAACCTGTAAATATGACTAGGGATGTTAAGTTTAATGATATATATCCAAAGATATATACTATACATATATATATACGAGATATTCCATATACATCTGTGCAGTGTGGCATTATTGGAGGCTCTACTGTGTGCGCCACACTTAATAATACCCAAAAGAAATATTCAATATTAAATTATACATACAGACATACGCATACTGCTGATATATACATACATATATATATGTATATATATATGTATATAGGCAATGATCTAGTACATACTTATTATATGATTATAAACTAATTAGAAAAATCAAAGACAAGTTGAAGGAAAGTTTTCAAATTCGATAAATATTAACAAGAAAAAAGCAAAAAATTGAGTTGAAATTCGATTGGCTAACGTTTTGGGTGATGTTAGCCAGTTGGAATTCAGCTGAAAGTTGGATGTATGTATGTATGTGTGTGTGTGTGTTTGTGTGTGTGTGTGTGTGTGTGTGGGCGCAACTGTACATTATTTACACCAATACACCCCCAAAAAAGCACACACAGACGCACACACACACACACACACATTCAAACAAACTGTCGCACACTCACCGCAAAACTTAAAGCTTATACAAAGGTCTCACACTTTAAGAACTATAGCGAAGATGTTCAATGGTAGAGATCCTGCAGAATTATTACACACACTCACAAAAGTGAGAGAAAAATCGTTCACTTCATAATGAGAGCCAGCCAATGAATTCACTCTCTTTCTTTCACACAGACGCGAGCCGTAGTTATGGCTTAAGTAAGTCGCCTGTCGAATCTCATGCTCTCTGTTCTCTGTCTTCTCTCTGATACGAGTGATGCGGTCTACACTATGGTGTATGCTTGGCAATTAACGCACACAACAAAGCTGATCATTCTCTTGTGGGAGTCGAACAGAAGGTGACTTAACGCGCAGCTTTGTTATTTTCAGTCGGCCTTGCTTCAATGATTCAAGGTTTACATTCAGTTTATATCGAACTAACATGATCGCTTTCAATTTCCTGGTAACTTCTATCGATCTAGCTTTCTTTTAATCGAATCCTGGAGTCGAAACACACACAAAAACCAGGACTACACAGTCGTTTCTTACATTTTGGCCAGTTATCGATAGAAGTTATGCGCTGTACCCGGAAAATCGAAAGCGACCATGTCATAATACTTCACAAACACCAATCGAATGCAATCTCATCTGAGTACAGATCTTTAAGAACTCCACTCATTAACATGCTTCACTTGGCCACGCTGTCCGAGCAGATCAAACAGTTACCAAGCTACCAACGTTCCCAAGAAGTCAATGAAAGTCTACAAAGATTAGAAGACGCTCGAAACAGTGGGGATCAGAACAATATAACTACAAGTCACTGTGATTACCGTTATTGACAAAGTATCTACTTGGCTTAGAACCATTGAGTATAGTGTATACCTCATACGACAAAATTCCAACGAAGTTTCTTTCGAGAAAAAACTGAATAACTACCAACAATTGAACACAGAACTCCATCAACAGTCAGTCAACAGTCAACTTCAACACTCCGAGAAGCCGGTTGAAGCATAGTTACTTCAATGCGTGGATACTCGGAAGAAGCATGTGCTAGCTCAACATAATCAGCTCCAAAATACCAAGGATTATGACAAATGGCATAGCTTTGAGTGTTGGTTTTCATATAGGCCGTTTCGATTGTTATGTGTTCTTCTACTTACTTTTACTGGATATCTTCCTCATACTAGAATTGCAAGGGATTATACGTTATTTGCCAAACTAAAGCAGTTAGATGAATTAGCTTAAGAGGAACTAGCTAGGAACAGCTTGACTTTCCAGTCATTTGGTCTTTGAGTCAAGTAAAAACATAGGTAACAATATACAAGCTGCAAGAGAGCGATTACTACAATTGCAATCTCTGGCTGAAGAGTATGAAGAGACGCTTAAATTGCTGGCCAATAAGCTAGTGGAGAGTCCAATAGTATCCAGTTCGCTGGAACAGCTTAACAATAAGGTACAAAAGCAGCGCAAGTTCGCCATGCTGGAATCTCTAGATGAAAATATTGATAGCGAAACCCGTGAAAGCCCTTAAACAGAGGCACCATGATAGTCCTACACCAGAAGCATCACGAAAGCCCTCAACTAGAGGCACCACGAAAGCCCTCAACCAGAAGCAATACAAAAGTTTTCAACGCGAGGCACCACGAAAGTACTCAACGCGAGGCACCACGAAAGCGCTCAACGAGAGGCACCACTTTGCTACTTTGAAAATCAAAACGGTCGTTAAGGGAGGCTTGAATCTTCTTCAAGTTCCAATCCAGAGAAGGAAATAGGGCATCAACTACTCCTCGTCGTTAGCTGTCGCTTTGAGTTCTTCCGAACTTTTCCCGATGCTATCCGTCTCTCTACCGACAGTCCTCCTCCAAGTTTCTTTGGGTCTGCCTGGTGTCCGCTCAACTCCGTCCAACGAGTTCCACTCCATTGCCTTCCTTGCGATGTTGTGTTCATTTTTCCGCAATGTGTGTTCTATTCAGAAAGCCCTCCACGAGAGGCAACCTCAACCAACTCGAACGAACTTGCTTATCGGCCCACACTTGAAGCAACAACCTCAATGCGAGGTATCTCAGTTAATCTGTACTCGGTGCACATGCTTAGGACTAAGGATTCAGTTAGATCGACTAAACTGCGCTAACAACCATATACATTAAAAGTCACTGAATTGAGTGTACTGTGGCTGCTCTAACTCAACATTTATATGTATACTTTAGTTTTCTAGCAAGGCTTACGGCAGCTGCTTGTGTGTTTGAAATAGACCCTGTTAAGTATGGTTAATAAACTACAAATTATACATAAATAACAGCATAGGCTAAATAGCTAAATACTTTTGTTATTGCACTTATGCTGCCTTGGAATTCCTTTTTCAGTTAAAGCACTCTCTGACATTAGAGGCCAATTGCTGAGTATTAAAGATAGAAGCGAAAGGTTCTTTGAAAACAGCGACCAGACTTTAATTGTGATTCTGTTTGTGTACTATTTTGAACTATTTGGTACCACGACACCCCTCAGTGAGAGGCACCACGAAAGTTTTCAACGCGAGGCACTACGAAAGCCCTCAATAAGAGGCGTGGTGCCTCAGAAAGCCCTCAACAAGAGGCACCACGAAAGCCCTCAACAAGAGGCAACACTTTGCTACTTTGAAAATCTAAAAGGTCGTTAAGGGAGGCTTGAATCTTCTTCAAGTTCCAATTCCGAGTAGGAAATAGGGCATCAACTAGTCCTCGTCGTTAGCTGTCTCTTTGAGCTTCGCGATGCTTTCCGTCTCTCTACCGACAGTCCTCCTCCAAGTCGCTTTAGGTCTGCCTGGTGTACGCCCTACTCCGTCCAACGAGTACCACTCCATTGCCTTTCTTGCGATGTTGGGTTCATTTTTCCGCAATGTGTATTCTATTCAGCTCCATTTCATTCGGCGTATTATCGTGTCGACACTCTCCATATTCGCTCGTCTGAGTAGCTTGGAATTCCGTATTCTGTCAGGCCAGAATATGCAGAATATGCGTCGCAGTCAACGGTTTACAAATGTTTAAAGTTTTGACACTATGGAAGTTGTCATTTTCCAAGTGGAAGAACATTACGTTGGACTTGAAAAGCCTGAGCATCGCCAAACAGCTGACAGCATCTCAAAGGCATCTTTAGCCTTTTGCGAGTTCCGTCCCACCATCAACAGCGACTACGTTACCCAGGTAGCTGAATTACTAAACTTGCTCAATTGGCTGTTCGTCCTAAACCAGAGCCTGGAATTGTCCGGAACGGATGCTGAGCGCTTTCGTTTGAGGTCCTGCCGCTTTAGCTGAGGCGTCCAGGTCGCTTAGCCTATTTGCCAGTAGGCATGTATTGTCTGCTGTTTAAGGCCCCTTTCTCTTGTGCGAACAATTATAGGCACACACGTCAAGAGATTGAGAGAAGCTTGGCCCTGGCCCTACTTTGGAGGTGCTGTTTGAGCCAATTTTACATTTTACATATATCGTCTGCATAGTCTAGATGCCACTTTATGCCGCTGTTGTTGGGAGCAGGTCGCATTGTAGCGAACACGTCTGCAATCAACATTATAAACAGAATGGGCGACAGAGCACATCCCTGCCGAAAGCCACTCAGAACTGCAAAAGGCTGCGAAAGCCTTCCACCTTGAAGCACTCTACACTGGGCGCTGGGACATAAGTTTTTCCGGTATCCCTCTCCTTTGCAACCCATGCCATTTAAACTCCCTGCTTACGCTGTTGAAGGCCTTAGCGAAGTCCACAAAGGACTGCACTGGGTATATTGCTCGTTTAAGTTGCGCACAGTGCTTATGTGGTCCTTTCTGAATCCGGCTGGCTCTTCGCCTAAGGTGTCCATAACGGATACAGAACTATTTTGTCTATGAGCTTCGAGATGGTTGGCAGCACACAGATTCCACACCAGTTGTCGCATTCGCGCAGGTCGCCCTTTTTGGGGATTTTGTCGGTTGCCGGCTGACATTTGAAGAACTCCGCCGGTATGCCGTCAACCCCGGCTGCTATGTTGTGGGGCAACCGTTAGAATTTCGAAATTTGTGGATGCTGAAGTCCTTACCCTGTGGTGGCTTGGTAAAAAGTCAAGATGCGTCCGTAGATACCTCACAGTTAAGGACTGCTGCAAATTGGGATCTCCATTTGATCAATTGATACTTTCCAGTCGTAAGGTACTTTCCTTAATTGGGCGCTCCGCATTCGTCTTTTTATCTACTATTGCGATGGTCGCCATCCGAGAATGGCTTCGTTCACACATTATTCAACACCCGAATAAACAGGCTTCGCGCTCTATTCATTAAACTTGCATACTCAATATGTTCGCAGCAGAGTTTTATTCAAACCAGACCCGGTCAGCCATAGCTACCACGAGCCGAAGTCAGTCATGCTTTTACGCAATCGAGAGCCGAACTTATGATGGTGTGAATCGGTGAACATTGAATTGCAAGTAAAACAGCTGTAGTCTGGAGAGAGCTCTCTTGCTCAGCAACACAAGCACAACTTTTTGTCCTCTCCATTTGGCCGGCACTGATTCAAACCCATTGTTGGCACTCTGATTATAATCATGTTTGACTTCATTCCAATCAGTTCGGCTGATTGTTCGTTTGGCTCAACGACGATTGTTTTGAGTGAGCGAAAATCAACTCGTATGAATTAACTCTTGCAGAGACGCATAGGCAGTGACGGCACCGCTCGACGCGGTGGCCGGTCAACGCTGAGTTTTGTTCGATCGAACACATAAACGTCCGACCGCTCGATGCGACTGCCGGTATGAGCTGAATATATTCAGCACTGAGTTCTGTTCGATGAATAAATATGAACATACACGTTGGATCACATAACGCCGCTCGATGCGATTGCATTGTGAGTTGAGCTCTGAGTTTTGTTGATTGATTAAATGTGAGTAAGAATTTTTGTGTATGAGCCAATCAAGAAAAAAGCGATTTTTGCAGTTCTCTGGTTGCCATATACACCGTATTCAGATTGCCGTTTGCTGCTGCATTTACCGCTTTTACTGCGAGATTGTTGATATTGTTGTGGTGGTGGGTTCGGATTCTGCAGTTTCTGCCTAATTTCCGCACTTTGCCTTAACAGGGCCCATGTCCAATCGCTTATAGAACTGCACAGACTGGAGCGACTGCGGCGGATATAGATTAGTTGAGGCCCCTGTGACATATTTTAAAACAGTTCAATATGGAAGGCTGCAAGCCATCAAATACAACAATCAATCCAGGAGCTAACACTCAGAGATGTGTCCAAAGTCAGAAGAGGAAAAAGAAGAAATGTTAAACATCCCGTGTCAAACATGCAGTCAGCAGTCAAAGCTGCAAAACGTGTTCTTTGAAATTTGAAGGGAACGACAAATGATCGACTTATCTATAGTCAAAGTGTGAAAAGGCTGATAGGTTATGCTGACGCTGACTGTACGGCAATTTTGGATGATCGTAGATTAATTACCGGATATCTTTTCAAATTAGCAAACGCAGCCGTATCTTGGAAAAGCCGAAAACAGCGAACCGTGAGCATTATCAAGTTCAGAAACGGGATACATGGCTTTGCCTGAATGCTCTAAAGAAGCGGTGCATCTTAAAACACTTCTGAGTGAAATATTGGTATAACTAAATACGATAATCAAGTTGGAGGTCAACTAACGAGGAACCCAATATTTCATAGGCAAACAAAACACATTGACATTCGCTATCACTTTATTAGAGACTTGGGGAAAATCCCAACGACCGACTGACGTAAAGGACCCGACTTGTAAAGAAGCATTGAGAATGAGATGAATACCGTTGACTATATGTTATCAAAGCTAAACTTCTTCAACTGGTTGGGACCTTTGTATAATCAAATTAAAAATACAAAACTACAAAAAAAAAAACAAAGAAAACTCCTTTTTATTCTCATCATTCTGATTATTGTATTTGTATTTTATGATTAAATATTGTTATCAAATTTATGCTATGCATTATATACATATGTGTACTCACACACTCTCTCACACTCACTCTCTCTCTCTCTCGCTCTCTCTCTCTCGTTATAATGGGAGGGGTACCTACTGTACCTCTTGGGGGAAAATGTTTGTTTTTCTTTAATCTAGAAACTCGCGCTAAACTCAAAAACTCATTTTAAGCGGCATTCGCAAAAATTTGTTGTAATTCAATAATTCATTTTACTTAACCGAAAAGAAAATAAACAAACAAAAAATACCAAAAAATACCAGAATATATATATATATATGAAATTTACCAAAACAAAAAAAAAACAAAAAGGAAATTTACTTATTGAACTATTTAAAACTTTAACAAAACAAAATATGTAAAAACAACAAAAAAAACACAAAAAAAAAAAACATTTATATACCAAGCATACTTTTTCCACTTTATATAAACAAAACAAATAACTAACTATTTTTAACTAAATTACGAGTATATGCAAAAGAAATTGATTCATTTCTATATTTGATTCCCAGCTATTTATACACACACACACAATCAAACACACATACACACACACACACACAACAAGGACCCCAAACCCAAACAAAGTAAGCAAAATATTTATACATACCTACTTAAAGCTACTTTACTCGTACAAGTTTGAACAAATTACAGTTGTTTGGCCCCATTCAAGAATAATAATTAATAACAAAATAATAATACTACAAATACAAATACAAATACAAATACAGAAATGACAATCGATTGTCATGGATGAATTATACCTAAAAACAAAATACAATACGTGTACCTCGATGACTAAACTAAAATGCCGCTGTTATTACTTAAATATACTTATTATTACGATCATTATTAATTATGTATTCCTATCATGTTAACATGCTAAATCAAATTATAAAATCCCACACACACACCCACACACGAACACGAACACGCACAGACCAACACAATCAAAGACTTGCGTCACGCAAGTAAAGCAGGGCCGACCAAACGGAGAGTACAGTTGCTCACCGACTCGCACAATCATAAGTTCAGCCCTGACATAAAGCAATCTCACTCTCCCTCCCTCTCTCTCTGTTACACTACCAGAGTTACGCACATTATCTATAGGTGTGTGGGCGACCAAAATTTACATTTTAATTTTTATTAATTTTTTCATTTTTCAAGCATTTTGAGTGCCAAAAAAAAAACATAGCTGCACACACCTATATAAGAGAATACATACAAAACAAACTTGATGCTAAGTTACCAGTGTTCTCGTGTAGAACCTTCTGGACCAACTACTTACTATAGTTAAGAACTTCATATAATTTTGTTTAATATTCTTGCAGAGTAAAGAGGGTTTTGAGTAGAAGGAGAAAACAAACATGATTAACTTCTTATTGAAAAATTGCGAAAACTTTGAATATTCTTTTGAAATCAAGCAGAAATCGTGTCAAAAGCGTGTATATTCAGCGCAAAACTAACCAAATTGTATGGGAACAAGGAAAGTTTTACATAGAAACCAAGGCTGCAAGCCGGTCCGACAGCTTATATTCTTGACTCCTCAAACCTGAACCCGAGCCGGACCACTTTTTGTGAAAAATTAGGTTCGGTTCACAAAATTATGTAGTTTTTTCAACAACACATACAGGGAAATATAGAAATTCCTTGCAATCTGACTGTTAGCATTCAAGAAGTTCCCGAATTGTACGACATTTCTCTAGGTCAGCTTTATACTATCACCGTCGGCTAATGGATCGAAGCTGGTTCGAGAAGAAAAACTTTTAAATCACAACTGCAGAGCAGAAAAGAAATGCAACTATGAAGAATGTAATGTTGATGAAGGTTGCTCAGGTAAATCAAAAGCATTTCTTGATTTGTACGATAAACAAGTTACCGCAAAAGAATCCATGGAGATAATTACAGTTCGTTGTTAAGGAAGTTCAGTTTGACATTAGTAGAGTTCGGAAACTCGCACTATACAGTGCTAGACTCTTTGACGCTTTGGAACTCAACCTACCAAATGTGCGATGGTTTCTAACTCTTCAAGAATTTTGCATTCAGAGTTCTTTAAAACAGCTCCACCTAAAAATATCTTAGTTGTTCTTCTGACAGACATGCTAAAGCTTCAAAAATAAATTCTTATTCCGTTGTGTTCCAGAAATCTCTAGAGATTTTGTGGTCAGTTGTTTTTGAAAACAACCAATCCAAATGTCGGTCCTCCACAAATGTCGGAGATTTCATTTTTCGGAGTTAGCTTCGGAGTTGCATGCAAAACAGCTGGCAAAAACAGCTGACTGGTAGTTTTTGCATTGGGGCTGCCACGACAGGGCTGTAATCTTCAAAATAATTTAAATTAATGTAGGATTCAAATTTTATTTGGTAGTTTCTAAGCCAATTGCTGCAAGTGGTTGTGGTATGCACCGAGTTCCATACATAAAATTATTTTTAAGCCATTAGTACTCAATTGAATCGGGAAAAATTGGTTTGTATTGACAACCCTGTTGCTTACAAGTGAGTGGAGCGCACAAATATAAATTCAAAAATTCCCATGGCTGCATTAATTTTTTGGATATTGCTGGGAGTAGGCCGTTGGCGAGGGTTTCAGAAATTATGCAATTCACTTTTGATTTCTGATGAAGCGTAAGCTAGGCCTTACTGCCTCTTTCTCCGGATTTCTTTGTTTCTCCCATAAAAACATCGTAAAATTTTTAAAGATCAAAACAGATGAAAGAAGTGCTGTTTAAAATTTCACTGCTGATAACTTGACTTCCATTTGTAGTTTGAAATTCTCGCCGATAGAATTTAATGATAAGTTTGATTCGATACTTCATTGAATTAACCTTTTAAATCCGATTTTAGTAAACTGCTAATTTATCCACATAATCTTGTTAAATTTATACTTCATTTATGCGAACAAACTTTTAATTTTGAAAAGAAAATTGAAACTCGAAGTTGGCAGGTTTGCTTATTGTTGCTTTCTGCTGCCCTCTGGCTATTGCATTGTTTTGGTGGACAATATTGTAAAATTAATTTTTATTACTTAAAATCCATCAAATCTTTAATAATGTTAATGCAATTCGATCAGTTAAGCATTTAAGCTTTGTTCCTCATTATCATATTTGACTCAAATCTCTTTATTAGCAAAGCATAAGCCAAATGTCGCCACAAAATTCGCAACATTTGAAAACAACCAAAAGATTTTTCAGGAACACCGACAATTGCTTTTGGGTTGCTTTTGGGTTGTTAGAGGTTTGTAGAACACGGCCGATTAAGAGTTTTCCAAATTCAACTTTAAATGACTCAACGTCTGATTGTGAAAACGAAAAGTTGATGAAAGCAAAACACAAATATTAAATATAAAATCTGTAAATGAAGTTAAAGATTTCTTCGAAAATGTTTTGAAATTTTGGAAAGGTATAAAAAACGAGAACTAAAAAGATATTGACTTAACTATAGTTGCTGTTTCAGCAACTCAGGTATTAGTTGAACGAGCCTTTTCAATACTTAAGTTTAGTCTTTCTAATCTAAGAGCTAGTATAGATGAACAGCTCATTATTCCATTGTTCTATTTTTATCCCATGTGTTCTACAAGTCTTCTACACACATGGAATACATTGAAACTATTCTTTTATGTTCAAGCGAACCGAGGTTCGAACCAAAACCTTGGGTTCCAGGTACCGGTCCGCGAACCGAACCTTCGACTTTAGAACGAGTTTAAACCCTCGGACTTCTTAACTCCTTAATGCGGAAAAACTGGTCAGAATAGGTACCACCATCGAGCTCCAATTCACTCGAACAATGACTTAAAAACTGTAATGATTCAAACTGTCAAAGTGTTTCGAGTTGCTTTTCTTGGGACATTAAGTCCGAGAAAAGTTGTAGTCTCAACAACAAAAAAGCCATTTGCTTGAGGACATATTATACGATTCCTTCATCCAATTCAATCAAAACTTCAACCGAGTTTAGGTCAAGATGTAATCATTTTGGAAAGATGACCTTATGGTTTGATTTGTTTAAGTGGAGGCTTAATTTAAGATTGCTGGAATCTCAATAGATGAATCCACATATAGCAGCTCTTCATGTTATGATCTTCTGTAAGAAGTCCATAAAGGTTGCATCGGTAGTGGTGCGCTAGCAGACTGAAAAAAAGAGGATCCCTCGGAAATCATTTAATGACAGACTGAGATCGTTTCGGAGAACAAGATTTACATACCGTCAGCATTCGTAGCAACTCATTTACATCAACATTTCTTCAAGTCAAATCTATTTATGTAAATCTCTACAATTTAAGATTTGACATATCTATAAACCTTTGTTCACTTGATAGTTTGTTGTTGGGGAATAGCTCACAGCGACCAATACTGAGCAATACTAGCAGCCCTATTTCCTGTACGGTTCTAGGTTACTTATCTTGTTGCCAATTCACGCCGAATGCTTACCGAAGTCATGCATCACTTTGTGTTAGACAGAGACACAGTCACTCTTTTTGCGGAACTCTGCCTTTAACACTTCACTCAAAATAATTGTGACATAGGAAATCACGCTGGTTAGAGCAAGACGGACATAATCAAACAATAACTCAGAGAGCCCAAAAGGAAGGTAACAGTTGACTAATATCTAAGTGAAAAGTGGTCGACGCTGCAAATTGTGTTTCTACACTCAAACAAAAAATCAATCCCAATCTGTAATGAAAACAAAGTAATCCCGTAGATTCTTGAACCGATTCGAAAAAGGATTGAGTTGATCTGACTTTTTTAATCCTTAAAAGGATTACATTTATTCCGGCGTAATCTTAAAAAAGATTGAACTAAATATTCGAGAACAATTTAATCCCAATGCAGGCTCATTTTAAGCATGTTCGAGATTGTTTTTGAGCTCGATATGGGCATTTCCTCAGAAAGGTCAACCAAAAACCGAAAACATCTATTCATTAAATGCAGCTAACTTATCCTATGTATATCAATATAAGTTCCTGAATCAACATTTGTATGTTATTTATGATTACGCAAAAGGATACATATATAAATTTATGAAAAGCATCAGAAGTACGGCGTTAGAGAAAGGCTTGTCACGTAACGTATGTCACGTTGCGTATCATAATGAGTCAAATATGAAAAAAAGCAACATTTATTTTTGAGCGAATCAGTTATAAATATATAGCTACATCATTGCAGATCAAATTAAAGTTAGTTGCATTAAAAAACTCGAACGCATTCCACAGAGTTTTGCTCTTTTGTGAAAGCAGACAAAACGCTCTTCCGTATTATGTCACGTTGCGTATGCCTTTTTGTCTGCCTGTATCTTGGGACCTTACTATCTACAACTCTCAGCTTTTACATTAAATATAGTGCTACCAATATGCGAAAATTTATTGTACAACTTTTCTTTGTTTTTCTTCATATCACAGGCTACAAAATTCGTACGAATGTCACGTTCGTAGCTGTGGAAATGCCCATTGTAATATTGATTTGATCCCTCTCTTCTTGCTTTCCTACGCCATATTCCATGGGACATCCTTCTCCTTCTTCACATACACTTCAAGACCCACACCAGTTTTGGTGTGTTTTAGACTTCTGAAAAACAGAAGAAATATAACAAATTTTTGGGCTCAACTGGGACTCGAACCCATTAGAGAACAAATTTGCGATGCCTCTCAATTTTGGTGGTGCTAAACGATAGTGCCCATAATGATACTTTACAGAGTCAGTAGGAAAACACAGTGGTTAGAGCGAGACGAACATATTTCCAAATGTATCCAGAGAACGTAAGTGAGAGCGAACAGCTGACCAAATGTATCCAGAGAGCGTAAATGAGAGCAAACAGCTGACTAATTTCTGACGGAAGCGGTGTCGACTGCGCAATCGTTCAGTCCAAGATATACTTAACAAGGTAGCCGCACTCGCTCTCTCACAACTTCTTAAATAAGAAGCTGAACACAAAATTATTCGTCGGCTCTCAAGGGAGCGAGTGCGGCTACTTTGTTAAGTATACCTTGGTTCAGTCTAGTTATCTTAGTCCAAGGCATACTTAACTAGGTAGCCGCACTCGCCCTCTCACAACTTCTTATAAAAATACAAAAGAGAGCGAGAGAGCGAACTAAGAAGCAGAACACAAAAAATTCGTCCGCGGAGATGCGTCGCTCGCAACTGTTGTTCACAGACTGACATCTAAGAAGTAAGCAAAAAGAGCGAGAGAGAGCGGCTACCTTGTTAAGTATACCTAGGTTCAGTCTAGATATCTTAGTCTATGACTGAACACGAATGGAATAACATCTCATCGCTCAAGACCATTGCCATCGTTTGTTACCGCATGTCAAAAATGCTACTTAAATTTGTTCGCTCTCTTATTTATGAACATGTGATCTCGAAAGGGGATTGAAGTAAGCACATTTGGAATGATAAAAGTGCGAAAGGCTTGGACCTTGAAAGCTTGAATTGTGTAGAATATTCCGTAAGTCGAAATTGAATTTTCACGCTTATGCCGGGCCATCACTTTTGTCACTTTTGTTTAGTGAATTAGTAAAGCACTTATTCTATCAGTTGTTCAGCGACTTGTTCAGTGAATTGTTAACTCATTTCAGTCAATTGTTATGCTGTTATTTGCTTCGCGCTTTTGTTTGTTCTGTTGGTTGTACAATTGAGCAAGTTTGAAAAAGAAGAACAAATGAACAAGTTCAGTGAAATGAACAACCTTTACCCAACACTATTTTCTACTACACAGAAAGTAAGGACACTTGTAGATGATCCATTGGATGATTTTGGTATCGATTTGGACTGTATAGTTTTAATATCGTATAAAGCATATTAATAATATTCATTTAATGTAAAATTTAACTTGGATTTTCATCTAATGAAGAAAGGATATGAAAAATGGATATTATTATATGTGGAAAAGGATACAATAAGAATATCCATTCCAATGAATCTTTTTCTCTCTGTGTATATGCACTTTGAACAAACACAACTGAGCGACTATTGTCAATGTAAAGCTTTACCAAAGCAAGCTTTACCAAGCTAACAAATGCCAAAAGCTTATTCCCTGTTCTACGCGTCGCATACACACGAAATCGTTAGCGTGTGTGTCGTTTTGTATGCCTCGCGCTCTGCATGTATACGTTCATTGATTTCCTATGTTTGGTGCAATTACAATAACAAAACGTACCCAAAGAGCATACGGCTGGGCATAGCTGATCTATAGGCTTTTTGTTCTCCGACGAGGCATTTGTTCGTTTGCTTGTTGCTCCTGCTGAAATGTCAAATACGTTTACTTCGTGTTTCGCTGCTACGCACACAAGCGCAATGCTTGATTGTGTGAGTTTGGAGGAAAAATCTTACAAGTTTGAACTTCAAAAACCGGAAACCTTTAAAATTCTGCATTTCGATTTAAATTTGACAATTTTTTTTTAAATTTCTGGTAAATTAAAGTTTGAAATGAAGCAGTTTCTTCAAATTTTAGTCTGAAATTCTATAAAAATGTTAAGATATCTATGTAAGAGGTTGTGTCCTTAATAAACGATCGTAAGTCATTTTTGATTTAAGTCTTTTCCAACAAAATTACAAAGATTCAGCAAATGTCGCTTCGATTCCGGTACCTTGAAATCCTTAAAAAAGTGAACTTAATTCATATTTGAAACGTAAAGTAAGGCACGGAGTTAATACAAAAAGTCAAGGTCTTACCTTGCACCCATTTCAGCTCTGCAAGAATATCTAATCTTCGGTTAGCCGAAGTAAGCTTAACGTGATTTTTTTACCATTCGGTTTAGTCCCTACAAAATGATCTACTCAAAAATGAATATATATAAAATTCATTTCAAAAGATTTAAAGCAAACAAAAACTAATCACACTTTTAATGGACACATCCAGCTGAACAGCTGGATCAGTGATCACATTTTGTACATACACCAAAAGAAGAACAGCATATTTTAAAGAATAACATATCCTACAACCACCAACCAACAACCAACAACCGCCACCCGCCACCACCACAGCTAACAAGGTCAGAAATCAGAAAAAAACTGGCTCTTCCACCTTTCAAATTCTTTCGGTACCACCAAAAACAAATTTTATCGTTAGTTTTTGAATAGATTTTCTACAGTTCCAACTTTTTGAAAACAATATAAGAAATTTAACAGAACAAGTAGCTTCCGTTAAACAAAAACGTATGCATTTTTTTTTTTAATTTTTATTCAAGACGAAAAACAGGGAACATTTACTAACTAACTAACTAACTAACTACAACAACAACTACAACAAAAATGAAACCAAGCTGATTGAAACTCAAACTCTCCATTATTATATATTATATTTGATTGATTGCATTAATACTGATTGTTTCATTGATTTTCCTGCTGAATAAAATGTACCTAAGTTTTTATTTATTTCATAAGACTGAATTACTGAAATATGATTTATGATTTCGTATATGTGTATATAATTGTTAAGAGATGTAATTTGCAGAAACTTTACAACTTTTACTAAAAATGAAAGCATCAAAATTTTTGAAATTATTCTGAACTTATTTATCGTAAAACAAAAAAAAAACAAACAAACAAAAAAACAAAAGAATGGAAAGCGACAGAAGTTTAAAAGAGCAAATACCTACTATTAATATATAAAAGTTACAAAATGAAAATATATACCTATATATACGAGTATATATATACACACAAAGATATATATAAAGATATATATATATATATTTCAATGGATCGATAATACAACAAGAAACCACAAACCAAAGTGAACAAATGATGATGCTAAATAATATAAGAAACAAGCATTTTTTATTCAAATACTACTCTTGATTTGTTTTATGTGTTAATAACTTATTAACTGATATTTCTTGAGAATATTATAAAAAAAAAAAACAAAAAAAACCAAAAAAAAAAACCAATAAAAATTGTTAGGATATTCAAAAATGCAAAAAAATTGAGTTGTGTATTTAATGGTGGTTAAATGAGGCAGCAGCAGCTCAGCAGCACTTTTTGTTTGGCTACATTTTGAGAGAGAGCTTTTCATTTGGCAAAGTTCGCTCTCTTTTTAAGCAGAGACAAAGAGAAATGCTGCTGTGCTGCTGCTGTCTCGTTTGGATAGTTTATAAGGTTAAGTATTTGGTGGAATAATAAGTTGAGAATCGCCACAATTCCCCCTTTGTTGGGCTAAAAATACAATTTTGAAACCCATTTTTTATGAGTCTAAAAACTTATAATCCTGCCTAACAGCTTTGTATAATTACTGTTTTAGACGTTTTGTGCTCATTTCACATGCAGTCTGTACAAAATTTGTATGTAAATTAGTTTACCGCAGAGTAAAATAAATGTCTAAGCTTTTGTTTTAGAATTGAAAGAGATTTAAATGCCAATTAACCTTTATATTAATCGATATCTGAGTTATCAAAAAAAAACTCCAAATTCAATCGAACTAGTTCTGCACTCACCGCCACAGCTGAGAGCCAGCGTTGCCAATTTAGCTACTTTCCCGCCGCTACTGGATGGCGGGAGTATTTGTAAAAAAGCGGTTAAAGCAGGGCATCCACACACAAATTTGTTCAACGAATTTGTTGTGCTCGACGAAATTTTTGTCGTTAGTTGTTACGCCGGCTAACTCTGTCCCATACCAGGGCAGGATCTCGACCCTTTGCCTGCAGCGTGCACAATCGCCACATTCCAAAAAATCTAGACTCAAATTCAAACACCTAACATGTAACATGGAAAATTCAAATATCTAAATTCACCAGACCCCAACTTGTTCATAACGCCATCTGGCGGACAGCAATAGTCTGGCTTGGCTGTTACTGCCAGCAGCGTTCCCACCCTTCCATACAGTGACTCAGAATAGTCCACTGCCCCCCTATCGCTAGAAGCCTCGGCGGTCGGCTCACTCCAGGTTTTGGCTCTGATCCTCCCTCCCCTTCATGTAAACACTTACACACGCATCTTCAAAAACATTATAAAGTTTTAATTAATTTAAATTGGGCGTCCTTACACATAAACGATTATACATACATTTTAAGCCCTAACTTATTAATTTTCTTTACAACATTAACTCAATTTCATTTCAATTTTTTCTTTTTATGCTTCACAAGCCCTTAGAATTCTTTCTTTAAATGAGATTTGTTTGACTTCTGAACTGACAGTTCCTAACCCACTCTATAGGAGCTCCTTGGGAAAGATTTGGATTTAAATAATTTTTAGCATGATTTAAAATCTTAACACAACCAAAAATTAAACCTCACTGACGAGGGAAAAATCCGATGATGTAGAAATGATTTATATATGTATATGGATAATTATATATATATGGATGATTGCATTTGGGTTCAATAAGGGGTAAGTACATATATGTGTAAGTATCTGTGTATGTAGATGTATATTAAAGCAATTGTGTATGGGCTTATGGCTTCCAAGAAAAATTGATAAATTAATGGCAATGTAGAAACGTCTTGTGTTTAATTTTAGTTTGTTTGGATTTTGTTTTAGTTGGCGGTTGAGGCGCTTTATCTTTCTGGGGGTCCCGGAGCAATGCTTTTCTTTTGTTGGGCCGGGAACATGGAAATGGACTCACGTTTGAAACTGTAATCCTGCGCCTGCCTGTGTTCTCCTGTCTCCTTCTTGGCCGGATATCCCGTACACTCTTTCTGGTTCTGTCTGTGATGATCGACGGACCTCCAGATCACCAGAGTTTCCGGATTTGCCCAAATAAAGGGAGTTGGCCGGTCCTAATTGGGGTACCTGACCACGGTCAGGAGCACATTTCACCTCACTTGGCACCACATTTTAACTCACGTTTTTCAAAAAAAAATATAAATTTAATTTCAACAAAATTACAGGCTGCTCGCTACCGCCAACTAGCCCTTGGCAACGGCCAGTTGATCTATGTATATAACGCCTTGATCCATTTCCTGTTCGTCCCCCGACCTACATTAACATTGAGAGGGTCATTGGCCTGTTTCAAGGCCTTACTTTCATCTGACATCCACTCCATAGGTGGGAGTGAGTAGGATGCAGATGTTGCTCTTGAAAATTCTCTCTCACAGATCGTTCCTTTTCTTTTCAAGATCTTCTTCCCTAGATGGCGCCACCACAGATCTTTCCGTTTCATTACGCGCGCAACCATTCAAATCTGTACCGATATGTTAATTTAAGGTGACCAAATGCTACATAGTGGAGGTGTTCGTGACGGATTTTTGTTCGCGGAGAATAGAAGCGTGCGAACATGTTCGTCAATGGATGGGAACAAGTGCACGAACATAATTTGTCAAAAATATTTGTAGAGCGAATACGTGCCAAATGAGCAACGAATTGTGGCTGATATTTATTGAATGCCCCCCCAAAATGATGAAATTATGCTTTAAGCTAATGTTTATCGCCATCTGTTAGTTTTCGCTGCTATATTTTCATTTTTACTCCTTGAGATTATGAAGCTAATGATGTTCGTGAGAAATGTTCGCCTGGTTAGTGGGCAAATGAATTCGTGTTTGACAAATTTGTTCGTCAAACAAATTCGTGTGTGGATGCGCTGCTTTACAGGAATAAGAGCTACATTCAAAGCGTAAATCAGGGCTGCAAACCTACTTAAAATCGGGAGGGGTTCACTCGGAGGTTCTAACCCGCGAAACGGAAAAATCGAATATAAACCTAGTTTTTTTTCAACTCATGTTTTTCCATTTTTCGTATCCAATGCTTATACACAAATGTAGATCTTGTTAAGCCTTGTCATATCAACTCAAAGGACCCCCAAAACCCCAATATCGTGGAATGGAGTGTTCTCAAAACTTATAGCCTGGAACATTCCAAGAAACTTTTCTAAAGAAAGTTTAGCAAATAAAAATAACACTGTTCAAGTTAGAGCAGCGTTGGCCAACGAGAACGAAGCCTAAAAGTGAGAGTATTGTTGTGCGAAAGTAAAGCCTCGTGAATTTGCCTCGACCTGACAGCATCAAAGGCTAGCCAGAGACTGAAAGGCTTTTTTCTCTCCTCTCCTCAGCTTCGGCATGCGTTCGGCTCGTATATGTGTAAATAGGGAAATGTTTTCGCCCCCCAGGGGGTGCTGGTGACCATCGCTGAGTTAGAGACTGTCAAAAAATGTTCTTCCTTTGTGGTGTTGTGCGTGTCTTGTTTTAGAAATGCATAAATCATAACTTATAGACCTAGAGCCTGCTAAATAGTTTTACTTTTTATTCCCTTAAAAATGGCAAAGTTGATGAAAAACTTAAAAAAAAAATCGTATGAAAACGTCGTGGTAACTCAAAAAAGGTAATGATGCAGTTCGATTCCTGGGACCCGAAATAGGGGGAAACCGTTGAGTTCGGTCATGTCTTTTTTTTTGTTGAAAAAGACTATAAGCCCTGCTCCCATTTTTGCTTTCGCAAAAATTTGCGATTTTAAATCCAAATTTGTTCCCGAAACCTGTTTTAAAACGCAAAATTTTTGCGAAAGTGAAAATGTTTGCCACAATTTCTAGCTTTTTCTAGCTATTTTAAAAATGTAAATCTAGCTTCTTAAGTCCCTGCAGAGTTGGCAGCACTGCCGATATGTTCAAGTCTGGTCACACTGTTGCACGAAAAGGAAAACAGCTCAGGCGGATTAACGTACAAAATTACAATTAACAAAGAAGCAATATCACAAAAACCCAAATTCCGTGTGCTTAATTAAAATAATTAATTAATTCACCAGAAAAACAAAACACGTAAGACGTGGTTCAGCAATTGAATAGCTCTTTGTATATCTGTATATGTGTGTATGCATGCTAGCGGGTGTGTGAGTGTGTGTGTGTGTGTATGCTACGCCCCTACATACAAGCAGCGCGGCACCTCTCATCAAATCAATATCAAAACTAATTGAAAACTTCTTTCTTCTACTTGGACAGCAACTGTTAAAGATGACTGATTCCAAGTACTTCACCACCACCAAAAAGGGTGAAATCTTCGAACTGAAATCGGAGCTGAACAATGACAAGAAGGAGAAAAAGAAGGAGGCCGTCAAGAAGGTGATTGCCAGCATGACGGTCGGCAAAGATGTGTCCGCCTTGTTTCCCGATGTGGTCAACTGCATGCAGACGGATAATCTGGAGCTGAAGAAATTGGTCTATTTGTATCTGATGAACTATGCCAAATCTCAGCCGGATATGGCCATAATGGCTGTGAATACATTTGTCAAGGATTGCGAGGACTCGAATCCATTGATCCGTGCCTTGGCTGTGCGTACCATGGGCTGCATACGTGTGGACAAAATCACCGAATATTTGTGCGAGCCTCTGCGGAAATGTCTCAAGGATGAGGATCCGTATGTGCGCAAGACAGCGGCCGTGTGTGTGGCCAAGCTGTATGACATCTCGGCCACCATGGTGGAGGATCAGGGCTTCCTCGATCAGCTGAAGGATCTGCTGTCCGACTCCAATCCCATGGTGGTGGCCAATGCGGTGGCCGCGCTCAGTGAGATCAATGAGGCCAGCCAGTCGGGTCAGCCGCTGGTCGAGATGAATTCGGTGACGATTAACAAACTGCTGACGGCACTCAACGAGTGCACCGAATGGGGTCAGGTCTTCATACTCGATTCGCTGGCCAATTACAGTCCCAAGGATGAGCGCGAGGCGCAGTCCATTTGTGAGCGCATCACTCCGCGTCTGGCCCATGCCAATGCCGCCGTGGTCCTAAGTGCCGTCAAGGTGCTGATGAAGCTGCTCGAAATGCTGTCCAGCGATAGCGACTTTTGTGCCACACTTACCAAGAAACTGGCACCGCCGCTGGTCACGCTGCTCTCCTCCGAGCCGGAGGTGCAATATGTGGCACTGCGCAATATCAATTTGATCGTTCAAAAGCGCCCGGACATACTTAAGCATGAGATGAAGGTGTTCTTTGTCAAATACAACGATCCCATCTATGTCAAGCTGGAGAAACTGGACATTATGATACGCCTGGCCAATCAGAGTAACATTGCACAGGTGTTGAGTGAGCTGAAGGAGTATGCCACCGAGGTGGATGTGGATTTTGTGCGCAAAGCGGTGCGTGCCATTGGCAGGTGTGCCATCAAGGTGGAACCCTCAGCGGAGCGTTGTGTGTCCACATTGCTGGATTTGATACAGACCAAGGTGAACTATGTGGTCCAGGAGGCCATAGTGGTCATTAAGGACATTTTCCGCAAGTATCCCAACAAATATGAGAGCATCATTAGCACCTTGTGCGAGAATCTGGATACCTTGGATGAGCCGGAGGCGCGTGCTTCAATGGTGTGGATAATTGGAGAGTATGCGGAGCGTATTGATAATGCTGATGAGCTGCTGGACAGCTTTCTCGAGGGATTCCAGGATGAGAATGCTCAGGTGCAGCTGCAGCTGCTAACTGCCGTGGTTAAGTTGTTCTTAAAGCGACCTTCCGACACCCAGGAGTTGGTGCAACATGTCTTATCTCTCGCCACCCAAGACTCGGACAATCCAGACTTACGTGATCGTGGCTTCATCTATTGGCGGCTGCTGTCCACAGATCCGGCCGCTGCCAAGGAAGTGGTGTTGGCCGATAAGCCGCTGATTTCGGAGGAAACCGATTTGCTGGAGCCCACCTTACTGGATGAGCTCATCTGTCACATCAGCTCGCTGGCCAGTGTATATCACAAGCCGCCCACAGCCTTTGTGGAGGGACGTGGTGCCGGTGTGCGCAAATCTTTGCCGAATCGTGCCGCCGGTGCCGGAGGCAGTGCTGGCTCTGAGCCAACTGAAACGGCACCTGGGTCAGAGGCCATGGTTATACCCAATCAGGAATCACTTATAGGTGATTTGCTATCCATGGACATTAATGCACCCACCATGCCCACTGCCCCAAGCACCACCAGCAATGTGGATCTGCTGGGTGGTGGCCTAGACATACTGCTAGGTGGTCCGCCCACTGAAGCTGCACCGGGTGTTGGTGGTGGTGGTGGTGGCGGTGCCAGCAGTCTGCTGGGTGATATATTCGGCCTGGCCGGCACCTCCCTCTCGGTGGGCGTGCAAATACCCAAGGTCACCTGGCTGCCGGCCGAGAAGGGCAAGGGTCTGGAAATTCAGGGCACTTTCTCGCGTCGCAATGGTGAAGTCTTCATGGATATGACCCTCACCAACAAGGCCATGCAGCCCATGACCAATTTCGCCATACAGTTGAATAAGAACAGCTTCGGACTGGCGCCCTCGTCGCCACTGCAAGCGGCTCCCCTGCCACCCAACCAGACCATCGAGGTTAGCCTAGCCCTGGGCACCAATGGACCCATCCAGCGCATGGAGCCACTGAATAACCTGCAGGTGGCGGTTAAAAACAACATTGATATCTTCTATTTCGCCTGCCTGGTACATGGTAATGTGCTGTTTGCCGAGGACGGGCAACTGGATAAGCGTGTCTTCCTCAACACCTGGAAGGAGATACCCGCCGCCAATGAGCTGCAGTACAGCCTGAGCGGTGTCATTGGCACCACCGATGGCATTGCCTCCAAAATGACCACGAATAACATCTTTACGATTGCCAAGCGTAATGTGGAGGGTCAGGATATGCTCTATCAGTCGCTGAAGCTGACCAATAACATTTGGGTGCTATTAGAGCTGAAATTGCAGCCAGGCAATCCGGATGCAACACTTAGCCTAAAGTCACGCTCGGTGGAGGTGGCCAATATCATTTTTGCCGCCTATGAGGCCATCATACGTTCACCCTAAATTGGACAAGACGGAAACTAATATCGCAAAATTATGTTAACAATTATTCAAATCTATAAAAAAAAACAACAAAATGTTAATTACAATCCTAACAAAAAATTATTCAAAAAATATCGATGCAATCGATGGCAGAATTTAGCATTTGTCATTCCAAAAAAATCTGCAAAATTCTCTATCCAAAAATCTATAAAAGCAGAAAACCTCAACTCATAATTGATGAATTATATATATACATTATAATCGTATTATACAAATATATATATCTATTAAAAATTAATAGTTACAAGCAATATAAACACGAGAGTGCTTCTTTTTAGTGCATTTCATGTGAAAAACAAAATAAGTTGAAAAAGTCAGCTTTTAATGGGCGTCAAGAGGCAGCAAATCAATTTGAATTTGAGAAATTATGCAGCTGCAAAAGTGTTTCAACTGAGTAGTGATCGCACATAATTTTGCAATGCCACGATTATTCTCGATGTTAGACTTACTTTCTTTGTTGTGGAGGGGTGTTACTAAAAAGATGCCTTCCATATAGTGGATAGAAGCAGGTAAACGGAACCACAACCAGCAGACCGATACGCGTAGATGCGAACAGACTAGCGGCTTACTTTAGGGGTCTACTTTACACGGATGCCCCGCTAATAATATGGTTTTCACACTGAGCACAACTTTGGGGAACGAATGGAATTTTTGAAAGATGTGAAATACCGATTCACACTGGCCACATCCACCATCCATTGGCAATGTGCTTAGTTTGCAAACAAAGAAAGAAAAAGTGTACAAATTGTATGAAATTCTGAATGAATTGATAATTGTTTTATCTGTAGCGCTGGATTCAAATGACCCAATCGAAGAATTCAACGACGAGGAAATGTTTGCATGGCTTTCTAGTTCCAAATGCTACTAAAATCGTGAGAGACAAATTACCGAAAATTGGAAGATCGCTTCATGTGAATTCGGAGAACAACCTCATCGAAGCAATACTTCTGCAAATTTTAGTCCCAGCACATCAGATCCGCTATAGCAAATAATTGTGTCAACAGAAGCCAATAAAATCATTAAGGCAAAATTTTATTGTATTTTTAATTCATTTTATTTTCAGCTAAATATCACACTGGTGGCTGCAGCTAGTCGTATCAGAATCCATCCCTGCAAAGAACGCATTATATTATATTAATAAATTGGAAACAATCAAGTTATTTGATTAAACTGTCTGGCATTATCCCAAGAACGAGTGCAGCTTCTCGTTGAATGAAGGGCCACCGCTTGGACCCACATTTGTAAATTATTCATAGCCAAGTAAAATACTTGTACTTTTTGGACAGGATGTCTACCTCTGTACAAACATCCGACCAGGCAAGGCCCATGCTGTCCTGAATGGACTGGGGCATCTCCGTGTACACATGGGAGTTCTTCCTGGCCCTCCGCAAGCCCTCAATATTCTCCTGCCGCAAGTCAAATAAGCAGGTTCTCCATCTCTGCAAACCATTTCCCTTTACCGGCTCCAAGGAACAAAAAATTGTAAAAGTACAGAACTAAAAACAAATATGCCTATTTATCAAACATACCAGCTGCTACTGGCTTCAACATTTATCTTATTTCAAACATTCTTGTCAATCATTGTTTACATTTTCACTGTACAAAACGTACGACATTTTAAGCAAGTACCAATCTGGATTTAGGGAAGGTTACTCTATAGGGCGGGTCAATTTGTATGGAGCTAAAAAAACGTGGTAAGCGTATAGCAGATTCGGAATCTGCGATGAATTCTAAGAAAATTTCACGAAGAAACCCCATGTCTAAAATGAATTCCTCGCCCCCGCTGCGAAGCATGAAAATGTAAGATTGAAGTATATTTTGGAATATTGAGGTTTGTACGGTTTTTTTTTTTAAATAATACATTTCGTAAAGATATTATATTTTATTCTGATTAATTTTTTTATAATATAATTTATAAATATTTTTGTTTTTAAATTAACCAACAAATTTTTTATTAATTAAATTTTTTTTAATAAAAATAACGAAAACACGCCATACACTGATGAAGAAGAAACCAAAAGTCTATAACTTTTTGACAATAAAAGATATAGGTTTGCAATTTGAAATATATATTCAATATAATTTTGAAATTTAAGGTATTCAAAAAAAGTGGGCGTGGCACGAAAGGGGGCGTAAAATAGATTAGATTCCGTTTTTCTTTCTATCTAAAAATTTACCAAGTTAATGAAAACAATGTTAAGTCACAATACAAAACGCTTATGTTATTGCTTAATTTTCACTAATTTCATACATTTATTCAACTTAATATTAAATATAAATAAAGTCAATTTTTAAAGTCTTGCTTCGACTCGATTTGTGGATATTTTAAACGACTTTCTAAAGTTACTGACATAACATCATCTACATTGAGCGGCATTACGCGTCGTTCGACATGTGTCAACAATTGCACACATCGTTCGGTTCCCTGAATGTGGGATGGAATTTCTGGATCTGCCAGTGGTATTTCCTCAGAATTTAAATACTCCAATAAGTGTTCATGTGGAATGTTAAAAGTTAACGGAGGTTCAAATAAGATGTCGTCGTTATCTAAGTCAACTAAATTCATATAATCTGTGCAGTCGAAATTAATTATATTCTTTTTATAAGACCGGAGCTTAGACGTATCTTGTAATTTTTCGCGATAGTAAATAATTTTGTTAATAGCATTTTCTCGAACAGATTTTCTTTCATCGAAAAGCATTGCTAACAAAATATTTTCTGTATGGGCAAAAAATGAATTGTTTTGTATTGCTTTGTTCACAATTTCTTGAAGATTTTTCGGCAAGAACTGTGCTGACCGAATAAAATTAAATAAAAGTTTACTGCCGTATACCACAGAGTTATAAAATTTGACATTAAAATACATTGGTATGTAAACTTTCATAATGAAATTAGTCAAAATTTTTTAATTGTTTGATAGTACTACTAGCGACATAAAGGCGTAAAATTCTGCTTGCTTTTGTCAACCAGCGCGAATGAACAAATTTTTCCGGTTTCATGTTGGCGACATCCTCTGAACACGAACCTTCCGATACAGCTTTGGCTATTCATTATAGATAAAAAACGTCAGTGGAAAGATGTTTTTCATCTTTACTTTCAATTGTTGGAGGCATATTCCCAAATGAAATGGGTTCAAAATGAGGTATAGTCTGCAAGAAAATGCTTGCTTTAAATTTGATGAAGTTGTATTAAAATTCGGTGCTTACCGGAAGTTGTTCACATGTCTCAAGTAACTTCGCCAAAGTGCCACAAGCAGTGGATGGTCCACTTGTCTTAGAATTTTCTAAGGCATTGTACAAATGGCGCAGTGGAAGTTCGTTGAAATGTAGCAAACTAACAAACCAATGTAATGGTTTACTTAAGGATACTTCAAATGTATTTTACGCCCCCTTTCGTGCCACGCCCACTTTTTTTGAATACCTTAAATTTCAAAATTATATTGAATATATATTTCAAATTGCAAACCTATATCTTTTATTGTCATAAAGTTATAGACTTTTGGTTTCTTCTTCATCAGTGTATGGCGTGTTTTCGTTATTTTTATTAAAAAAAATTTTGTTGGTTAATTTAAAAACAAAAATATTTATAAATTATATTATAAAAAAATGAATCAGAATAAAATATAATATCTTTACGAAATGTATTATTTTTAAAAAAAAAAACCGTACAAACCTCAATATACCAAAATATACTGCAACCTTAAATTTTCATGCTTCGCAGCGGGGGCTAGGAATTCATTTTAGACATGGGGTTTCTTCGTGAAATTTTCTTAGAATTCATCGCAGATTCCGAATCTGCTATACGCTTATCGCATAAAAAAATTGACCCGCCCTATTACTCTACCATGGACAGCATTTTTTCGCTCACTGCCTTGGCTAAGCACTATCTGGAAAGAAAAAAAAGATGTAGAGAGGCAGCTATATGATATAGACGTCCGATCTGCCTAAAGTTGACATTTCTTAAAAGTTTCACTCACATAGTTTTGAAACTAACATCGTTGCAAAGCTTTATTTAAGGGCATATTTTTATTTGCTTATAACTTCAATAATTAATATCTCTTAAACTATAAAAGTCTCCATTCTTTTGAAAGCACCGTCATTTAAGTTGTATTTAGGGCAATAAATTGTATATCCTTAGAACCAATATCATGGTGGTTAACACTGAGAAAAAATTATATATAAAGTTAAGCAACAATTACTAAATATTATTAAATAATTTAAAAAGTTATTAAATTATTATTTAACTAGATACATTAAAATACTATTCAGCAATATCAACACGAGATCTGTCCGATAAACCAAACCTGAGAAATCTAGTTTTTAAAAAACCTTTTTTTTCCATTTTTCCGTTTTTGACAAATTACGCAATTTACGTTTGGGTGGGCATGTCGAGATCTAATTTCGGATTTTTTTTTATTGAAATCAAAAATGGTGAGTTTTTTAACTGTTCGGTTTATAAAAGAATGACCCATATCTTCTTTGTTGACTTTAAATCTGCTTTCGACACAGTGGACAGACAAAGCCTCTACTTGAAACTTAAAACTTAGCAATATAGGAATCTCAACAAAGATGATAAACATGATACGAAGCCTATATTATTTCAACAAGACAGCAGTTTGGGACGGTAATAAATTACACTGTGCAACACTAAAAAGTTGATCAAGTCGAGACCAACAAATTCTGAAAAGGGTATGATGGTTGTAAAAAAACCTTCGCTGGGTTTGGTCTGGTTAGCTGTCGATTTCTGTTTATTGCACTTTGAAGTTTTCAGCTTCTGATTGGGGTTCGCAATTCCATATCTCGTAAACTATTTGGAATTTTGCTTTGATGTCTTAGAGGAAGTCGTTGCTCTTGGCTTGGCTTACAAAGGATTCTTAAGTAGCAAGTCAAAATTACAAAAATGTCTTAAAATCATCATGTTTTCCCCTCATTTTGTACTATTTTTCAACTTTGTCTTGAAAACTGTAACGAATTTGACTTGGCAATGCAAGACAAAAACGTAGCTTGGACTTAAATAAACAAACGTTTGGAACATATCAACTTCATTAGATTGATCCTTCGTATAGTTACGGGACCTTAAGCATGTAGAATTGGAACCAAAACTCAAAAAATGACAATTTTTGGTACCAATTGGGCGACACAGTCAAAAATTTCAATTGTTTTGTATTAAACCAAGAAAATAGTAAAAAAAAACTTAAAAACTGGAATGAAAAAATTTTAATAATTTTTACTTTTTCACCGAAAATGTTCGTTTTTCTCGAGTTTTTATGACAGTTGTACGTGCTTCTGGGCCTATAGCTACATATATGAAAGAGTAACTAAATGAAGTTGTTTATTTTGATCTAAGCTACAACTTTGTGCTGTATTACTTGCCCAAATTTAAAACGGGTTTCAATATGAAGTTAAAAAACTGTAGAAAATTGGTCAAAACTTGGCTTTTTTTGGGAAACTTTTATAATTTTGAGTATGAAGATATATTTTTTTTGATTTGCTACAAAGAAATATTTTGTAACCCAACCCAAGAGCAACAACTTTGTTAAAGACTTAAAAGCAAAATTCAAAATAGTTTACGAGATATGGAATCGTTAGTCCTTCTCCGAAGCTGAAAAGTTCAAAGTGCAATAAAATGAAAACGGCAGCTAATCAGATCAAACCAAGACAGGGTTTTTAAACTACCATCACACCCTTTCAGAGTTTTTTGAGTTCAAAAATGTGTCACAGTGTTATCGGAATGGTTTGAGTTCTACATGGGGGGGTTAAACAGGCATGTCATCTGAGCCCCTTACTTTTCGCGATGTTTGTATGTCGACGACATAACGTCATGTCTGCCAGGGGGGCGTTTATTTGGGTTCAGAGCACATAAAAGTGTTAATGTACGCCGACGACATGATGTTACTAGCCGAGAGCCCTACAGTAATGCAACAAATGATAGACGCCTTAGATGAATATTGCCAAAAGTGGAGCCTACAAGTCAACTGCGCAAAATCAAAAGTTATGATAACTCGAGATAGTAGAGGACGCAAAGCTATAGCAGATGCATGGAAAATAAACGGAACGAATCTTGAAGTGGTCAACGAATATCGATACCTGGGAGTGACTTTAACCCAGGGTTTCCCAAGCAGAGAGCGCGAAAATGTGACTGTGACTCTCTTTCTAACACACAGTGATGTATGACTTTGGCAAGCATTCGGTGTGAATTGGCGAGTATGTTCGTGCCCCAGGGGCTATCGCTGGGGAACTCTGCTCTAACCCCACACATAACGTTTCATAAGCACCTTAAAGAAAAACTCAGAGACTCTTAAGTTGCCATAAATTCGACATGGAAAGAGCTGCTTAGAAAAAGGAATGTAAGCCACACCACCAAATACGCCCTATTTTTAGCCACTTCAAGAGCAATTATGTGCTATTCTGCTCAAGTGTGGGGCGTTGATCAATTTGAAGACGTAGAAAATGACGTTGTCAAACGTGTATTCCATCCACCCCAGTACTCCCCCAACTATGCGATAGATTTAGAAACAGGACTTCCCACCAATTACATTTCGAATAGATTGCCAAAACCATGCAAATGCCATTCACTCGTCTCCCAAGAGTTGTTACAACGTATCTGCTTGAGACCAAAACACAGTTTTTCAACACTTGGGAACACAACATCAATTGCAATCTGAACGATTACAACACATGGAGCGTTTGGCAAGGTCAACTTCTACGAAGTATTGACATCAGAGAGAGAGCCAGTTTCGAAGCAGAAGCTCGAGCTACAAAGTCAACTGCAATACTACATTTCAACTAGGAATTACTTTCAAAATGACCTCGAATCCGCAACCATATCGGTTATTTTCCTAGCAAGAACCAAACTGATGAGTTTAAACTATATCCCGTACAGTACCACGCCCAGCCAGCCAATGCACACTCTGCAATACCGGAGAGAGGGAGAGGACACTGAACACTTTCTTGCCGGGTGCCCCATACTGAACGAACTCAGGAAGCAATTGGTGCTCCCTTACTTCCTACTTGCGGGAGAGCCTGCAATATTGCAGAGGCTTCCTTATGGACTACGGTGATATGCGATCTGGAAACCAGGAAAGCATCGAGTCCGTATACCTTTTACCTTACCAAGTTTTGAATCTGCGTGGACAGCCCTCACCGAAAGGTATAAAAATAAGCGACTGTTAGTAAATAGTCAGCTTAAAATCCTCTTTAATTTGGCTCCAGTCACTTCAGAGTCAGGTTCGGCCCTGAAAGACTTCCAAGGAACCATTCAAGGCTGCCTTACAGCTCTAACACATGCCTCAATATCCACTGAAAATTGGGACTGCCTGTTGGTGTTCCTATTTACATCCAAGTTGCCAAGATTCACGCGATCATTGTGGGAACACTCGCTCACTGACAAAAAGGAAGTTCCATCATGGAAGGAGCTGAATCAGTTCCTCAGCGAAAGGCATCGCGCATTAGAGGCAATGGCCAGTTTTAATTGCGCAAGACAGTTTTAAGTCCCCGACAACACAGTTTAAACCTCCACGCAATAGCCCTTTCGCTCAAAAAAAACTGAACACTTTCGAAGCAAAGGTCAATTCGAAGGGTAGAAGCTGTGATCTCTGCTCCAAAGAGAACCACCCCGTTAGGGTGTGTCCCCGGTTTCAACAAATGACAGTTAGTGACAGATCTAACTACATTAAGCAAAAGAAAATGTGCCTAAATTGCTATACATGCAAGGGACGTCACAATACCCTACTCCACCGAAATGACTCCTCTACTGTTAGCACTAATCCTACTCAACAAGTAAATATACAGTCCACTTCATCCCAACAACAAGCAAACGTGCAAAACTTTTTCGTAGGTAACACCCAGGGCGTGCTCTTAGGCATCGCCATTGTCCATATTTCCCACTTGGGTGTTAAATACGCGGCTCGCGCTCTTATTGATTCCGGATCATGTTTAAGATGATAAAGTTGCCTCATCAAACAGTTCAGGCTCAAGTTTCCGGGCTGAACGAAGCTGTTTCTGCCCCAACAAGGAAACTTTGCCACTTCCAAATCGTTCCGGTAAAGAGACCAAAATTGCAGATCGAAGTGTCCGCATACGTACTACCTAAACTAACGGACAAACTGCCGTCGTGCTCCATTCGCGACTGCGTTTTAACAGAACTGCCATCTGACATCCAGTTAGCCGACCCCTCGTTCTCAAAGAGTTCGCAGGTGGACATGCTAATAGGGGCAGATGTTCTTCCATTCATCCTTATGAGTGGTTTCCAATCGAAAATTTGTGGTACTAGGGCAGGAAACCATATTCGGTTGGATACTGACAGGCCGTGTACCTGCCGAAGCAGCCAATAAATCCATTGCGTCCTTTTCAACAAAAATAACTGTCTGTCAAGAGAAGACACTCGACGAACTGCTCACAAAATTTTGGGAGGTGAAGGATCTACCGAGCAGTGTGCCAAAGGAGTCCGACACTTTCTGTGAGCAGAACTTTAAAAGTACGACAGTGAGGGACGAGAACGGTCGATATATGGTGACCCTTCCATTCCGTGACCCTGAAAATATCAGCTTGGTGCATTCAAGATCCATTGCGTTAGCGCAATATCTAAAAAACGAGAGTCGCTTATCTAAAGAGTATGATGATGCCGTTATCCAAGAATACTTGAATCTCGGCCATATGAAACACGTTCCTTCCGAGTTCAATTCGCAAAACTTCTATCTTCCTCACCATGCGGTTATCAAACCAGAAAGCACAACGACGAGAGTCCGTGTCGTTTTCAACGCGTCATGCAAGACCACAAATGGTCAAAGTCTAAATGACGTTCTTCATCCAGGTCCTGTACTCCAATCAGACCTAACCCTATAACTCCTTAAATGGCGCTTCTTCCGATATGTCTTCAATGCTGACATCACGAAAATGTATCGCCAGATCATGGTCGATCCGAAGCAGGTAAAGGTACAAAAAAGGTACTTTTAATTTTAAAAGAATGGTAAAAAATAATGGAATATTGTGATTTTATATGATGTTTTATTATTAAAATGTCTCTTATATGCTATCTTTAGTGTCGTCGGTTAATAAGGCGTCTTCTGAGCCTGTTTGTAGCCAATTCAGATGCAAGTCTATTGGAGTGGGCCACCAGTCGGTTATGATACCAACAAGTATGCATATTGATTTGGGTGCATAATGGCAAAACATCCAAATCGCGATATAAAGTTGTAGAAAAAACGCAAGCCAGCTTGCCCCAAGCGCAGGAAGCGCAAACCAAGTTGCGGGAATAAGAAGCGTTGCAGCAGGCCGCTGAGTCAGAAAGGCCGCTCGAGCCTGGGCAAAATTATGCCCTGAAAAAAAGGATCGGTATCGACGCCAGGTGAGTCGCAGTGAAATGTGGGTCTAAATAAATCATTCATATTTTTTTAATTTTTTGTCGAGGCCTGCAAAGTCTAAAGTACCAAAAATAAGTAGCTCAAACATAGCCAAAGATAACTCCAGGTCTGCTATCCATATGGATATGTATAAAAATTGTATAAGTCAAGTCGAATGTCGTATTTTGTATGTGTAATGTGGAAGCACCCAAACTTCCGGTGTTCAAATAAACCATAAAAAGAATATATAATAGAATATTATTTTGAATATTTTTAATTATGACAATCTTATAACGCTTCGTAGCCACAAAGAGGTCTATTCCAGATTGATTCAAGATATGAAATTAATCGGTGCTGCAAACCGGTTTTCAACCAGTCGGTCATGATACCAACTAGTATGTATATTGATTTGGGTGCATAATGGCAAAACATCCAAATCGCGATATAAAGTTGTAGAAGAAACGCAAGCCAGCTTGCCCCAAGCGCAGGAAGCGCAAACCCAGTTGCGGGAATAAGAAGCGTTGCAGCAAACCTGGCCCCGTGACAAACAACGGCTACCTAAATTTCATCCGTGCATATAGACGTAAGCATTGCGATCTCATCGAGAAATATAAAAGAAAAATAACTGTAACTTTAACCGAGTTCCGTAAAAAAGAATAATAGAAAAAAAAACTGTACCTCCAATTACTCTGACGGATTTTGTGCGTCTCAAAGCAATTGCTTGAGGTTAAACAGCCCATTTGAAAATATGGGCACAATAAAAAGATTAAGAAGAATAAACTGCATCTCAAGGCAACCTGCCGCTATCACGACCCGAAAGCGAGTGACAACTGAACCAATCAGACGCCTATCTCATTACGGACTTTCGAAAACCGGTTGGGAATTGTAAGAACATTTGGGGGTAAAAATTCATTAGTTGGAAATGGAAATGTGTTTGTTGTAATTATTATATTTGAATTTTTGGCGGTAAAAAACAAATGTGTTGCATAATTGAGTTTAAAAACGTCAGCCAAATTAAAATTGCCATCGAAAATGTGTCTTGTGAAACCTTAAGACGAGACTACTCAACGGTGGATAGCATATTCCTACTCACAAACATAGCATCATCGTTTCTGGTTTGTTTTGTGGATTTCAAAGCAGTCAACAGAAGAAGCCTTAGAAGCGCTTTATGACGGAACTGAATCGGCTTAGAAAACAACACTGGAGTCAAACAGGAGTGTCTTTTAAGCCCTCTTTTGTATGCCTTATATATCAATGATATCGCCAGCTCGATGAAGGTTGGAATCTTGGTAGCGGGCATCACGTTCGAAGTTCTAATGCACGCAGATGACCTTTTCTCCTGTGCTGTCCTACTGCTTCTACTGCTGCTGACAACACGGATAAAACGAAAAACCCTTTCAATAAAAGACAATTTTAGCCGGATGTGCAAAGAAGAAAAATCTCGTACTTGAACACATCCGAAATCCAACGAGTTAAATCTTTTACATACTTGTGAGTTACCGTCACGTCTAACATGTCATTTAAAACTCATCTTCAGCTGAAACTTCGAGATGCTATCAAGGCTCTCAACTGTAGCTGAAATACGCTACTGGGCAAACAAAAGTGTGAAATATAGAATGCTTGCAGCCACTGCCCGGTTCGGTTTAGAAGGTTTCCTTGAATATGATGAAGTGGTGGCCGCGAACTATGCTCTGTTTTTAGAAACTGGTCTTTCGACCCTTTCGAACGCTAGGATTACATTTCTCTGACATATGAAAGATTTCTTTAAATGTCTGAAACCCGATTAGCTTCTGTTGTTGCCAAATCAGTGCTGTTGTATCAATCCCAGTGCTTTGAAACATGGAGAATACTTGCAGGGGAATAGTTGAATAATCCGAATACATGGTAGAGAACTCAACGACTAATTTTGTAAGGAATTGTTCAAAAATCTCACTCTGAATATTATTTTTCTATATTTAATCAAATCGCCCTAGAATCGAAATCTGCTTCAAATTTAGGAAAAATTTTTATATTTAAGAAAAATTTTCTGCATTTTAGAAAAGTTGCCTTATAAATTAATTTGATAGAAAAAACTTTCTAAAAATTACAATAAAATATTTTTTTTTCTAAATTTTAGGGTAAATTTGCTTTATTGCCTTTTCTAATATTTAGGCTTACAAATTTAGGATATTTTGCCCTAAAATTAAGAAAACTTTTCCAAAATAACACAAAAAAAAAAAAAAAAAAAAAGTGCTCCCACTGGGTCTTGATCGCAGGCCTCGACCAACTGCGTACTTTCTTAAGTATGGTTTTGACGCTTCATCTTGGTTAAAGCTAATAGTCAAGTGAGCTAAGGCGTCCGTCCATGTAATGTGTGTTCAGCATTTGTAGGAGGTCCCGAGTTCAAGTCCCAGTGAAGGTTAGAACAAAATTTTTATTTTCTAGAAAAGTATTTTCTTAAAAAAAAGGGCGAGTTGCCTTTGGCCCTTTTTTTCATGGCGATTTTCTATAAATTAGATGGCGCGACTAATTTGACCATTGTCAGCTATAAGATATGTTTTGGCCAAACTCCCCAAAATTGTGTGGAAACCTATAATATTCCTAACTACAGTGTATGAAGACACTATCATTAAAAACCAAAAGGTTTTTCTCACTAGAACTACTTTTTCGACCGTTTGTTCCTATGACAGCTATATGCTATAGTCATCCGGCTTAGATCAAACTGGGCAGAATTGAGTGGTAGCATATAATATTAATCAGTAACAAGTTTGGGACCGATAGCATAGAAAATAAAAAAGTTTTTCTCACTAAGACTAATTTTCAGACATATCTTTTGTATGGCAGCTATACCATATAGTTGACCGATTTCCATTAAACTTGTTGGAACTATGTAAAAGTATAGAAAACTTTTAAATACTACGTTTGGGCGAGTTTGCGTTAAAGACAAAAAAGTTTTTCTTACTAAAACTACTTTTTCGACCGAGAGTTCCTATGGCAGCTATATGCTTTAGTCATCCGATCTGGATCAAAATTGGCATAATTGTGTGGTAGCATATAATAATGATCAGTAAGAAGTTTGGTAGAGATAGCATTGAAAACAAAAAAGTTTTTCGTACTAAAACTTTTTTTCAGAACTATATTGTATGGCATCTATACTATATAGTTGGCCGAATTTCATAAAAGTTGCTGGAATTATGTAAAAGTACAGAAAACTTTTAAATACGAGGTTTGGGCGAGTTTGCTTTGAAGACAAAAAAGTTTTTCTTACTAAAACTACTTTTTCGACCGATAGTTTCTATGGCAGCTATATGCTATAATCATCTGATGTAGATCAAACTTGGCATAATTGTGTGGTAGCATGTAATATTGACAAATAACTAGTTTGGAAGCGATAGCATTGAAAACAAAAAAGTTTTTCATACTAAAACTTTTTATCAGAACTATATTTTGTATGGCAGCTATACTATATAGTTGACCGATTTTCATCAAACTTCGTGGAATTATGTAAAATCATAGAAAACTTAGAAATACGGTTTGGGCGAGTTTGCGTTAAAGACAAAAAAGTTTTTCTAACAAAAACTACTTTTTCGACCGATAGTTTCTATGGCAGCTATATGCTATAGTCATCCGATCTGGATCAAAATTGGCATAATTGTGTGGTAGCATATAATATTGATCAGTAAGAAAGTTTGAGAGCGACAGCATTAAAAACAAAAAAGTTTTTCCTACTAAAACTTTTTTTCAAAACTATATTTTGTAAGTCAGCTATACTATATAGTAGACCGATTTTCATAAAACTTGGTGGAATTATGTAAAAGCATAGAAAACTTAGAAATACGAGGTTTGGGGGCGTTTGCATTGAAAACAAAAAAGTTTTTCTCACTTAAACTAGTTTTTTGATCAATGGTTCCTATGGCAGCTATATGCTATAGTCTTCCGATCCGGCCGATTCCAACAAATGTGCAGCGTATTTGTACCTTAAGACTTCATGCAAAGTTTGGTCACGATAGCTTTAAAACTGAGGGAGGAGATAGCATAGAAACAGACGGACAGACGGAT
>JBAMBO010001286.1:0-51097 GCA_037044535.1 Lordiphosa magnipectinata
TTTCAAAAAAATACATAGCCACATTTGTGGCCCCCAATGCTATTTACTTTTTAAGAATGCAGCTTAAAGTACATCAACAGAAAGACATTTAGGGATTTTTTAAATACTTCTAGTACCAACCCTGCATTTTTAACAGCGATTTTTATCATTTCAATTACAAGTCTTTTTCGGGCCATCTATCCATTAAAAAATTCCAAAATCTTTTTTGTCAGCCGATTTACATATCATTATGTTATAAAAATTTGGGTTCATTTATAGCAACGTGGCATTACAAATAAAATATTTTTGATTTTTCTGTTTGGCCATTAAGTTGGCTACCTAACAGGGCTTTTACCAGACACTTCGTTTCGATAAAGTATGGCATAACTTAAAATAATGGATTTTGTGAAAAATGCTCGGAGAAAATTGTTCTTTTAGTTAAGAGTTAATCTAATAAAAAATTTATTATCAAATGCTCAATAAAACAAGAAAGAAAGTCGGTCAAGCCCGACTATAACATACTCTGTACCCTTAACGTCGCAGCTCATGGCTATATCGAATCGGCTGTTGATGCTGATCAAGAATATATATACTTTATAGGGTCGGAAACGATTCCTTCTCCCTGTTACATACTTTTGCACAAACTTAATATACTCCATGTACCTTCGGTACAGAGTATAAAAATACGAAAAGAAGATGTTTTAACTGAAAACTGAGATGAAAGATTGAGCTTTATCTCAGTTTTTAAACTATCAAGCTGAACAGAGTCTTCTTTTGACTGCACGCTGCTAATATGTCGGAACCGCCAGGATCAGATGAGCTTTGTCCATCCTCTTTCTGTCCGTCTGTCTGACTGATCTACTATTATTTATAAGATCTACTGCCTAGCCTCAAACGAGATGATGCTAGTCCTGGAGGGAGCCATAATGGAGAAACAATCTTTTCTCAGCTGTGTTTAATGGCATCAACTGGTAAACGGGAGCTAATGTCGTAATTTAAACCATCGAGGTTACCTGAGCTTTCTCACCAACTTTTAAAATTCTGAAAGAATTACAAAAATTGTATCTTGGTATGAGAATTGGACATGTGAAAAACGAACGTGTTAGCTGGCCTTTTTTGACCATAACTTGAGTATCGTTCATCCGATCTTTATCATTCCTTCAGCAAATCGATAAATAATTTTGTTTACAAGGTATCTCTAAAAGGAACGAACGATCTATCTTCAAAACTGTAGGAGATATGAAGTTTTTTCCAAATTGCGGGGGCGGGAGGGGGCGTGGAAAAAATTGAAAATAAACTTGATCTGCCTGCAAGTATAAGAAATATATGTCCCATACATGTCAAACCTCTATCTCTTACCATCTCTGAGATCTCTTCGTTCATACGGACGGACGGACGGACGGACAGACGGACATGGCTATATCGACTCGGCTGTTGATGCTGATCAAGAATATATATACTTTATAGGGTCGGAAACGATTCCTTCTCCCTGTTACATACTTTTGCACAAACTAAATATACTCTATGTACCTTCGGTACAGAGTATAAAAATTAATAGCATTGGGGGCCACAAATCTGGCTATGTACTTTTTTTGAAAATAATCAAAAATAACCTTTAAAAGAAGTCGAATTATTTCTTAGATTATTTTTGATTATTTTTTGATAATCGTCAATAATCCCAATTATTTTTAATTATTTCTGATTGTAATCAATTAGTAATCGTGTGAAACTGAATATAGTCGTAAATCTAATCATTATTTTGCCGTTAAAAAAAAAATAGTCAAATATCTAATCATTACGATTAGTAATCATTATTTAACAGCTATGCTCTGCCCTACAATCTTATATTTTGCTTTCTAAGTTTTATATAAAAAGCATAGCTTCAAATTTGTTTGGGCTTAAACTAAAAACATTTTTTACTTATTTTATATACTCTTTAGATTTTAAAGTTGGATTTTGAATTATTTAGACTTTTAATATGAATATTTTGAGCTTATTTAACTTATTTAAGCAAATTCTGGTTGTTAATGTTAATCGGAACTGACCTAAAAACAAGCTCAAACTAATTTTAAAATGAAGTTGTTGGTTAGCGACCTTTCTAATTGTAAGAATGTGATGCTTGCTGGCTCGAGGAAACAAATCAACATATGAGTTTTCTTCTTGACCTCGAGCCAGCAAGCATCACACTCTTAACTTTAAAATATTGTATTGTAGTTCAAAATACCCTTAAAATATTCCCAAACGTTCTGGAATCAAATAAATGGTTCATTTGTTTTGAAAAAAAATCTTACTTTAATTAAGAACTTTGTACTTGAATCAAATGTTTTGGCTAACAAATTGTTCACTAATTTCAAGTGTGACAATAAAATTGTGAATTGCTTAGACCTTAAAGTGAGGTCTTGGTATAAGTCGGTTTTGGGTCCTGTATATATTTTGAATGTAATTCAATTAACTTTAATTTATGTCACAAAAAAGCATCCATAGTGCCCCTAGTGCAGTGTCTGCACTTTCAATGGCAACCTCAACGCTTGAGAAGCTTGTATGTTTGCAAATGGATATCTATACTTAGGGATTACCATGCTAAGCTTGCCGCTGTGTGAGTGCCAAAAGCCATTCAAAGATCAAACAAAACGATTTTCGAACGCTCAAAAGTATGCAACATTTTTATTGGATTTGTGAAAGAGATAAAGTGGTAAAGTCTGGCAAGGGTCTTTTCTCGAATAGGTTTGTATAGGTTTGTATAGGAAAAATAAAGGTTCACAGAATAAGGTTGGCAAGCGTTTTGGTTGATTCCAGGCTATTTTCTTCAGATTGAAAAGTATATATTAAACAGGGCTGCAAACCCAATAAACTTTTTCGGAGCTCCGATTCGCGGGTTCGAACTGAAATTTTGCCAATGGTTAATGTTCGGAAATTTTAGGTTCGAGGTTTTTGGGCGAAGGTTTTGTTTCGAACCTTGGTTCGGCCCAAATTTTACGCCAAATTTAATAGAAATTCAATTTATGTGATTAATATTCAAAATAAAGTCTATTTTCCATAAAGCGAATCGTAACGGCACCAATAAAAACTTTGCTATAAAGAAAAAATCATAATATAGAGAAAGAAATACTAAATTGCAGTGTTCAGGAAACCAATTCGTTATATACAGCCATGCTCCGGCTTTCACTTAATTTTGCGAATTTCGTCAGTTTTTGATATCGATAATGTTTCATTTCCAAACCGGTTTGTGTCATTCCACATAACAAAAACACCTGATGAGCGCCATTACTGATCCAAATACCAACTTCCTAGCATTATCGCATGTGTAGATGGAACACACATTCAAATTAGAAAACCAACAACCGCATTTAATTCAACTGCCAACTTTGACCATTTGGCATCAATGACAATCCGATCGCCCTTGGCAAATCCCCTGGCCAAATCAGGGTTATTTCTCATAAACTTGAGAATGATTTCATCCTGATTCGAATTCTTATGCTTGCCCCTTCAATTAATGGAATAATAATATTCAAAATGAATAAAATAAGACAGGCAAATTTAAATTATAACGAAACTTACATGTTTGGCTTGTTTCAATAATAAACACTCTTTAGAAACAGCTGACAGAGTTGCCAACGATCGCAGTCATCATTTTGCAACCATACCGCTCACATTTTTACTATTAAAAAACTTGCCTGTAGTTCTGTGTGGTATTTACTTAAATAATTTAAAACCATAATTAACCCACAACTAAAAATCATCAAGCTTGTATGTGAAGTTTAAGCATTGTTTCGTATCTTTTTACGTTCCGCTGTCTACTTGGGCAACTCTAGCAATTCTATCGGCTATCGATATTTATGTATCGATATATACCATAGCCAAATCGCAATTTGTTGTTGTCTAAAGGTATTTTGATGCTTGTGCAATTTTGGGAGGGTTAGGAAAAAAATTGTTTAACACAAGAGTTCAATCCAAACTGTATAAGAGAGTCGACAAATACAATCTTAAGGAGTCAAAGAATGTTTAAAAAAATTGATTCATAGGATGGCAGCTGTTAACTGTAGCGACATTTTCCATTTACTTTTCATTTCACGGACTCAGACGTCGCCGGTTTTAAATAGGCGAAATTTTGCGATTTGCGAGTTTCGGAGCAACTACTTTTGCGATTTCGCGACCAAATCGTAAAATTTTTGCGAAAGCGAAAATGGGAGCATGGCTGATAGAGAAGTTCGTTGTATTTAGAATCTCTGTACTTTTGATCAGACAAAACAAATTTTAAGACCTTATCAACTGAGACATCATGGTACTGATAAGACAGTTAGCGCAATAGCATTAAGTTGTTTACATTAATAAGCTGTCGAAATCTTTAAAAAGTTTGATTTAATCGGTTCTCTATTTGTACCATCAAAGACTCTTATTTCTATTATTACATATTTTTAGAAATTAGTGAGTTTAGCTGGCTCTAGGTCCAAAAACTGTAAACAACTTATGCATTGTACCACCAAAAAGAGCTGGTTGCCTATACAGAACTGTTTCATCGTTATCCCTAACGACTCTTCAGTAGGCTTTTCGCTGAAGAAACATTAGAAAGGTCGCCAAATAAATAACATATTTCTAGAAATAGTATATTAAAAATCCTTTATACTTTCTTAATGATTTCGAGTCTTTGTAGCACAATATTGGTAACAACAAATTGGCAAGAGTTCAGAATGTCTTTAATTTTGTGTACCGAACCGAAATTTTAGGTTTGAAAGGTTCGGTTCACAGTTAAAAAGATGTCGGAATCCCGGGTACAAACCGGTTCGGTTCATAACCGGTTTGCAGTCCTGATATTGAAAGTGGTTTATACTCAAGGACACCTCTGTAATACCAGCAGTAAGCTCCACCTTGTATACCAGCCTGTATACAAATCTTTGACCAGTTATATTGCAAGCATTCCTTACCTAAGGGTTCAAAATAGGTTAATGCCAAGCCAAATATAAACTTAATATTAAACAAGGCATTAAAAGAGTTTTTCCTGTAAATTGAAAGGTTGATGGTGATTCTAGATAGTTTTCGTGCAAAAAATTAATATTTTGAACCTTTTTAGTTGCGTTTTGTGTGGAACCTGTACTTTTGTTTTGACTCTCTTTGATATTATCGGAAAGCACTCCGCCTTAACTTTGAAATAAACTATCCCAAACATTTCTACAATTTTTTTCAATGCAAATATACAATTTTTAGTAATTTTATACGATTTCATAAAAAATCGTTTATATTGTTGCTGCCCCAAAGTATGCAACATTTCATTGAAATTCTAGTCAAATTACTAAAAATTTTGGTCCTTAATTCATAAATTGCTTCTCAAATCCACAAAACCCACCTTTATTTACCCTATATGATGGGTTGACCGCTCACGTTAGCCAGCAGCGTTTTCCTCCCCAAAACGAGGAGGCGTGATTTGACTTCGATTAGATTTCTTTTCTGCAGAAATGCATTTCTTTGTAGCATTTTCTCTGTGGGCGAGAATTCCCTTGAATTGGACGCCTACCAAGAGAAATTTATACCTTCTCTCTGCTGCACAACTGCGTGGTGACTGCGCTTGGTGACTGCTTGATGCTACTTTTTCGATTTAAATGGAATATTCATTCCAATAATTTCGCCCTCATCAACATCAACATCAACAACAACTTCAGCCAAGGCAAAACAAATAAAATCGCCACGAAATTCTTGTTTGCTCTGGTCCTGGTCCTTCTTCTTATTAAGCTCATCCTGTGGTCTCCCTGTGGGTGTTGACCTTTTGCTCTAGTTGCTCTGGCACTTTTATGCCATTAATAACTCGACAACTCACTCCACAAAGATGGTTGACAAATGTCACCAGCAACCACCAAATACATGCAACTTGTTGGAACGAAACGAAATGTTTGTTGCACTCGACTGGAATGGCTGCTCTGATTTGAAGCCTAGACTCCTATCCTCCAATACCAATCACACCTCCATGTCCCTGTCCCCGCACAACTGACATGACATTTTGCTTGAGGCGCGCTTTGCGTAGGCCGCACACACAAAAACTTGTTGCAAATATCGATTGCTGCCGCAGCCACAGCTGCCACAGCTGCTGCAGAGAAATGTGGTAGCCTTGAGGTTAGGCGGGGGAGTGGAAGTGGGAGCCTTTCATTTCCTTCTTTTTTTTTTCTCTTATCAAAGGGCACTCGACTTTTAATAAGTTCTGTTCTGTTCTGCCAGTTGGATGGTTGGTTTGTTGGTTGGCTGGTTGGTTGGTTGGTTGGCTGTGAATGCTTACTCATCTTTCATTTGCAGCTGCTGCCTCGATGACTTTCAGTGTGTTTGGGGTACGGGTGCTTTTCAATTAAACATTTCGCTTTCACTTGCTGTGCTCCTCCACTCACTATCTTTCGTTTTTGCAGGTCAAGTTCAGGGTGCCATTGCCGCCAGGTGTCAGCTCCACTACGCTTCTACCGAAGCTTATACGCACCAAGGATGTGAAACAGCTGCAGGATGGCAATGCACAGCCACAGAAGCCCAAGCTAACGGTGAGTAGTCGATAAAATTGACACACGTTTTGTTCAAGTGAAAAGTGTTTACAACTTTCGCTTAAGAAAGTTGATTAAAAACGTCTGAAAATAACCAAAAAAACCAAATTCGAAAATAATGAAAAAAAATTTTCAAAAACGTCCATTAAGTGTACGCTTAGTGTCCGTTAAGCGTTCGCTAAGCATGCGTTAAGCGTCCGTTAAGTGTTCGCTAAGCTTTCGTTAAGCAAGCGTTAAGGGTCCTTTAAGCATCCGTTAAACGAACCGTCTCAAAAATATCGTTTCCAAAAGTTCGATTAAAGTTTCAAAAACATCCGGTAAACGTTCGTTAAAAGTCCGTTTAGCATTCGTTAAGAGTCCGTTAAGTGTCCGTTAAGAGTCCATTAAGTGTCCGTTAAGCTTTCGTTAAGCATGCGTTAAGCGTCCGTTAAGTGTTCGCTAAGCTTTCGTTAAGCAAGCGTTAAGCGTCCTTTAAGCATCCGTTGAACGAAGCATCTCAAAAATATCGTTTTCAAAAATTCGCTTAAAGTTTCAAAAACGTCCGTTAAGTGTCCGCTTAGTGTCCGTTAAGCATCCGCTAAGCATGCATTAAGCGTCCGTTAAGTGTTCGTTAAGCTTTCGTTAAGCAAGCGTTAAGGGTCCTTTAAGCATCCGTTAAACGAAGCATCTCAAAAATATCATTTCCAAAAGTTCGCTTAATGTTTCAAAAACATCCGGTAAACGTCCGTTAAAAGTACGTTTAGCATCCGTTAAGAGTCCGTTAAGCGTTCGTTATGAGTCCGTTAAGTGTCCATTAAGCTTCACTTAAGTGTCCGTTAAGCTTCCTTTAAGAGTCCTTTAAGCGTCCGTTAAGCATTCGTTTTTTTTATCACCTCCTCCGATTAGGAAGGTCAGAAACCTTTTTTCTGATACAACATGTAGATGTGGCCAGTGTAAATTTCCATTTCACATCATCATCAAATTCCAGGCGTTCCTCTAAAATGTGATCAGTGTGCAGAGACTATAACCGAAACCCAAACGAAGTATGGTTAATGACCCGAAACGTAACCCATATCCCATAACCGTAATATACCCATGTGTTCTACAAATCGCTTTCGACACAAATTTGGCTCGTTTTTGGACCGAAAGCGAGTTGTAGAACACATGGGTTAACTTTTACCGGAAAAAGCGATCGGCCAAAACAGTTATCGTAACCGTAACCGTTTTTTGTTTCGGTTTTAATCTCTGCTTTAAGCTTTGAAAACACACTGGCATGCTCCCAGTTTCACTTTCCCATTCCGCGAGCCACGCATTCGTTGTTGTTTTACGCAAAGGTATAGAGCGGGAGCAGGAGCCAGAGAAGCTTGGCCCTGGCCCTCCTTTGGAGATGCTGTTTGAGCCAATTTTACATAGAGCAGGAGCGCATGCCTTATGGGCTACGTAAAGCGTTTTCTCTTCTCTTTCTTTCTGAGTAAAGATTTTGTTGTTGGCGCGTGCAGAACTGCAACAACAACTTCATATGTGTCTCTCTTCTCTCTCTCTCCTATGTCTCTCGACTCGAACGCAACCACCCCAGCAGCGCAGAGCTCAATGTGTTCTGTCGATAGTTTATATTACGCCTGACAAATAAGTAATGCACTACAATCGCTGCTTTTTCGTGTTAGAGAGATAGTAATCGATAATAAACAGATTGCGAACATTCTACATTATAATTTTTTTTAAATTTTACGCATTTGTAAGAGGAATTCGATGGCAGATCGGCATTAGCATACATCTTTTATTACTAGTAATGCAGGCAAAGTGCATATGGCAAAGTAAAGTAATTCCTTCATACTGATGGCAAAGTTACGACGTAGGAGTAATCCATTATGTAATGGCCATTTGCGCCGCTAGGAACAATGTTGCTAATCCGTAGTCAGCGACTGGCAGTGCCCGAACGCTTTTCGCTCTTCCCCACGACACTCCCACAGGCACAAACAAAAACTAAGCTCATTCTGGTCACCCCAGATTTGGAATATAGAGACCAGGCATGCCCAAAAGCAGCATACGGCAGTGCACTCACCAATACTCACAAAGATAAGCACCAATAACAATAAGGGAACACATTGAAATTGGTTTAGGGAACAACAAAATCACATGAAATTGTTGTTGATCAGTTTGCTTGCACGCGCAAACACCAATCGAAGAAGAGTACCAAACCGGGTTTTGTTCTACGCGACGCATACACACGAAATCGTTTGCATGTGTGTCGATTTGTATACATCGCGCCCTGCATGTATACGATCATTGATTTCCCATCTTCGGTGCAATTACAAAAACAAAACGTACCCAAAGAGCATACTGATATAGACAGTACGGTTGCGCTCAGCGTTCATTTGACGCTCTCTGAGTTCATTTGGCACAATGGCCGTCTCGCTCTAACCACCGTCAACACCGAATATCGGTTAACAACACTCAAAATTGAGAATCATCTTGTCAATTTTGTGTGGCTTTGGTCAAGCAAGCTAGGCATTTAGATTTCACCTCATAGACTCAATCATTTTCAGTCTGTGCAACTACTTTAAAACGAGATACGAGATACGAAATATAATAGAAAAAATGAATAAACCATTGAAAAGGAAGGCGGTAGAGGATGCGGTAGATGAGAATGACGAGATGCCGCATTCATTGCAGGCGGCGGCGCAAAGAAGACATAAGCGCATGAGACTAGGTGTGGAAGTTGAAGAAGACCAGCGGAAGGAGGAGGAGGAGAAAGAAGATGCCAACTTAGAAGCTGAGGAGGAAAAATCCAAGGAAGAGCAAAACGTTGAGGGGGAAGAAGATGAAGAAGCTGAGAAAAAAGAGGAGGAAGAATCGGAAGATGCTGAGGAGGAAGAGCAAATGGAGGAGGAAGAGTTTGAGCAGTGGGAGGAAGTATTTGGAGAAGCTGAGGAGGAGGAGCAGAAGAAAGGGGCCAAGGAAGAGGAGGAGGAGGAGGAGGAAAAGAAAGGGGCCATGGAGGAGTATGAGGAAGTGGTTGCGGAAGAAAAACGTATTGAGGAGGAGGAGAAGTTAGAACGTGAAAAGGAGAAGAAGGAGAAGAAGGATGAAATGGATGAGGCAGAAGATGAGGAGGCAGAAGATGAGGAAGAAGAAGAGGCTGAAGAGGAAGAGGAGGATGATGAGGAGGAGGAGGACGAGGAGGAAGCAGATGAGGATGATGACGAAGATGAAATTATTATTTATTATTTTGCTTAACCCACCCATTAGATGGACTCATTATACACGACACGCTACATATCATCTACATAGTTAATTGCCCTACAACACTCGCACCACTGAAACTCTGGACACTTATCCCACACACGTTACTCTTTTTCACATCCGATATAACAACAACAACTTCAACAACAACAACCACACTTCAAAATAGAATTCAAATAAATTTAAAATTAAAAAAAAAAAAGAGTAATGCTTCCTATGGCTCAACCGAACTTAATATACCCTTGTAAATTGTATTAAATTAAGGTTTTAAATGATTTTCGTCGAACATTCTCAACTAAGGTATTTCCCAAACGCCTGTGCTCAGATAAGACTAATATTAAAATATTTGGCCTTAAGTCTGAGTGCGGCTAGTCGCATGTTAACTGAAGCTGTAAAGCTGATGACAGAGCGACGAAGTCTTTCACTGACTACAAAGCCAAGTCGTGCTTGGAATCATGTCATTTGTGCATACGAAAACATTTTGTTTGAAATCAACGCTAACTACAAAAATATATAAAGATCACAGGCATCACTGCGTATGAGTAATATTAACAACTTTGAAGCCTCTTCGCTTCTATTAAAGCTTCACTTTTTATGCCCTGTACCCATTGAAAATGGTTAAAAGGGGATCATGAAGTTGTGCAAAAATGTATGTAAGCAGAGGGAAGGAACTATTTCCGACCCTATTTCATTTTCATTTTAATGTTATCTCTACTCCCTTGTTGTTTGTTTTTTTTCCCCCGAAATTTCTTACAGAAATGCCTCAACACATTGGATCTTACCTCGTTGGGCATTGGCTCCTGCTGTGGCACCGGCATGTATCTAGTGGCCGGAATGGTGGCCCAAAAAATAGCTGGACCCGGTGTGATTATTAGTTTTATTATAGCCGCTATTGCGAGTATTTTCTCAGGTAAGTAGGAGCAAGTTGGGCAAGGAGTGACTGCAAGGTACTCATATGTTTATCTTACAGGCGCCTGTTATGCGGAATTTGGCGTTCGTGTGCCACACACATCCGGCTCAGCCTATATGTATTCATATGTGGCAGTAGGAGAATTTGTAGCTTTTATAATTGGTTGGAACATGATATTGGAATATCTAATAGGTGAGTCCCCCAAATACCCTCTCCCCCTATCAAAATCTATATTTGATTTCTGTAACAGGAACAAGTGCCTGTGCCTGTGCGTTAAGTTCTAGTTTTGATTCCCTCACTGGCAATGCCATTGCCCGGACGATGAGCGAGTCCATCGGTACGATATTCGGTAAGTGGAAACGTTTCTCCCCCGTCTGCATTGTTGTTAGTTTTCTTTTTTTGTCGCACAGGCAAACCACCTGACTTTATAGCCTTTGGCATAACGCTCATCATGACCTGCGTATTGGCGATGGGCGCCAGCAAATCTGTTATTTTTAATCACTCCCTCAATGCCATTAACCTTGCGACGTGGGTGTTCGTGATGGCCGCCGGTTTGTTCTATGTGGATACGAAAACGTGGTCAGAGCATCAGGGTTTCTTGCCCTACGGCTGGGGTGGTGTAAGTAGAGACACAAACACACTCGGCTACAACCCACATCATTTCTAATCATTATCATTATCAGGTGTTCTCCGGTGCGGCCACATGTTTCTATGCATTTATCGGTTTCGATATTATCGCAACCACCGGCGAGGAGGCGCACAATCCACAGAAGAGCATACCAAAGGCAATTGTTGGCTCCCTAATCGTTGTCCTGATTGCCTATGTCAGCGTTAGTCTAGTGCTGACTTTAGTGGGTGAGTATTGGAGTATGCGGGATAAAGCGCTGAACGGAAGGAGGAAGAAAGGATGGAGAAAGGAAGTAAGAAGACGAAAAGAAGAAAGAAAGAAAGAAGACGAAAAGAAGAAGGCGTAAAACGGAAGGAAGAATGTAGGAAAAAGGAAGAAAAAGAGGGAAAGAAAGGAAAAAAGAATGGAGAACGAAGAAGGAAAAGAGTAAGGAAGAATGGACAAAACAGGAAGTAAGAAGAAGAAGAGAAGAAAGGCGGAAGGAAGACGGAAGGAAGGAAGTAAGAAGGAAGGAAGGAAAAAGTAAGGAAGAAGGAAGAAGGAAGAATGAAGAATGAAGAATGAAGAATGAAGAATGAAGAATGAAGAATGAAGAATGAAGAATGAAGAATGAAGAATGAAGAATGAAGAATGAAGAATGAAGAATGAAGAATGAAGAATGAAGAATGAAGAATGAAGAATGAAGAATGAAGAATGAAGAAGGAAGAAGAAGAAGGAAGAAGGAAGAAAGAAAGGAAGGAAGGAAGGAAGGAAGGAAGGAAGGAAGAAAGAAAGAAAGAAAGAAGGAAGGAAGGAAGGAAGGAAGGAAGGAAGGAAGGAAGGAAAGAAAGAAAGAAAGAAAGAAAGAAGAAGGAAGGAAGGAAGGAAGGAAGGAAGAAGGAAGGAAGGAAGGAAGAAGGAAGGAAGGAAGAAGGAAGAAGGAAGGAGGAAGGAAGAAGGAAGAAGGAAGAAGGAAGAAGGAAGGAAGGAAGAAGGAAGAAGGAAGAAGGAAGAAGGAAGGAAGGAGAAGGAAGGAAGGAAGAAGGAAGAAGGAAGAAGGAAGGAGGAAGGAGGAAGGAAGGAAGGAAGGAAGGAAGGAAGAAGGAAGGAAGAAGGAAGGAAGGAAGGAAGGAAGGAAGAAGGAAGGAAGGAAGAAGAAGGAAGGAAGGAAGGAAGGAAGGAAGGAAGGAAGGAAGGAAGGAAGAAGGAAGGAAGAAGGAAGGAAGGAAGGAAGGAAGGAAGGAAGGAAGAAGAAGGAAGAAGGAAGGAAGGAAGGAAGGAAGGAAGGAAGGAAGAAGGAAGGAAGGAAGGAAGGAAGGAAGGAAGGAAGGAAGAAGGAAGGAAGGAAGGAAGGAAGGAAGGAAGGAAGGAAGGAAGGAAGGAAGAAGGAAGGAAGAAGGAAGGAAGGAAGGAAGGAAGAAGGAAGGAAGAAGGAAGGAAGAAGGAAGGAAGGAAGAAGGAAGGAAGGAAGGAAGGAAGAAGGAAGGAAGAAGGAAGGAAGAAAGAAGGAAGGAAGGAAGATGGAAGGAAGGAAGAAGGAAGGAAGGAAAGAAGGAGGAAGGAGGAAGGAGGAAGGAAGGAAGGAAGGAAGGAAGGAAGGAAGGAAGGAAGGAAGGAAGGAAGGAAGGAAGGAAGGAAGAAGAAGAAGGAAGAAGGAAGGAAGGAAGGAAGAAGGAAGGAAGGAACGAGAAAAGAATAAATTAGGAAGAAAGAAGGGGGGGGGGGAAAGCAAGGAGGAGTACGGAAGGAAGAAATAAGGAAAGAAGAAGGAAAATGGGAGGAAGAAAGAAGGAAGGAAGAAGATAGGCAGAAGGTAGGAAGTAAGAAGGAAGGTCAAGGAAAATTGCAAGGAAGAGGGACGGGAAGAAGGAAAAAGAAAGAAGGACGGAAAGAAAAAGTAAGACCGGAGAGGGTCAGAAGAAGAAAGAATTAAATCAAAAGAGAAAGTAGCAAGTAAAATTGATTTAGCAATTGACGAATCAAATTTGAATCGTGGGTTTAATACCTATTAACCTATTTCTGGAACAGCCTACTTCGAATCACATCTCCCACTCCAATAATGTGCTCGCTTTAGCCCGCTGCGTCCTCACCAAACGGCGCATTATTCTTCTCTTAAAGCAACACAAAAACATTTACCAAAGCTTACGCTCTTCCGTTCGATTTTAGTGCACACCTCTCTTCTGCTCATTCCATTTTGATAACCTTTGATCCTCCATCCACAGTGCCCTACGATCACATTAATACTGGTGCAGCGCTCGTCCAAATGTGGTCGTATGTAAATGCTCCCAAATGTCGTGCCGTGGTGGCGATTGGAGCCACCGCTGGACTTTCAGTGGCCATGTTTGGCTCCATGTTTCCCATGCCGCGTGTCATCTATGCCATGGCCCAGGATGGCTTGATCTTTAGGTAACCACATCTCCCTTCATTCCTACTTCTTAAACTTAACTCCTTTCCCCATCCGTGTTTTTAGGCAACTCTCTCATTTGTGGCAACGCACCAATGTGCCTGGCCTGGCCACTTTGGGCAGCGGTTTAGCTGCAGCTCTGGTCGCCTTGACCATACGCCTGGAGATTCTGGTCGAAATGATGTCCATTGGCACCCTGCTGGCCTACACTCTGGTATCCACGTGCGTTCTGGTGCTACGCTATCAGCCGCACAGCACCTCACTGGTTGAGCTACTGCCGGCCCAGCTGCGGACACCGGTGGCACCGGGAACGGCCAGTGATCCGCATGCCATGCCCGCTGAGGTGCTGGAGCCAAATAAGCTGACCATCAAGCGGGTGACACGCGGCATGTCCGACTCGGATGACTCGTTCATTGACGACAGTCCGGAGGGCTATCTGGGGGGACGGGACGATCAGTTTCTGGTGTCGGATCGGTCGGAGAACAAATTCTATGGCAGCGTGCATGGAGCACCCACCGGTCCCACGGGCCAGGCAACCGCCTTCGATACGATGGGCCTGAACTTTATTACACGAAAGATACACGATTATGCCTACCTGTGTCCCGGCTTCTTTCCCTGGATCAATCCCGGTCAGGCGACCACCGAGAGTGGTATGTGGCTAGCAGAGGGCTTGGGGATGCACAGTGGTCAGAATAAGCAATTCGGAATTCCCACTTCCGATTTGCTCATTTCGATCTCTGCGTGTTTAAGGCGGGGGACGACTTCGAAATTAAAAAAAAATTGAAATTGAAATGGAAATTTACTCTTTTGCTTTTCCAATCCAAATCAACCAACACCAATCCAACCACCACCAAAGGCATGTATGTCACGAAACTAGTTGGAATCATGTTCGGTCTCATATTCTTCTTGGATTTGTTCGCGGCCATCGGTTGGTCCGGTGGCCTAGCCGCATTCATTTATTTCATTTTGTTTATCGGCATATTTGTGATATTATTGATTATATCGAGACAGCCACAGAATAGGTAAACCACAAATGTAGCAGTGGATTAACGCACCAGTCCAACTAATCCCCAATTGCTATTCCTCTCCACACACAGATATGCGCTCGCGTTTCTCACGCCTGGACTTCCATTTATTCCGGCTATCGCCATAACCGTTAACATCTATCTAATATTTAAGCTAAGCATACTGACCCTAGTTAGATTCACCGTCTGGATGTCGCTTGGCTTCATCATGTACTTCTACTACGGGATAACGCACAGCAGCCTCGAGCAGACCAGCGATGATCTGGAATTGCATGTGGACAAGGATTATGTGAGTGCGATTTCTCGGAAATGTAATGATGAACTTAACTATCTTTGTAAAAAACACTTTTGTAGAGCAAAAATGTGGAGGAGAAAGCTGTCTGGGATCAGCAGTCCTACAATCAAACACATGAGCCCGTCTGGGCCAGCAAGGAGGTGAAGCAACCGTCAAGTAAGTACGGATTATAATCCGTAATATAATGTGTCAAAAGAGGGTTCTAAACTGTTTCCAAATCCGAAGTCCCAAAAACATGTCCTACTTATCGTTTAAGGTGAACATGTTTTCCCCAAGCCCTGTTGACTAGATTTTTCTGGAAAAGTCTTTGTCTTTCGACGTTTCTTGACTCAATCGCTTCGCGTTCACCACAGTTTTGCGGCTTTTGCTTTTCTCAAACAAAAATTTTGCCAGAGTCCCTGCTCGGGTGCCATCTGTAAGGAAGTTTTTCACCTGAGGTAGAACTTAGTCCTGTCCAAAGTCACTTACAAAACATTAATATAGAATATCTTTATCTGTACGTCATTTAATTTATATGGTCCTTCGAGCCGGATATTCGGCAAAGAATCCCAAAAATGCAAAATGTCTTTGGTCTATTTTGTTATTGGTCTATCCTTTTACTTTTATTTAAAAGAGAAAAGAAACAGACCAAATATTATCCCAGAGTCCCTGCTCGGGCGCCATCTGTAAGAAAGTTTTTTAAGCTGAGGTAGGACTTCGTCCTGGACGTGGGGAGGGGGAAAATGTTTATAATTTTGGCAAACTTGTATGATGAATGATTGGTTTCCCCTTTCCTACGATACCAAGTTGCCGGCAGCCCAGCGAAAAATGACGCCTTGTACACGTGCACTGACCGAAGTCACTCAATCCACCTTACCACTGGCGACCCAGCAACGACACCTAACGACTTATGTTCTACTCGGATCATTTGCTTCCCCTACACGTCAAGCCGCTCTTAAGGCACTAAAACGCTCACCGAATGTCGGTTATCTGGAGATTACACTACAATTCAACATGCATTTCTTATTATATGCCTTAATAACGTAACTTAAAAGGAAATCAGTACCACGGAGGATACTGCTTTCACTCTTCTCTTGATAGAATAAAGACGTGGAATGACATCGCCTGGCTTTTCCCGAGCCATATTGAACATCCATAAAGTAGAATTGCAATGGACCACAATTAGAATCATATCCCTTTCTCCGGCAACCATACTGAACATCCATAAAGTAGAATTACCATGGACCACAATTAGAATCCTAGCCCATTTTAGTCCTATGGTAATTTGGTTCAAGTCGAGCTTCCTGTCAAGTATTAGAAGAAGATATTTGTCATTGACTCTCCGTTGAGTTTTGGAGAAGTAAGTGGGAAAATCTTCTGAATCTCTCAACTATAAGAGATGATTAAAAGAGCCAAGTTCCTTAAGGGGTAGATTTGTCACTCAAGATTTGCTCGAATAGATGGACAAGTGAAAGGTGGACCTCAATTTAAGTTCGTTCTTTCAACTTTTGGATCAAAAATATCCGCCCACCTCATTAAATCATCTGTTCAAAGATATTTGACAGTGCATCTTTCAGCCGCATGTGTGCGTGCGTGCACCCTTAGTCTCGATCATTCGCTCCACCTCTTGGCTTTCTCCGAGAGTTTCGCTCATCTATTGCTTACAATCAATCAATGATCCCCCCCTTCTTTTTGTTAATTTATTTCCAGAACAACGCTATAACTATGGCAAGGCATCGTCCACAGGCAGCAATGCTCAAAGTAGCTCCAAAGCAGCGTCCAGTGCGATAAAGCCTCCCAGAAATACCACGGGTGCGGGTACAACGGGCAAGGGCACCACCAATGGCCGACCAGCCCCAACTACAGCGGGTAGCAGTGCTCGACCAGTTGATGGTGATGCTGGGGAGCAGCATCAGTATACCGGACAGTTTAGCATGTTTGTCGATGAGCATCAGTTCCCAAAGTGGGAAGACTAAAATGCCAACTTCATTCCCAAGGACACAAACCAAAAACCAAAAAAAGTAAAAAATGGAAATGCGACTAAAAACTGTTTCCCCCCAGCAGCAGCTAGCTCACTCAACAACCTGTAAATATGACTAGGGATGTTAAGTTTAATGATATATCCAAAGATATATACTATACATATATATATACGAGATATTCCATATACATCTGTACAGTGTGGCATTATTGGAGGCTCTACTGTGTGCGCCACACTTAATAATACCCAAATGAAATATTCAATATTAAATTATACATACAGACATACGCATACTGCTGATATATACATACATATATATATATATATATATATATGTATATAGGCAATGATCTAGTACATACTTATTATATGATTATAAACTAATTAGAAAAATCAAAGACAAGTTGAAGGAAAGTTTTCAAATTCGATAAATATTAACAAGAAAAAAGCAAAAAATTGAGTTGAAATTCGATTGGCTAACGTTTTGGGTGATGTTAGCCAGTTGGAATTCAGCTGAAAGTTGGATGTATGTATGTATGTGTGTGTGTGTTTGTGTGTGTGTGTGTGTGTGGGCGAAACTGTACATTATTTACACCAATACACCCCCAAAAAAGCACACACAGACGCACACACACACACACATTCAAACAAACTGTCGCACACTCACCGCAAAACTTAAAGCTTATACAAAGGTCTCACACTTCAAGAACTATAGCGAAGATGTTCAATGGTAGAGATGCTGCAGAATTTTTACACAATTGAGAGAGAAATCGTTCACTTCACAATGAGAGCCAGCCGATGAATTCACTCTCTTTCACACAGACGCGAGCCGTAGTTATGGCTTAAGTAAGTCGCCTGTCGAATCTCATGCTCTGTGTTCTCTGTCTTCTCTCTGATACGAGTTTTTGCAGCGCTACTCGAGTGATGCGGCCTACACTATGGTGTATGCTTGGCAATTACAAAGCTGATCATTCTCTCGTGGGAGCCGAACAGAAGGTGACTTATTGCGCAGCTTTGTTATTTTCAGTCGGCCTTGCTTCAATGATTCAAGGTTTGCAGTCAGTTTATATCCAACTAACATGACCGCTTTCAATTTCCTGGTAACTTCTATTGATCTAGCTATCTTTTAATCGAAACATACACACAAACCAGGACCACAAAGTCGTTTCTTACATATTGGTCAGTTATTGATAGAAGTTACGCGCTGTACCCGGAAAATCGAAAGCGATCATGTCATAATACTTCACAAACACCAATCGAATGCAATCTCATTTGAGTACAGATCTTTAAGAACTCCACTCATTAATATGCTTCACTTGGCCACGCTGTCCGAGCAGATCAAACAGTTACCAAGCCACCAACGTTCCCAAGAAGTCAATGAAAGTCTACAGAGATTAGATGACGCTCGAAACAGTGGTGATCAGACCAATATAACTACAAGTCACTGTGATTACCGTTATTAACAAAGTATCTACTTGGCTAAAGACCATTGAGTATAGTGTATACCTCATACGACAAAATTCCAACGAAGTTTCTTTGAGGAAAAACTGAATAACTACCAACAATTGAACACAGAACTCCATCAACAGTCAGTCAACTTCAACACTCCGAGAAGCCGGTTGAAGAGTTATTTCAATGCGTGAATACTCTGAAGCAGCATGTGGTAGCTCAACATAATCAGCTCCAAAATACCAAGAACTATGACAAATGGCATAGCTTTGAGTCTTGGTTTTCATATAGGCCGTTTCGATTGTTATGTGTTCTTCTACTTACTTTTACTGGATATCTTCCTCATACTAGAATTGCAAGGGATTATACGTTATTTGCCAAACTAAAGCAGTTAGATGAATTAGCTTAAGAGGAACATGCTAGAAACAGCTTGACTTTCCAGACATTTGGTCTTTAAGTCAAGTAAAAACATAGACAACAATATACAAGCTGCAAGAGAGCGATTACTACAATTGCAATCTCTTGCTGAAGAGTATGAACAGACGCTCAAAATGCTGGCCAATAAGCTAGTGGAGAGTCTAATCGTAACCAGTTCGCTGGAACAGCTTAACAGTGAGGTACAAAAGTAGCGCAAGTTCGCCATGCTGAAATCTCTAGAAGAAAATGTAGACAGCGAAACACGTGAAAGCCGTTAATCAGCGGCACCACGATAGTCCTCAACCAGAAGCATCACGAAAGTCCTCAACTAGAGGCACCACGAAAGCCCTCAACCAGAAGCATCACGAAAGTCCTCAACGCGAGGCACCACGAAAGCCCTCATCCAGAAGCATCACGAAAGTCCTCAACTAGAGGCAACACGAAAGCTCTCAACCAGAAGCAATACAAAAGTTTTCAACGCGAGGCACCACGAAAGTACTCAATGCGAGGCACCACGAAAGTACTAAACGAGAGGCAACCTCAACCAACTCGAACGAATTTGCTCATGGGCCCACATTTGAAGCAACACATTTGTACTCGGTGCACATGCTCAGTACTAAGAATTCAGCTACGCTAACAACCACATACATTAAAAGTCACTGTATTGAGTGTACTGTGGCGGCTCTAACTCAACATTTATATGTATACTTTAGTTTTCTAGCAAGGCTTACGACAGCTGCTTGTGTGTGTTGAAATAGACCCGGTTAATTATGGTTAATAAACTACAAATATTATACATAAATAACAGCATAGGCTAAATAGCTTAATTCTTTTGTTATTGCACTTATGCTGCCTTGGAATTCCCTTATCAATTAAAGCACACTCTGACATTAAAGGGCAATTGCTGAGTATTAAAGATAGAAGCGAAAGGTTCTTTGAAAACAGCGACCAGCCTTTAATTGTGGCTCCGTTTGTGTACTATTTTGAAACCCCTTCAGCGAGAGGCACCACGAAAGTACCCAACGCAAGGCACCACGAAAGTTCTCAATAAGAGGCGTGGTGCCTCAGAAAGCCCTCAACGCGAGGCACTATGAAAGCCCTCAACAAGAGGCACTACTTTGCTACTTTGAAAATCAATAAGGTCGTTAAGGCATGCTTGAATCTTCTTCAAGTTCCAATCCGGAGTAGGAAATAGGGCATCAATTACTTCTCGTCGTTAGCTGTCGCTTTGAGCTTCGCGATGCTTTCCGTCTCTTTACCGACAGTCCTCCTCCAAGTCCCTTTAGGTCTGCCTGGTGTCCGCCCAACTCCGCCCAACTCCGTCCAACGAGTTCCACTCCATTGCCTTTCTTGCGATGTTGGGTTCATTTTTCCGCAATGTGTATTCTATTCAGCTCCATTTCATTCGGCGTATTATCGTGTCGACACTCTATATATTCGCTCGTCTGAGTAGCTTGGAATTCCGTATTCTGTCAGGCCAGAATATGCAGAATATGCGTCGCAGGCAACGGTTTACAAGTGTTTGAAGTTTTGACACTATGGAAGTTGTAATTTTCCAAGTGGAAGAACATTGCGTTGATCTTGAAAAGCCTGAGCATCGTCAAACAGCTGACAGCATCCCAAAGGCATCTTTAGCCTTTTGCGAGTTCCGTCCCACCATCAACAGCGACTACGTTACCCAGGTAGCTGAATTGCTAAACTTGCTCAATTGGCTGTTCGTCCAAAACCAGAGTCTGGAATTGTCCGGAACGTATGCTGAGCGCTTTCGTCTGAGGTCCTGCCGCTTTACCTGAGGTGTCCAGGTCGCTTAGCCTATTTGCCAGTAGGCATATATTGTCTGCAGTTTAAGGTCCGTTTTACTTGTGCGAACAATTAGAAGCACACGCGCCAAGAGATTAGGAGAAGCTTGGCCCTGGCCCTACTTTGGAGGTGCTGTTTGAGCCAATTTTACATTTTACATATATTGTCTGCATAGTCCAGATGCCACTTTATGCCGCTGTTGTTGAGAGCAGGTCGCATTGTAGCGAACATGTCTGCAATCAACATTATAAACAGAATGGGCCACAGAACTGAGGGAACAGAACTGAGAACTGTAAAAGACTGCGCAAGCATTCCATCTTGAAGCACTCTACACTGGACGCTGTCGTATGTCGCTCTGATGAGGGAAATAAGTTTTTCTGGTATCCCTCTCCTTTGCAACCCTTGCCATTTAAACTCCCTGCTTACACTGTTGAAGGCCCTTAGCGAAGTCTACAAAGGACTGCACTGGGTATATTGCTCGTTTAAGTTGCGCACAGTGCTTATGTGGTCCTTTCTAAATCCGGCTGGCTCTTCGCCTAAGGTGTCCATAACGGATACAGAACTATTTTGTCTATGAGCTTCGAGATGGTTGGCAGCATACAGATGCCACGCCATTTGTCGCATTGGCGCAGGTCGCCCTTTTTGGGGATTTTCACCAGGATGCCCTCAAACCATTCCTAGGGGAGCTCCATAGTTTCCCACGCCCGGTTAGAAAGAAGCGAAAGGTTCTTTAAGAACAGCGACCAGTCTTTAATTGTGATTCTGTTTGTGTAGGATTTTGAACTATTTGGCACCACGACACCCCTCAGCGAGAGGCACCACGAAAGTCCTCAACGCGAGGCACCACGAAAGCTCTCAACGCGAGGCACTACGAAAACACTCAATAAGAGGCACCACGAAAGCCCTCAACAAGAGGCACCACGGTTTTATTACCGGGTACAGTAAGTCCAACGCGGTATTCCGTCTTTGCTGCTTTGTTGTCGGTCAGCGATTGGATGGCCGTTAGAATTTCGAGTTTTATGGGTGCTGAATTCCTTACCCTGTGGTGGCTTGGTAAAAAGTCAAGATGCGGACGTAAATACCTCACAGTTAAGGACTGCTGCAAAGTGGCTTCTCTATTTGATCAATTGATACTTTCCAGTTGTAAGGTACTTTCCTTAATTGGGCGCTCCGCATTCGTCTTTTTATCTACTATTACGATGGTCGCCATTAGAGAACGTCTTCGTTCGATTGCAAAATGCTCACACAATATTCAACACCCGAATAAACAGGCTTCGCGCTCTATTCATCAAACTTGCATACTCTATATGTTCGCAGCAGAGTTTTATTCAAACCAGACCCGGCCAGCCATAGCTACCACGAGCCGAAGTCAATCGTGTTTTTACGCAATCGAGAGCCGAACTCATGATTGTGTGAATCGGTGAACATTGAATTGCAAGTAAAACAGCTGTAGTCTGGAGAGAGCTCTCTTGCTCACCAACACAAGCACAACTTTTTGTCCTCTCCATTTGGCCGGCACTGATTCAAACCAATTGTTGGCACTCTGATTATAATCATGTTCGACTTCATTCCAATCAGTTCGGCTGATTGTTCGTTTGGCTCAACGACGATTGTTTTGAGTGAGCGAAAATTACCTCGTATGAATTAGCTCTTGCAAAGACGCATAGGCAGTGACGGCACCGCTCAACGCGGTGGCCGGTCAACGCTGAGTTTTGTTCGATCGAACACATAAACGTCCGACCAAAAAAACTCTAGCTCAACCGCTCGATGCGACTGCTGGTATGAGCTGAATATATTCAATACTGAGTTTTGTTCGATGAATAAATATGAACATACACGTTGGATCACATAACGCCGCTCGATGCGATTTTCGTTATGAGTTGAATATATTCAGCTCTGAGTTTTGTTGATTGATTAAATGTGAGTAAGAATTTTTGTTGTATGAGCCAATCAAGAAAAAAAGCGATTTTTGCAGTTCTCTGGTCGCCATATACACCGTACTCAGATTGCCATTTGCTGCTGCATTTACCGCTTTTTCTGCGAGATTGTTGATATTCTGTGGTGGTGGGTTCGGATTCTGCAGTTTCTGCCCAATTTCCGCACTTTGCCTTAGCAGGACCCATGTCCATTCGCTTATAGAACTGCACAGACTGGAGCGACTGCGGCGGATATAGATTAGTTGAGGCCCCTGCTACATATTTTAAAACAGTTCAATATGGAAGGCTGCAAGCTAGCAAATACAACAATCAATCCAGGAGAGAAGCTAACACTCAGAGATGTGTCCAAAGTCAGAAGAGGAAAAAGAAGAAATGTTAAAAATCCCGTGTCAAATATGCAGTCAGCATTCAAAGCTGCAAAACGTGTTCTTCGATATTTGAAGGGGACGCAAACTGACTGGACTTATCTATAGGCGAAGTATGAAAAGGCTGATTGGTTATGCTGACGCTGACTGGACTGTAAATTTTGATGATCGTAGATCAATTACCGAATATCTTTTCAAATTAGCAAAACGCAGCAGTATCTTGGGAAAGCCTTAAACAGCGAACCGTGAGCACTATCAAGTTCAGAAGCGGAATACATGGCATTGTCTGGTGCATCTTAAAAGACTTCTGAGTGAAATATTGGTATAACTAAGTACGATAATCAAGTTTGAGGTCAACTAACGAGTAACCCAATATTTCATAGCCAAACAAAACACCTTGACATTCGCTATCACTTCATTAGAGACTTGGGAGAATCCCAAAGACCCACTGACGTAAAGGACCTGACTTGTAAAGAAGCATTGAGAATGAGACGAATACCGTTGACTATATGTAATCAAAGCTTAACTTCTTCAACTGGTTGGGACCTTTGTATAATCAAATTAAAAATACAAAACTACAAAAAAAAAAACAAAGAAAACTCCTTTTTATTCTCATCATTCTGATTATTGTATTTGTATTTTATGATTAAATATTGTTATCAAATTTATGCTATGCATTACATACATATGTGTACTCACACACTCTCTCACACTCACTCTCTCTCTCTCTCTCGCTCTCTCTCTCTCGTTATAATGGGAGGGGTACCTACTGTACCTCTTGGAGGAAAATGTTTGTTTTTCTTTAATCTAGAAACTCGCGCTAAACTCAAAAACTCATTTTAAGCGGCATTCGCAAAAATTTGTTGTAATTCAATAATTCATTTTACTTAACCGAAAAGAAAATAAACAAACAAAAAATACCAAAAAATACCAGAATATATATATATGAAATTTACCAAAACAAAAAAAAACAAAAAGGAAATTTACTTATTGAACTATTTAAAACTTTAACAAAACAAAATATGTAAAAACAACAAAAAAAAAACACAAAAAAAAAACATTTATATACCAAGCATACTTTTTCCACTTTATATAAACAAAACAAATAACTAACTATTTTTAACTAAATTACGAGTATATGCAAAAGAAATTGATTCATTTCTATATTTGATTCCCAGCTATTTATACACACACACACACTCAAACACACACACACACAACAAGGACCCCAAACCAAAACAAAGTAAGCAAAATATTTATACATACCTACTTAAAGCTACTTTACTCGTACAAGTTTGAACAAATTACAGTTGTTTGGCCCCATTCAAGAATAATAATTAATAACAAAATAATAATACTACAAATACAAATACAAATACAAATACAAATACAGAAATGACAATCGATTGTCATGGATGAATTATACCTAAAAACAAAATACAATACGTGTACCTCGATGACTAAACTAAAATGCCGCTGTTATTACTTAAATATACTTATTATTACGATCATTATTAATTATGTATTCCTATCATGTTAACATGCTAAATCAAATTATAAAATCCCACACCCACACCCACACACGAACACACGAACACGCACAGACCAACACAATCAAAGACTTGCGTCACGCAAGTAAAGCAGGGCCGACCAAAACGGAGAGTACAGTTGCTCGCCGACTCGCACAATCATAAGTTCAGCCCTGACATAAAGCAATCTCACTCTCTCCCTCTCTCTCTGTTATTCTACCAGAGTTACGCACATTATCTATAGGTGTGTGGGCGACCAAAATTTACATTTTAATTTGATTCATTTTTTTATTTTTCAAGCATTTTGAGTGCCAAAAAAAAAACATAGCTGCACACACCTATATAAGAGAATACATACAAAACAAACTTGATGCTAAGTTACCAGTGTTCTCGTGTAGAACCTTCTGGACCAACTACTTACTATAGTTAAGAACTTCATATAATTTTGTTTAATATTCTTGCAGAGTAAAGAGGGTTTTGAGTAGAAGGAGAAAACAAACATGATTAACTTCTTATTGAAAATTGTTAAAATTTTAAATATTCTTTTGAAATCAAGCAGAAACCGTGTCAAAAGCGTATATATTCAGCGCAAAACTAACCAAATTGTATGGGAACAAAGAAAGTTTAATATAGAAACCAAGGCTGCAAGCCGGTCCGACAGCTTATATATTTGACTCCTCGAACCTGAACCGGACCACTTTTCCGAAAAATTAAGTTCGGTTCACAAAATTATGTTGTTTTTCCAACGACACATACAGGGAAATATAGTAATTCCTTGCAATCTGACTGTTATCATTCAAGAAGTTCCCGAATCCTACGGCATTTCTTTAGGTCAGATTTATACGATCGAAGCTGGTTCGAGAAGAAGAACTTTTAAATGACAACTGCAGAGCAGAAAAGAAATGCATCTACGAAGAATGTAATGTTTATGAAGGTTGCTCAGGTGAATCAAAAGCATTTTTTGATTTGTACGATAACCAAGTTACCGCAAAAGAATCCATGGAGTTCGTTATTAAGGAAGTTCAGTTTGACATTAGTAGAGTTCGCGAACTTAGCAAGAAACTCCGTACTCATAAATTCTTATTAAGAGTTTAACTTTAAATGACTCAACGTCTGATTGTGAAAAAGAGAAGATCATGAATGCAAAACACAAATACCAAATATAAAATCTTTAAATAAAGTAATAGATTTCTTCGAAAATTGTCCAGGAGTACATAGAGTACATCGACAAATGTCTTAAAATTTTGGAAAGGTAAAAAAAACGAGAACTAAAAAGGTTTTGACTTAAATATACTTACTGTTCCAGCCACTCAGGTATCAGTTGAACGAGACTTTTCAATACTTAAGTTTGATCTTTCTAATCTAAGAGCTAGTAGAGATAGAACAGCTCTTGGAAGATATAATGCTCATTATCCCATGTGTTCTACAAATCTTCTACACATGTTCATCTTCTTTTATGTTCAAGCGAACCGAGGTTCGAACCAAAACATTGGGTTCAGGGGTTCCAGGTACCGGTCCGCGAAACGAACCTTAGACTTTAAAACGAGTTTGAACACCTGCAAAATTTTAGAGGTTTGCCGCCTTGATAGAAACTCTGTTTTGAGTGATGTTAACTCCTTAGTGCGGAAAAACTGGCCAGAATAGGTACCACCATCGAGCTCCTTTCAGAGAAGAGCACAATGGGAATGCCTAAGGCAACATTTAAGCTTTACACAACAGCTGATACACTTCGGCTCGTTACGGATGGGTGAAAAAACCTTTCCTTCTAAGCTGTAGCGAGACTTATATGACCAACATTCAATCAAAAACGTACTAAAACACTTTTACGTCACAGAAAAGTTAATACATATCACTTCTGGGACACTGTCTTATTGGCAGACACACAGCAAGCCTAGGCGTCACTTACCTTGACTTCTGCAGAAGTTGCAGATACGTAGAAGAGGAGGAAACAGTGGCAACACCTTCTCTGCCATTGCCGCGCTTTGAGTAGCCTCTCCTACTCAACCCCTCGGAGACATCTGTGCTAGAGTTCCCAGCTCTACTGAAATTCATTCTATTCACACATACTCGCCAATTCACGCCGAATGCTTACAGAAGTCATGCATCACTGTGTGGTAGATAGAGACACAGTCACTCTTTTTGGGGAACCCTGCCTTATAGGCTATTCACACTGAGGCACATCTAACATCTAGCATCGTTATCAAAGATGTTCACCAAGATGTTGTAATTCATTCAATAATGTCAAAAATTCTTAACCAACAATTCCGAGAAACAGACGTTGGATAATCATAGTAGGTATTATTAACTGAATTATATGGGCAGAAATTTAATAATGTTCATGTTTTGTCCTTATTGCATATGTTGCGGAATTCATGGCGCATGAGAGCTCGTCGCAGAGGTGTCGGATTGTGGGACCAATATTTCTAGAAAAGAAAGATAAAATAATACTATCAAACCGTTTGTGGCTTACAATACGCTTTTATTCTTCATTCGAAATAACAAATCTAGCAATAGCAGATCTTTTCCATTTTTTGCACATTTTATTACCACTTTTACCACTGGCAATCATCCAATCCCCTCTTGGTATGTGCAGATTCTTGTCTCTCATGGTCAGCAGCTCATCTTCGATCTCTGCAACTAACGCGTTATTGACAAGATCTGCTATAAGCTGCCGAAAGAAAAGTAGCTGCTTTCGAGAAACAGATAGAATACCACTAATTGTTCTTCAAAATTCATTTTATCATTTTCTTTTAGCAATTTGTAAATTCACTACGGCAACTGTAGATGTTAGATGTTAAATGTTGTCAGTGTGAATTACTATTTCACATCATCAAAAATTTCCACGCGTTTCGCTAAGATGTGCTCAGTGTGATTAGCATATTAGTGTTATGTAAACACTTCACTCAAAATAATTGTGACATAGGAAAACACGCTGGTTAGAGCGAGAAGAACTTAGTCAAAAAATAACTCAAAGAGCCAAAAAGACAGCTAACAGCTGACTAATATCTAAGTGAAAAGTGGTCGACGCAGCAAATTGTGTTTCTACACTCAAACAAAAAATCAATCCCAATCGGTAATGAAAACAAAAGCAATCCCGTAGATTCTTGAACCGATTCGAAAAAGAATTGAGTTGATCCGACTTTATTAATCCTTAAAAGAATTACATATATTCCGGCGTAATCTTAAAAAAGATAGAATTAAGCAATAAATTCGAGAACAATTGCAAATGCAGGAACATTTTAAGTATGTTCGAGATTGTTTTTGAGCTCGATATGTAATATTGATTTGATCCCTCTCTTCTTACTTTCCTACGCCATATTCCATAGGACATCCTTCTCCACATACACTTCAAGACCCACACCAGTTTTGGTGTATTTAAGACTTCTGAAAAACAATAGAAATATAACAAATTTTTGGGCTCAACTGGGACTCGAACCCACGACCATGTGCACTGAACCATGGAGAATGAGTATTAGAGAACAAATTTGCGCAGCCTCTCAATTTTGGTGGTGCTAAACGATAGTGCCCATAATGATACTTTACAGAGTCAGTAGGAAAACAAAGTGGTTAGAGCGAGACGGACATATTCCCAAATGTATCTAGAGAACGTAATTGAGAGCGAATAGCTGACCAAATGTATCCAGAGAGCGTAAATGAGAGCGAACAGCTAACTAATTTCTGACGGAAGCGGTGTCGACTGCGCAGTCGTTCAGTCCAAGATATACTTAACAAGGTAGCCGCACTCGCTCTCTCACAACTTCTTAAATAAGAAGCTGAACACAAAAATATTCGTCGGCGGAGAAGCGTCGCTCATAAGGGTTGTTTACAGAGTGACATTTAAGAAGTAAGCAAAGTTAAGTATACCTTGGTTCAGTCTAGATAACTTAGTCTATGACTGAACACAAATGGAATGGCATCTCATCGCTCAAGACCATTGCCATCGTTTGTTACCACATGTCAAAAATGCTACTTAAAATTGTTCGCTCTCGTTCTCTTATTTATGAACATGTGATCTCGAAGGGGATTAAAGTAAGCACATTTAGAATGATACAAGTGCCAAAGGCTAGAATATCCTGTAAGTCGAGCTTGGGCTTACTCCAAGATCTTTTTTGTACATCACTTTTGTCACTTTTGTTTAGTGAATTAGTAAAGCACTTATTCTATGAGTTGTTCAGCGACTTGTTCAGTGAATTGTTAACTCACTTCAGTGAATGTTATGCTGTTATTTGCTTCGCGCTTTTGTTTGTTCTGTTGGGTTGTACAACTGATTAATTATAATTATATTAATTCCAAAAATGTTGTAATTAATATCTGTTGGTTTGTGTTGGTTATAAAAAGGCTTATAATCAACCAAAGAAGACCTTGAGCTAGCCATTTGTAACATTGAATATTCATTTAATATAAAATTGAACTTAGAATTTCATCTAATAAAGAAAGGATATGAAAAATTGATATTATTATATGAGGAAAAAGGATACGATAAGAATATTCATTCCAATGAATCTTTTTCTCTCTGTGTATATGCACTTTGAACAAACACAACTGAGCGACTATTGTCAATGTAATGCTTTACCAAAGCAAGCTTTACCAAGCTAACAAATGCCAAAAGCTTATTCCCTGTTCTACGCGTCGCATACACACGAAATCGTTAGCGTGTGTGTCGTTTTGTATGCCTCGGGCCCTGCATGTATACGATCATTGATTTCCTATGTTTGGTGCAATTACAATAACAAAACGTACCCAAAAGAGCATACGGCTGGGCATAGCTGATCTATAGGCTTTTTGTTCTCTGACGAGGCATTTGTTCGTTTGCTTGTTGCTCATGCTGAAATGTCAAATACGTTTACTTCGTGTTTCGCTGCTACGCACACAAGCGCAATGCTTGATTGTGTGAGTTTGGAGGAAAAATCTTACAAGTTTAGACTTTAAAAACCGGAAACCTTTAAGATTCTGCATTTCGATTGAAATATGCCAATTTTTTTCTAAAATTTCTGGTAAATTAAAGTTTGAAATGAAGCAGTTTCTTCAAATTTTAGTCTGAAATTCTATAAAAATGTTTAGATATCTTTGTTAGAGGTTGTGTCCTTAATGAACGATCGTAAGTCATTTTTGATTGAAGACTTTTCCAACCAAATTACAAAGAATCAGCAAATGTCGCTTCGATTCCGGTACCTTGAAATCCTTAAAAAAGTGAACTTAATTCATATTTGAAACGTAAAGTAAGGCACGGAGTTAATACAAAAAGTCAAGGTCTTACCTTGCACCCATTTCAGCTCTGCAAGAATATCTAATCTTCGGTTAGCCGAAGTAAGCTTAACGTGATTTTTTTACCATTCGGTTTAGTCCCTACAAAATGATCTACTCAAAAATGAATATATAAAATTCATTTCAAAAGATTTAAAGCAAACAAAAACTAATCACACTTTTAATGGACACATTCAGCTGAACAGCTGGATCAGTGATCACATTTTGTACATACACCAAAAGAAGAACAGCATATTTTAAAGAATAACATATCCTACAACCACCAACCAACAACCGCCACCCGCCACCACCACAGCTAACAAGGTCAGAAATCAGAAAAAACTGGCTCTTCCACCTTTCAAATTCTTTCGGTACCACCAAAAACAAATTTTATCGTTAGTTTTTGAATAGATTTTCTACAGTTCCAACTTTTTGAAAACAATATAAGAAATTTAACAGAACAAGTAGCTTCCGTTAAACAAAAACGTATGCATTTTTTTTTTTAATTTTTATTCAAGACGAAAAACAGGGAACATTTACTAACTAACTAACTAACTACAACAACAACTACAAACAAAAATGAAACCAAGCTGATTGAAACTCAAACTCTCCATTATTATATATTTGATTGATTGCATTAATATTGATTGTTTCATTGATTTTCCTGCTGAATAAAATGTACCTAAGTTTTTATTTATTTCATAAGACTGAATTACTGAAATATGATTTATGATTTCGTATATGTGTATATAATTGTTAAGAGATGTAATTTGCAGAAACTTTACAACTTTTACTAAAAATGAAAGCATCAAAATTTTTGAAATTATTCTGAACTTATTTATCGTAAAACAAAAACAAACAAAAAACAAAAAAAAACAAAAGAATGGAAAGCGACAGAAGTTTAAAAGAGCAAATACCTACTATTAATATATAAAAGTTACAAAATGAAAAATATATACCTATATATACGAGTATATATATACACACAAAGATATATATAAAGATATATATATATATATTTCAATGGATCGATAATACAACAAGAAACCACAAACCAAAGTGAACAAATGATGATGCTAAATAATATAAGAAACAAGCATTTTTTATTCAAATACTACTCTTGATTTGTTTTATGTGTTAATAACTTATTAACTGATATTTCTTGAGAATATTATAAAAAAAAAACAAAAAAAAAACCAAAAAAAAAACCAATAAAAATTGTTAGGATATTCAAAAATGCAAAAAAAATTGAGTTGTGTATTTAATGGTGGTTAAATGAGGCAGCAGCACTTTTTGTTTGGCTACATTTTGAGAGAGAGCTTTTCATTTGGCAAAGTCAGAGAGAAATGCTGCTGTCTCGTTTGGATAGTTTATAAGGTTAAGTACTTGGTGGAATAATAAGTTGAAAAAAGGAAAAAAGTTGAACACAAAAGTTGGCTAAAAATACAATTTTGAAACCCATTTTTTATGAGTGTAAAAGCTTATAATTCGCCTAACAGCTTCGTATAATTACTGTTTTAGAAGTTTTGTGCTCATTTTACATGCAGTCTGTACAAAATTTGTATGTGAATTAGTTTACCGCGGAGTAAAATAAATGTCTAAGATTTTGTTTCAGAATTAAAAGAGATTTAAATTTTTTTTTTTTACTCAAGTTGGTCGTTTTACCAAACAGTGACCAGGTACTGATATCGATAATGTGCGCGATACAATCGATTTGTATGATATTTGAAAATGTCACGAGTGATGAAAACCATGACAAATTAATTTGAAGACAGTCTGGTATAGTATTAAACACGGTTTCAAATGACGTGTTTTACAGCGGTTTATGTAAAAAAAAATCAAATAGTTAACTTGGCTTCGTGTACAAAGTCAGCTAATTCTCTCACATTTTAGAGAACACCTGAGAGTAGTGAATATTTAGTTGATGAGAAATTGTTAAAAAAATTATATTTACACTGCTCGCCAATTAAATAGGACACCTCCAAAGTCGATTTTCTATAGTTAATTGCTGCTAAACCAAGCCATCTAGGAAAATAATTTTTGTTTTCTTATAAAGTTTATTTAAATGTAGTAATTAGACGAAACTTACAAAATTATTCAAAAGTTGTAAGTATACAAAAAACATTGTTAACCAATAAGTAACAAATTTTGGAGTCTTCATTTTGCACCACTTGAATAGGACACTTTATCTAAAAACCATTTATGTGTGTTGAGCCTCCTTTTTTTCTCCAAAACCTCACACATTCGGTCTGGAAGGGATGCATACAATTTTCCCAAATAATTCAACGATATCGAGCCCCATGCCAATTTTGATAGCTGCAATTAGTTCGGGAACGCTCGAATATTGCTGACCTGATCCATATACTTCACGTGTTAGCCATCCCCACACATTCTCAATGATATTCAAGTCCGGTGAATAGGGTGGCCAGTTTAATAACTCCACGTTTTGGCTCGCTATATACGATTTAACAATCCGGGCCGTATGTATAGGGAGGGGCATTATCATGTTGATAAATCCATTTTAGATTTGCAAAAAGAGTTTGGAAGTGTGGAAAGGCCTCTTTCAATATACCATTATAACACAACGCATTCATGGTGGTTGGAATAAATTTAAGCTCACAGGTGCCATAATAGGAAATGGCCCCCCATACCATAATACCTCCAGCATCCAGCACTGCTGTGCAACTTATCAAGATGCTGTGGTTCTTTTCGAAGATCATGAAAATAGTAGCTGTAGCCATCGGGGCTCTCCAAATTAAACTTTTTTTCGTCCGAAAAGACAACACATTGCCACTCCGAAGTCCAGGTGACATGTGCGCGCGCGAAATCAAGGCGTTGTAACTTCCGAGCCGGGTTAAGAGGTGGCTTCTTCTTGATTTTTAGTCTCTTCAGGTGTGTAGCATTATTAATAACACGACGCATGGTTGTCAAACTTGCTTTAACGTTGCATTTTTCCCTTATCTTGGCCAAAGAGTCGTGCGAATTGGAAGCTTCTCTTAATATAAGTCGCTTGTCCGCGATGGTAAGCACACTGTGGGTGCGGCCCTTCATGTTTTTACCATAATAGCCTCATTATTTAAAAAATTTGTTATGGCGTGACGGCTCCTGTCGACTTTTTTTTGCTATTTTGGCAATAGAAAGGCCAGAATCGATGTAAGCTTGGATTTTTCCTTTCTCCGACCCAGATAATGAAGTGCCACGCCCCATTTTAATTTTTTAAAATTTTCTATACACTTCAATTAAAGCAAAAAGTTTAAGTAAACCAAAATTTGTGTGCACGTGTCAACGATACCGACCAAATAAAATGCATGTTCTATTCAAGTGGCGCAAAAATTCAATGGAATGCTCACATAAAGTGCAAACAACTTTATAACGGTTCTATTCCAAAACTTGGAATATACCAGAAAGAGCGAAGAATGCTTGCACAAAGATAATATGCAAAAAATACCGTTATTCTACCATTTCGTTTTCGAGTTACGAGCAGTTTTAAAGAGAGCATACAGGGTGTCCTATTCAAGTGGCGAGCAGTGTAACTCTAAAGGATTCAAGTCTTGGACACTTAAAAATAAGGTGATCCGCCGATTCGGCAGTATTGCAAGTAGGGCAGTTAGCGGAGTCAATGAAGTTACATTTGCGATAGAAGACATTATCATAAGTGTGATTTGCCATAAGCCTGTTGATTAGTTTAATATCCTTAGCATTCCATTTAACATTCTTATACCACGGAAAGGTTGGTACATTTGGAAACAATTCAAAAAAGAAACCTCCAGATATAGTGGAAGCTTCCTTGTAATGATTGTTCCACAAACTATAAATCTCTTTCTTGATTTTTCTTAGTGCCTCTTCGATTGAGTATTTTAACTTAACAGTTGTGCCATTTAAAATGGCAGCTTTGGCAGCAAGATCAGCTTGTTCATTTATAATGATGCCTTTATGACCAGGCACCCAAAAGAGATCAACAGTTACGAGATCAGGCCATGTTAGCAGGTTATATATGCCTGCAACAATATAAGAATCTGATTTTGAGGATTTTAGTGAGAAAAGAGCCCCCAGGCTGTCTGTTAAATATTAATATTTAGCCTTTTGGCTAAGTGACAAGTAAGGTTTATTGCTACTAGTTCTGCCATTGTAGACGACATTCTTATATTCGATTTGTACTTAAAGGTTTTGTTTCTGATGATATCACAGATGCCAACACCAATAATATTATCACAGATGGATACTGATGCATCTGAAGCGAAGATATGGTATTGTTCAGAACGAAGCTTATGTATGATTTCATTGTATGTAGTTAATATTTGTTCATTAGAAATATTTGATTTGTTTTCTTTGAATGGACTATGATGAACCTTGATGCGCTCATTGAAAGTATATTGACTTGGAGATATGGTGTCATTCAGAATATTTTTGAATTGGTTGGCTACAAATGCATAAGAGGAGTTAATATTGGAATCACTTGAGTATTTTATATACAGACATTTGATCTTGAGCAGCTCTTTGACTGTGAGATACAGCGCTCTGTATTTCGGGGGCATTTCACCAGCTAGTTCGAAAATGACGTGTTGCGGCGTGTCCGGAGGGACCCCAACACACCAGAGTTGAAGTTGGCCATTGTGGTTATAGCATATTTAGATTTTGACCTGATATATGAACGATAGATGTTTGTGGCAATATGTGGTCTTAGACCACTTTTAATATTAGTGGCCATCTGTAAAAGATTTAAACCAGCCTTTGACACAATTCTGATCTTTTCAACTTGTTTTTTGTCAGACATGTTCGAAGATATGATTCTACCAAGAAATTTAAACTCTCTTACCATGACTACATCCTGATTGTCAATTTTAATGTCAATAACAGTCCTGCTATAAGGTGTGAAAGGCATAACAGAGGATTTTGACGCATTAAAGCTCAGTCCAATGTCTTTACAAAGAAGGTAAAAATCTTCCAATTTAGCCTGAAGGTTTTCATTCGGCTAATTTTAAAGATTGCTTGCTTGACAAAGTAGTAGTGGCTTGTTTGGACATAGAAAATGCGTACAACTGTGTCAATTTGGCTCTCTTGTATCGTACTTTGGTGGCTGAAGGGATCCCGCAACATTTTGTTCAGTGGATTATTAATTTTCTATCTGTCAGATATTTAAAACTCGGTGGTGAAATGGAGGTGGTGAGGGATGGATTGCCTCAGGGTAGCTGTCTCTCTCCCGTTCTTTTCAATATTTACACCAATCGTCCACATCAGATTCAGGATTCTCACACAGCAAGAGATTTAAATGCCAATTAACCATTATATTAATCGATATCTGAGTTATCAAAAAAAAAAACTCCAAATTCAATCGAACTAGTTCTGCACTCACCGCCACAGCTGAGAGCCAGCGTTGCCAATTTAGCTACTTTCCCGCCGCTACTGGATGGCGGAAGTATTTGTAAAAAAGCGGCTAAAGCAGGGCATCCACACACAAATTTGTTCAGAGAATTTTGTTTGTTGATTTTTATTTAACTTTTTGTTCGCAGAGAATAGAAACTTGCGAACATGTTCGTCAATGGATGGGAACAAGAGCACGAACATCATCTGTCAAAAATATTTGTAGAGTGAATACGTGCCCAAATGAGCATCGAATTGTGGCTGATATTTATTGAATGTCCCCCCCCCCATGTGTGGATGCCCTGCTTTACGGGAATTAAAGCTACATTCAAAGCTAAAATCAGGGCTGCAAACCTACTTAAAAACGGGAGGGGTTCACTCGGGGGTACCAACCCGCGAAACGGAAAAATCGAATATAAATCTTAGTTTTTTTTCGATTTTTCGCTCATGTTTCTCCAGTACTCCATTTTTCGTATCCAATGCTTATACACAAATGTAGATCTTGTTAAGCCTTGTCATATCGACTCAAAAGACCCCCAAAACCCCAATATCGGGGAATGGAGTGTTCCCAAAACTTATAGACTGGAACATTCCAAGAAACTTTTCTAAAAAAGTTTAGCAAAAAAAAATAACACTGTTCAAGTTAGAGCAGCGTTGGCCAACGAGAACGAGGCCTAAAAATGAGAGAGTATTGTTGTGCGAAAGTAAAGCCCCGTGAATTTGCCTCGACCTGACAGCATCAAAGGCTAGCCAGAGACTGAAAGGCTTTTTGCTTTCCTCTCCTCAGCTTCGACATGCGTTCGGCTCGTATATGTGTAACTAGGGAAATGTCTTCGCCCCCCAGGGGGTAGTGGTGACCATCGCTGAGTTAGAGACTGTCAAAAAATGTTCTTCCTTTGTGATGTTGTGCGTGTCTTGTTTTAGAAATGCTATGATGAAAATCATAACTTATAGACCTAGAGCCTGCTAAATAGTTTTACTTTTTATTCCCTTAAAAATGGCAAAGTTGATAAAAAACATTAACAACAAATCGTATGAAAGTGTCGTGGTAACTCAAAAAAGTAATGAGGCAGTTCGATTCCTGGGACCCGAAATAGGGGGAAACCGTTGAGTTCTTTTTCTTCGTTGAGTTCTTTTTTTTGTTGAAAAAGACTATAAGCCATGCTCCCATTTTTGCTTTCGCAAAAATTTTGCGATTTTAAATCCAAATTTGTTCCCGAAACCGGTTTTAAATCGCAAAATTTTTGCGAAAGTGAAAATGCTAGCTTTTTATATAGCCTATTTGCAACAATTTCTAGCTTTTTTTAGCTATTTTAAAAATGTAAATCTAGCTACTTAAGTCCCTGCAGAGTTGGCAGCATTGCCGATATGTTCAAGTCTGGTCACACTGTTGCACGAAAAGGAAAACAGCTCAGGCGGATTAACGTACAAAATTACAATTAACAAAGAAGCAATATCACAAAAACCCAAATTCCGTGTGCTTAATTAAAATAATTAATTAATTCACCAGGAAAACAAAACACGTAAGACGTGGTTCAGCAATTGAATAGCTCTTTGTATATCTGTATATGTGTGTATGCATGCTAGCGGGTGTGTGAGTGTGTGTGTGTGTGTATGCTACGCCCCTACATACAAGCAGCGCGGCACTCTCATCAAATCAATATCAAAACTAATTGAAAACTTCTTTCTTCTACTTGGACAGCAACTGTTAAAGATGACTGATTCCAAGTACTTCACCACCACCAAAAAGGGTGAAATCTTCGAACTGAAATCGGAGCTGAACAATGACAAGAAGGAGAAAAAGAAGGAAGCCGTCAAGAAGGTGATTGCCAGCATGACGGTCGGCAAAGATGTGTCCGCCTTGTTTCCCGATGTGGTCAACTGCATGCAGACGGATAATCTGGAGCTGAAGAAATTGGTCTATTTGTATCTGATGAACTATGCCAAATCTCAGCCGGATATGGCCATAATGGCTGTGAATACATTTGTCAAGGATTGCGAGGACTCGAATCCATTGATCCGTGCCTTGGCTGTGCGTACCATGGGCTGCATACGTGTGGACAAAATCACCGAATATTTGTGCGAGCCTCTGCGGAAATGTCTCAAGGATGAGGATCCGTATGTGCGCAAGACAGCGGCCGTGTGTGTGGCCAAGCTGTATGACATCTCGGCCACCATGGTGGAGGATCAGGGCTTCCTCGATCAGCTGAAGGATCTGCTGTCCGACTCCAATCCCATGGTGGTGGCCAATGCGGTGGCCGCGCTCAGTGAGATCAATGAGGCCAGCCAGTCGGGTCAGCCGCTGGTCGAGATGAATTCGGTGACGATTAACAAACTGCTGACGGCACTCAACGAGTGCACCGAATGGGGTCAGGTCTTCATACTCGATTCGCTGGCCAATTACAGTCCCAAGGATGAGCGCGAGGCGCAGTCCATTTGTGAGCGCATCACTCCGCGTCTGGCCCATGCCAATGCCGCCGTGGTCCTAAGTGCCGTCAAGGTGCTGATGAAGCTGCTCGAAATGCTGTCCAGCGATAGCGACTTTTGTGCCACACTTACCAAGAAACTGGCACCGCCGCTGGTCACGCTGCTCTCCTCCGAGCCGGAGGTGCAATATGTGGCACTGCGCAATATCAATTTGATCGTTCAAAAGCGCCCGGACATACTTAAGCATGAGATGAAGGTGTTCTTTGTCAAATACAACGATCCCATCTATGTCAAGCTGGAGAAACTGGACATTATGATACGCCTGGCCAATCAGAGTAACATTGCACAGGTGTTGAGTGAGCTGAAGGAGTATGCCACCGAGGTGGATGTGGATTTTGTGCGCAAAGCGGTGCGTGCCATTGGCAGGTGTGCCATCAAGGTGGAACCCTCAGCGGAGCGTTGTGTGTCCACATTGCTGGATTTGATACAGACCAAGGTGAACTATGTGGTCCAGGAGGCCATAGTGGTCATTAAGGACATTTTCCGCAAGTATCCCAACAAATATGAGAGCATCATTAGCACCTTATGCGAGAATCTGGATACCTTGGATGAGCCAGAGGCGCGTGCTTCAATGGTGTGGATAATTGGCGAGTATGCGGAGCGTATTGATAATGCTGATGAGCTGCTGGACAGCTTTCTCGAGGGATTCCAGGATGAGAATGCTCAGGTGCAGCTGCAGCTGCTAACTGCCGTGGTTAAGTTGTTCTTGAAGCGACCTTCCGACACCCAGGAGTTGGTGCAACATGTCTTATCGCTGGCCACCCAAGACTCGGACAATCCAGACTTACGTGATCGTGGCTTCATCTACTGGCGGCTGCTGTCCACAGATCCGGCCGCTGCCAAGGAAGTTGTGTTGGCCGATAAGCCGCTAATTTCGGAGGAAACCGATTTGCTGGAGCCCACCCTACTGGATGAGCTCATCTGTCACATCAGCTCGCTGGCCAGTGTATATCACAAGCCGCCCACAGCCTTTGTGGAGGGACGTGGTGCCGGTGTGCGCAAATCTTTGCCGAATCGTGCCGCCGGTGCCGGAGGCAGTGCTGGCTCTGAGCCAACTGAAACGGCACCTGGGTCAGAGGCCATGGTTATACCCAATCAGGAATCACTTATAGGTGATTTGCTATCCATGGACATTAATGCACCCACCATGCCCACTGCCCCAAGCACCACCAGCAATTTGGATCTGCTGGGTGGTGGCCTAGACATACTGCTAGGTGGTCCGCCCACTGAAGCTGCACCGGGTGTTGGTGGTGGTGGTGTTGGTGGCGGTGCCAGCAGTCTGCTGGGTGATATATTCGGCCTGGCCGGCACCTCCCTCTCGGTGGGCGTGCAAATACCCAAGGTCACCTGGCTGCCGGCCGAGAAGGGCAAGGGTCTGGAAATTCAGGGCACTTTCTCGCGTCGCAATGGTGAAGTCTTCATGGATATGACCCTCACCAACAAGGCCATGCAGCCCATGACCAACTTCGCCATACAGTTAAATAAGAACAGCTTCGGACTGGCGCCCTCGTCGCCACTGCAAGCGGCTCCCCTGCCACCCAACCAGACCATCGAGGTTAGCCTAGCCCTGGGCACCAATGGACCCATCCAGCGCATGGAGCCACTGAATAACCTGCAGGTGGCGGTTAAGAACAACATTGATATCTTCTATTTCGCCTGCCTGGTACATGGTAATGTGCTGTTTGCCGAGGACGGGCAACTGGATAAGCGTGTCTTCCTCAACACCTGGAAGGAAATACCCGCCGCCAATGAGCTGCAGTACAGCCTGAGCGGTGTCATTGGCACCACCGATGGCATTGCCTCCAAAATGACCACAAATAACATCTTTACGATTGCCAAGCGTAATGTGGAGGGTCAGGATATGCTCTATCAGTCGCTGAAGCTGACCAATAACATTTGGGTGCTATTAGAGCTGAAATTGCAGCCAGGCAATCCGGATGCAACACTTAGCCTAAAGTCACGCTCGGTGGAGGTGGCCAATATCATTTTTGCCGCCTATGAGGCCATCATACGTTCACCCTAAATTGGACAAGACGGAAACTAATATCGCAAAATTATGTTAACAATTATTCAAATCTATAAAAAAAAACAACAAAATGTTAATTACAATCCTAACAAAAAAATTATTCAAAAAATATCGATGCAATCGATGGCAGAATTTAGCATTTGTCATTCCAAAAAAATCTGCAAAATTCTCTATCCAAAAATCTATAAAAGCAGAAAACCTCAACTCATAATTGATGAATTATATATACATTATAATCGTATTATACAAATATATATATCTATTAAAAATTAATAGTTACAAGCAATATAAACACGAGAGTGCTTCTTTTTAGTGCATTTAGTGCATTTCATGTGAAAAACAAAATAAGTTGAAAAAGTCAGCAGCTTTTAATGGGCGTCAAGAGGCAGCAAACCAAGTTGAATTTGAGAAATTATGCAGCTGCAAAAGTGTTTCAACTGAGTAGTGATCGCTCATAATTTTGCAATGCCACGATTATTCTCGATGTTAGACTTACTCTCTTTGTTGTGGAGGGGTGTTACCAAAAAGATTTCTTCCATATAGTGGGTAGACGCAGCTTAACGGAACTACAACCAGCAGACCGATACGCGTAGATGCGAACAGACTAGCGACATACTTTATGGGTCTATTTTTCACGGATGCCCCGCTAATATGGTTTTCACACTGAGCACATCTTTGGGGAATGAATGGAATTTTTGAAAACACAGCACAGTTTCGCCATACCATATATTACATCACTGGAATTGGACCTTGTAATTGATGTCACCGAAGTGGAAGCGGCTATAAAGCGCAGCAAATCAAAAAAAGCACCTGCAGAAGATAGAGTCTCCGTCGAGTTCCTGCAAAACGCTACATCTACTCTACATATAAAACAGTTTGTCCTGACTGACTGACTGACTGACTGATTCACTGATTGGCAATCAACGCAGAGCGCAAACGGTAAGAGATAGAAGGCTGAAATTTGGACAGGAGTTTCCATTAGTGGTGAAAGTGCGTACTAAGACGGGGTTTTGGAAAATTACAACCGGAAAATTACGTCGGAAAAGTTTGTATGTGAAAAATTTGGTTTTTCATCCGATTGACTTGAAATTTGGTTTGTAAGCATAGTACGCGAAATAATTCGACACGTGTTTGCCCGAGTTTGGAAAATCCGCCCAGGAGGAAAATGGCCGGAAAATTCTGCATGCAAAAAACTATTTTTCATCCGATTGAGTTGAAACTTGGTTTGTAAGAATAGAATACGGAATAATTTGAAATGTGTTTTTCCAATGTCGGAAAATCCGCCCCCCAGGCGTGAAAATTCCCGGAAAATTCTGTAGGCAAAAAGTAATTTTTCATCCGATTGGCTTGAAACTCGGTTTGTAAGGATAGAATACGAAATAATTTGAAATGTGATTTTCCAATATTGGAAAATCCGCCCCCCAGGCGTGAAAATTCCCGGAAAATTCTGCATCCAAATAACTATTTTTCATTCGATTGGCTTGAAACTCGGTTTATAAGGATAGAATACGAAATAATTTGAAATGTGATTTTCCAATGTCGGAAAATCCGACCCCCAGGCGTGAAAATCCCTGGAAAATTCTGTAGGCAAAAAGTAATTTTTCATCCGATTGGCTTGAAATTCGGTCTGTAAGGATAGAATTCAAAATAATTTGAAATGTGACTTTCCAATGTCGGAAAATCCGCCCCCCAGGCGTTAAAATTTCCGTGAAATTCTGTGGGCAAAAAATTATTTTTCATCCGATTGGCTTGAAACTCGGTATGTAAGGATAAAATACAAAATAAAGTGAAATGGGGATAACGATAACGAAAAAGAAAACGATAAAGATAAAGCTAAAGATAGCGATAGCGGTAACGGTAATTAGTCACTGTACTAATGGCGACGCAGCGAAGCGCGACGGATTATTTGCTTGTCTTTTTCTATAACACACCTTGCAGCCGCATACAATCAGATCTTTGAGACAGCAGACGCACCAGACAGCTTTCGGAAAAACATAATATTTCCTATTTTTAAAAAAGGAAATTATAGCTTCATTTTTAAATGAGATAATGAAAATATTATTTGAAGGTTACTCTACCATGGACAGCATATTTACGCTGAATGAAAAGAAAAAAAAAATGATGTATATCTTCCTTGTTGACTTTAAATCTGCTTTCGACACAGTGGACAGACAAAGCCTCTACTTGAAACTTAAAACTTGGCAATATAGGAATCTCAACAAAGATGATAAACATGATACGAAGCCTATATTATTTCAACAAGACAGCAGTTTGGGACGGTAATAAATTACACTGTGCAACACTAAAAAGTTGATCAAGTCGAGACCAACAAATTCTGAAAGGGCATGATGGTAGTACAAAAACCCTCGCTGGGTTTGGTCTGGTTAGCTGTCGATTTCTGTTTATTGCACTTTGAAGTTTTCAGCTTCTGATTGGGGTTCGCAATTCCATATCTCGTAAACTATTTGGAATTTTGCATTGATGTCTTAGAGGAAGTCGTTGCTCTTGGCTTGGCTTACAAAGGATTCTTAAGTAGCAAGTCAAAATTACAAGAATGTCTTAAAATCATCATGTTTTCCCCTCATTTTGTACTATTTTTCAACTTTGTCTTGAAAACTGTAACGAATTTGACTTGGCAATGCAAGACAAAAACGTAGCTTGGACTTAAATAAACAAACGTTTGGAACATATCAACTTCATTAGATTGATCCTTCGTATAGATACGGGCCCTAGAATTGGGCCATGTAGAATTGGAACCAAAACTCAAAAAATGACAATTTTTAGTACCAATTGGCCGACACAGTCAAAAATTTCAATTGTTTTGTATTAAACCAAGAAAATAGTAAAAAAAAAACTTCACTTAAAAACTGAAATCAAAAAATTGTAATAATTTTTACTTTTTCACCGAAAATGTTCGTTTTTCTCGAGTTTTTATGACAGTTGTACGTGCTTCTGGGCCTATAGCTACATATATGAAAGAGTAACAAAATGAAGTTGTTTATTTTGATCTAAGCTACAACTTTGTGCTGTATTACTTGCCCAAATTTGAAACGGGTTTCAATTTGAAGTTAAAAAACTGTAGAAAATTGGTCAAAACTTGGCTTTTTTTGGGAAACTTTTATAATTTTGAGTATGAAGATATATTTTTTTTGATTTGCTACAAAGAAATATTTTGTAGCCCAACCCAAGAGCAACAACTTTGTTAAAGACTTAAAAGCAAAATTCAAAATAGTTTACGAGATATGGAATCGTTAGTCCTTCTCTGAAGCTGATAAGTTCAAAGTGCAATAAAAAGAAAACGGCAGCTAATCAGACCAAACCAAGACAGGGTTTTTAAACTACCATCACACCCTTTCAGAGTTTTTTGGTCTCGACGCTATCAACTTTTTTGAGTTCAAAAATGTGTCACAGTGTTATCGGAATGGTTTGAGTTCTACATGGAGGGTTAAACAGGCATGTCATCTGAGCCCCTTACTTTTCGCGATGTTTGTATGTCGACGACATAACGTCATGTCTGCCAGGGGGGCGTTTATTTGGGTTCAGAGCACATAAAAGTGTTAATGTACGCCGACGACATGATGTTACTAGCCGAGAGCCCTACAGTAATGCAACAAATGATAGACGCCTTAGATGAATATTGCCAAAAGTGGAGCCTACAAATCAACTGCGCAAAATCAAAAGTTATGATAATTCGATATAGTAGAGGACGCAGAGCTATAGCAGATGCAGGGAAAATAAACGGAACGAATCTTGAAGTGGTCAACGAATATCGATACCTGGGAGTGACTTTAACCCAGAGTTTCCCAAGCAGAGAGCGCGAAAATGTGACTGTGACTCTCTTTCTAACACACAGTGATGTATGACTTTGGCAAGCATTCGGTGTGAATTGGCGAGTATGTTCGTGCCCCAGGGGCTATCGCTGGGGAACTCTGCTCTAACCCCACGCATGACGTTTTTCTTAAAGAAAAACTCAGAGACTCTTAAGTTGCCATAAATTCGACATGGAAAGAGCTGCTTAGAAAAAGTAACGTAAGGCACAGCACCAAATACGCCCTATTTTTAGCCACTGCAAGAGCAATTATGTGCTATTCTGCTCAAGTGTGGGGCGTTGATCAATTTGAAGACGTAGAAAATGACGTTGTCAAACGTGTATTCCAACCACCCCAGTACTCCCCCAACTATGCGATACATTTAGAAACAGAACTTCCCACCAATTACATTTCGAATAGATTGCCAAAACCATGCAAATGCCATTCACTCGTCTCCCAAGAGTTGTTACAACGTATCTGCTTGAGACCAAAACACAGTTTTTCAACACTTGGGAACACAACATCAATTGCAATCTGAACGATTACAACACATGGAGCGTTTGGCAAGGTCAACATCTACGAAGTATTGACATCAGAGAGAGAGCCAGTTTCGAAGCAGAAGCTCGATCTACACAGTCAACTGCAATACTACATTTCAACTAGGAATTACTTTCAAGATGACCTCGAATCCGCAACCATATCGGTTATTTTCCTAGCAAGAACCAAACTGATGAGTTTAAACTATATCCCGTACAGTACCACGCCCAGCCAGCCAATGCACACTCTGCAATACCGGAGAGAGGGAGAGGACACTGAACACTTTCTTGCCGGGTGCCCCATACTGAACGAACTCAGGAAGCAATTGGTGCTCCCTTACTTCCTACTTGCGGGAGAGCCTGCAATATCGCAGAGGCTTCCTTATGGACTACGGTGATATGTGATCTGGAAACCAGGAAAGCATCGAGTCCGTATACCTTTTACCTTACCAAGTTTTGAATCTGCGTGGACAGCCCTCACCGAAAGGTATAAAAATAAGCGACTGTTAGTAAATAGTCAGCTTAAAATCCTCTTTAATTTGGCTCCAGTCACTTCAGAGTCAGGTTCGGCCCTGAAAGACTTCCAAGGAACCATTCAAGGCTGCCTTACAGCTCTAACACATGCCTCAATATCCACTGAAAATTGGGACTGCCTGTTGGTGTTCCTATTTACATCCAAGTTGCCAAGATTCACACGATCATTGTGGGAACACTCGCTCACTGACAAAAAGGAAGTTCCATCATGGAAGGAGCTGAATCAGTTCCTCAGCGAAAGGCATCGCGCATTAGAGGCAATGGCCAGTTTTAATTGCGCAAGACAGTTTTAAGTCCCCGACAACACAGTTTAAACCTCCACGCAATAGCCCTTTCGCTCAAAAAAAAACTGAACACTTTCGAAGCAAAGGTCAATTCGAAGGGTAGAAGCTGTGATCTCTGCTCCAAAGAGAACCACCCCGTTAGGGTGTGTCCCCGGTTTCAACAAATGACAGTTAGTGACAGATCTAACTACATTAAGCAAAAGAAACTGTGCCTGCTTAAAGATTGTCCCAGTTCCCATAATTGCTATACATGCAAGGGACGTCACAATACCCTACTCCACCGAAATGACTCCTCTACTGTTAGCACTAATCCTACTCAACAAGTAAATATACAGTCCACTTCATCCCAACAACAAGCAAACGTGCAAAACTTTTTCGTATGTAACACCCAAGGCGTGCTCTTAGGCATCGCCATTGTCCATATTTCCCACTTGGGTGTTAAATACGCGGCTCGCGCTCTTATTGATTCCGGATCATGTTTAAGATGATAAAGTTGCCTCATCAAACAGTTCAGGCTCAAGTTTCCGGGCTGAACGAAGCTGTTTCTGCCCCAACAAGGAAACTTTGCCACTTCCAAATCGTTCCGGTAAAGAGACCAAAATTGCAGATCGAAGTATCCGCATACGTACTACCTAAACGAACGGACAAACTGCCTTCGTGCTCCATTCGCGACTGCGTTTTAACAGAACTGCCATCTGACATCCAGTTAGCCGACCCCTCGTTCTCAAAGAGTTCGCAGGTGGACATGCTAATAGGGGCAGATGTTCTTCCATTCATCCTTATGAGTGGTTTCCAATCGAAAATTTGTGGTACTAGGGCAGGAAACCATATTCGGTTGGATACTGACAGGCCGTGTACCTGCCGAAGCAGCCAATAAATCCATTGCGTCCTTTTCAACAAAAATAACTGTCTGTCAAGAGAAGACACTCGACGAACTGCTCACAAAATTTTGGGAGGTGGAGGATCTACCGAGCAGTGTGCCAAAGGAGTCCGACACTTTCTGTGAGCAGAACTTTAAAAGTACGACAGTGAGGGACGAGAACGGTCGATATATGGTGACCCTTCCATTCCGTGACCCTGAAAATATCAGCTTGGTGCATTCAAGATCCATTGCGTTAGCGCAATATCTAAAAAACGAGAGTCGCTTATCTAAAGAGTATGATGCCGTTATCCAAGAATACTTGAATCTCGGCCATATGAAACAAGTTCCTTCCGAGTTCAATTCGCAAAACTTCTATCTTCCTCACCATGCGGTTATCAAACCAGAAAGCACAACTACGAGAGTCCGTGTCATGCAAGGCCACAAATGGTCAAAGTCTAAATGACGTTCTTCATCCAGGTCCTGTACTCCAATCAGACCTAACCCTCCAACTCCTTAAATGGCGCTTCTTCCGATATGTCTTCAATGCTGACATCACGAAAATGTATCGCCAGATTATGGTCGATCCGAAGCAGGTAAAGGTACTGTTTGGTGTTTATATGAGCATTGTATAAAGAATTGGTCTATAATGAATTAATCTGTTTCTATGTTTATAGCCCTAGGTGTAACTGAATCGAATTCGCCTAAGCTCTCTCTATCATCTCTTCACTTAGTTATACTCTTGTACACATATAAGTTCACTCATGCTCACACATACATATTTCTGTATTAGCTTAAGCAAAGAATGTAAAAATATGAATAGTCAGTCGAAATTAAACCATGAAGTAAAGCAGTCAACACACGGCAGAGATTGTTTTACTACCTCATTAATTTGAGGCATCAACAGGTACAAAACAGGTACTTTTAATTTTAAAAGAATCTTGCTGAGGAAACCAGCAGCGTCCAGGGGGACACTTATGCCAAGTTGATGAGGCGGCCCGAGGGACGCCTTCCATGGACCCAGAGGTCTGAGCCTGTTTGTAGCCAATTCAAATGCAAGTCTATTGGAGTGGGCCACCAGTCGATCATGATACCTACTAGTATGCATATTGATTTGGGTGCATAATGGCAAAACAACCAAATCGCGATATAAAGTTGTAGAAGAAACGCAAGCCAGCTTGCCCCAAGCGCAGGAAGCGCAAACCCAGTTACGGGAATAAGAAGCGTTGCAGCAAACCTGGCCCCGTGACAAACAACGGCTACCTAAATTGTATCCGCGCCTATAGACGTAAACATTGCGGTCTGAAGCCGAGGGACCTAGTCAGAAAGGCCGCTCGAGCCTGGGCAAAATTATGCCCTGAAAAAAACGATCGGTATCGACGCCAGGTGAGTCGCAGTGAAATGTGGGTCTAAATAAATCATTCATATTTTTTTAATTTTTTGTCGAGGCCTGCAAAGTCTAAAGTACCAAAAATAAGTAGCTCAAACATAGCCAAAGATAACTCCAGGTCTGCTATCCATATGGATATGTATATAAATTTTATAAGTCAAGTCGAATGTCGTATTTTGTATGTGTAATGTGGAAGCACCCAAACTTCCGGTGTTCAAATAAACCATAAAAAGAATATATAAAAGAATATTATTTTGAATATTTTTAATTATGACAATCTTATAACGCTTCGTAGCCACAAAGAGGTCTATTCCAGATTGATTCAAGATATGAAATTAATCGGTGCTGCAAACCGGTTTTCAACCAGTCGGTCATGATACCAACTAGTATGTATATTGATTTGGGTGCATAATGGCAAAACATCCAAATCGCGATATAAAGTTGTAGAAGAAACGCAAGCCAGCTTGCCCCAAGCGCAGGAAGCGCAAACCCAGTAGCGGGAATAAGAAGCGTGACAAACAACGGCTACCTAAATTTCATCCGTGCATATAGACGTAAGCATTACGGTCTCATCGAGAAATATGAAAGAAAAATAACTGTAACAACTAAGTGTGTGTCTTTCTCCCATTCTGAATAACTACACTAACTTTAACCGAGTTCCGTAAAAAAGAATAATAGAAAAAAAAACTGTACCTCCAATTACTCTGACGGATTTTGTGCGTCTCAAAGTAATTGCTTGAGGTAAAACAGCCCATTTGAAAATATGGGCACAATAAAAAGATTAAGAAGAATAAACTGCATCTCAAGGCAACCTGCCGCTATCACGACCCGAAAGCGAGTGACAACTGAACCAATCAGACGCCTATCTCATTACGGACTTTCGAAAACCGGTTGGGAATTGTAAGAACATTTGGGGGTAAAAATTCATTAGTTGCCATGAAAATGTGTTTGTTGTAATTATTATATTTGAATTTTTGGCGGTAAAAAACAAATGTGTTGCATAATTGAGTTTAAAAACGTCAGCCAAATAAAAATTGGAATCGAAAATGTGTCTTGTGAAACTTTAAGACGAGCCTATTCAACGGTGGATAGCATATTCCTACTCACAAACATAGCATCATCGTGTTTTGTGAATTTCAAAGAAGTCAACAGAAGAAGCCTTAGAAGCGCTTTATGACGGAACTGAATCAGCTTGGAAAACAACACTGGAGTCAAACAGGAGTGTCTTTTAAACCCTCTTTTGTATGCCTTTTTTATCAATGATATCGCCAGCTCGATGAGGGTTGGAATCTTGGTAGCGGGCATTAGGTTCAAAGTTTTAATGTACGCAGATGTCCTTTCCTCCTGTGCTGTCCTACTGCTTCTACTGCTGCTGACAACACGGATAAAACGAAAAACCCTTTTAATAAAAGACAATTTTAGCCGGATGTGCAAAGAAGAAAAATCTGGTACTTGAACACATCCGAAATCCAACGAGTTAAATCTATTAAATACTTGGGAATTAACGTCACGTCTAACATGTCATTTAAAACTCATCTTCAGCTGAAACTTCGAGATGCTATCAAGGCTCTCAACTGTAGCTGAAATACGCTACTGGGCAAACAAAATTTACTGCCAAGTGTGAAATATAGAATGCTTGCAGCCACTGCCCGGTTCGGTTTAGAAGGTTTCCTTGAATATGATGAAGTGGTGAAGCTTAGGCAACCACGCAACACACCTCGAACTATGCTCTGTTTTTAGAAACTGGTCTTTCGACCCTTTCGAACGCTAGGATTACATTTCTCTGACATATGAAAGATTTTTTAAATGTATGAAACCCGATTAGCTTCTGTTGTTGCCAAATCAGTGCTGTTGTATCAATCCCAGTGCTTTGAAACATGGAGAATACTTGCAGGGGAACAGTTGAATTTGAATAATTCGAATACGTGGTAGAGAACTCATCGACTAATTTTGTCAGGAATTGTTCAAAAATCTCACTCTGAAAATTATTTTTCTATATTTAATCAAATCGCCCTAGAATCGAAATCTCCTTCAAATTTAGATTTAGATTTAGAATTTAAATCTGCATTTTAGAAAAGTTGCCTTAAAAATTAGTTTTTTAGAAGAAAACTTTCTAAAATTTGAAAATAAAAAATTTTTTTTTCTAAATTTTAGGGTTATTGCCTTTTCTAATATTTAGGCTTACAAATTTAGGATATTTTGCCCTAAAATTAAGAAAACTTTTCCAAAATAACATAAAAAAAAAAAAAAAAAAAAAGTGCTCCCACTGGGTCTTGATCGCAGGCCTCGACCAACTGCGTACTTTCTTAAGTATGGTTTTGACGCTTCATCTTGATTAAAGCTAATAGTCAAGTGAGCTAAGGCGTCCGTCCATGTAATGTGTGCTCAGCATTTGTAGGAGGTCCCGAGTTCAAGTCCCAGTGAAGGTTGGAACAAAATTTTTATTTTCTAGAAAAGTATTTTCTTAAAAAAAAGGGCGAGTTGCCTTTGGCCCTTTTTTTCATGGCGATTTTCTATAAATTAGATGGCGCGACTAATTTGACCATTGTTATATGGCAGCTATTGGATATGTTCTGACCAAACTATCCAAAATTGTGTGGAAACCTCTAATATTCCTAACTACAGTGTATGAAGAAACTACCATTAAAAGCCAAAAGGTTTTTCTCACTAGAACTACTTTTTCGACCGTTTGTTCCTATGACAGCTATATGCTATAGTCATCCGGATTTGATCAAACTGGGCAGAATTGAGTGGTAGCATATAATATTAATCAGTAACAAGTTTGGGACCGATAGCATAGAAAATAAAAAAGTTTTTCTCACTAAGACTAATTTTCAGACATATCTTTTGTATGGCAGCTATACCATATAGTTGACCGATTTCCATTAAACTTGTTGGAACTATGTAAAAGTATAGAAAACTTTTAAATACTACGTTTGGGCGAGTTTGCGTTAAAGACAAAAAAGTTTTTCTTACTAAAACTACTTTTTCGACCGATAGTTTCTATGGCAGCTATATGCTATAGTCATCCGATCTGGATCAAAATTGGCATAATTGTGTGGTAGCATATAATAATGATCAGTAAGAAGTTTGGTAGAGATAGCATTGAAAACAAAAAAGTTTTTCGTACTAAAACTTTTTTTCAGAACTATATTGTATGGCATCTATACTATATAGTTGGCCGAATTTCATAAAAGTTGCTGGAATTATGTAAAAGTACAGAAAACTTTTAAATACGAGGTTTGGGCGAGTTTGCTTTGAAGACAAAAAAGTTTTTCTTACTAAAACTACTTTTTCGACCGATAGTTTCTATGGCAGCTATATGCTATAATCATCTGATGTAGATCAAACTTGGCATAATTGTGTGGTAGCATGTAATATTGACAAATAACTAGTTTGGAAGCGATAGCATTGAAAACAAAAAAGTTTTTCATACTAAAACTTTTTATCAGAACTATATTTTGTATGGCAGCTATACTATATAGTTGACCGATTTTCATCAAACTTCGTGGAATTATGTAAAATCATAGAAAACTTAGAAATACGGTTTGGGCGAGTTTGCGTTAAAGACAAAAAAGTTTTTCTAACAAAAACTACTTTTTCGACCGATAGTTTCTATGGCAGCTATATGATATAGTCATCCGATCTGGATCAAAATTGGCATAATTGTGTGGTAGCATATAATATTGATCAGTAAGAAGTTTGAGAGCGACAGCATTAAAAACAAAAAAGTTTTTCCTACTAAAACTTTTTTTCAAAACTATATTTTGTAAGTCAGCTATACTATATAGTAGACCGATTTTCATAAAACTTGGTGGAATTATGTAAAAGCATAGAAAACTTAGAAATACGAGGTTTGGGGGCGTTTGCATTGAAAACAAAAAAGTTTTTCTCACTAAAACTAGTTTTTTGACCGATGGTTCCTATGGCAGCTATATGCTATAGTCATCCGATCCGGCCGGTTCCGACAAATGTGCAGCGTATTTGTACCTTCATGCTAAGTTTGGTCAAGACAGCTTTAAAACTGAGGGAGGAGATAGCATAGAAACAGACGGACGGACAGACGGATATGGCTATATGAACTCAGCTCGTCATGCTGATCAAGAATTTATATACGTTATGTGGTCGCAGATGCTTCCTTCTTTGCGTTACAAAC
>JBAMBO010001287.1:0-19938 GCA_037044535.1 Lordiphosa magnipectinata
AAAAAAAAAAGTCAAAACAGGAAGACAAATGCGAATGACCAAACCAAAAAAAAAAAAAAACAATGCTGGGTGCAAAAGTTCAATGACTTTGATAAGTGTAACCACATTAGTAAGTTTCCTGAGTTGACTGACTGACTGTCAACAATCTTTTGAATAGCATCAAAAATGCAAAACGCACTTTGCCTTTTGTCAACACTTGCCAGTAAACTGTCTTACATGTTATTTTTATTTTTTGACAAAACTGCATAGAGAACTATTTGACAAGCGTTAATCAATCAAAACTGAGTGAAGTCTGAAAAAAAAAAATGAAGAGGAAAATGTATGACAGGAGGAGAAACCTTTTTAATAATATTTCTCTCGCACCCTTAAACGTTGTCAGATTGTGTGTGTTTGGCTGCTGGGGTCCAAAATCGACCCTCACTCACGCAGTCAAAACGCCTTTTCAGAGGAAAAGCTAACACAAAAAAACGTAACAAGTACAAATATAGAAAACAAGATATACAGGTAGAATAATGCATAACGAAGATGGAATACTCTTAGATTAGGAATGAAATCATTGGTTAGGCAACAGCAAAATCTGCATCGAAGATCTGCAATTCGAAATTGTTGTATGGCAAAGAAGAAAACAATAAAACAGCTATAAATAAAAAACTTTAAAAATTCTGCTGGAACGAACTGACAGCATATACAATTCTCTAAGAACATCGATGTCACAAAACTTTTCACCGCAATTCCCGCAGGATCTTCAATTATTTATTCGCAGGGATATAATTTCTATTTAAGCATTCGCCGTTCGCATCTGGATGCGAATTCTGGATGTGCATCCAAAGAATAAACTCCCTAAAACCGCCGAAAACTAACTGAAATTCATGGCAATTGGCCAAGGACAGCTTATCCCAACTTTAAGTTTGCTAATGACCCTCAGTATACAGTTTTTATATTTTTCTCAAATGTGAGGTTAAATATTCCTCATAAGTTAAAAAATGTATGCCCTCTAAGAGAAGTAAAGACATTTTTAATTTGTTATAAATTTTTATGTAAAATCATAACACCAAATTCCTTGGTCTCAGGCAGCAAAATTTACTACATTTTAATTATATTTAAAAAAATTGTTAGCAATCGGATTATTAATTTCGGCACAATGAGTTTTAACTGCTCCGATGTCAGTAGGCGCGCATTGGCGCACTGTGCACACTGGGATAGAATGAAAAACTGAGCGGTAGAAATTCAAAAAATCAAGGTTGTAGTCCGGATGCATTAAATGGCTTAAACAATGACTAATTAACCCCTGAGGTCTGAAATTTACAGTTTTGAAGGTTCCATGAACGTTGTTCTCCAGTCAAGGAACCCTAAGTCGAGCATTATTGAGATACCTGCACGAAGGCTTGTTAAAGGCTATGTTTCTGGTTTTTGGTAACTCGTTATACCCTCGCAGAGGATATATTGAAATTGGATAGTTGTTTGTAACGCATAGAAGGAAGCCTTTCCGACCACATAAAGTATATAAATTCTTGATCAACACGACGAGCTTAGTTGATATAGCCATGTCCGTCTGCTATGCTATCTTCTCCGTCAGTTTTAAAGCTATCTTATCCAAACTTTGCACGAAGTCTTGTACCTAATGCGCTACCCATCTTTCAAAATCGGCCGAAACCTCGTATTCATAAGATTTCCATGCCTTTTTATAATTTCATTAAGTTTGATGAAAATCGGAAAACTATATAAGTTAACTAATATGCCCCGCCGCAATGCTGTGAGTCATTTTAGTTCGTTCACTTGTCACTTATAAATATATAATCAAACTATCGATAAGAAAAGCCCATACGTAGGCTCAGCTGTTATCGATAGTGCAAGTTAACTAATATCGTTTTAGTTCGTTCACTTGTCACTTATAAATATATAAATCAAACTATCGATAAGAAAAGCCCATACATAGGCTCAACTGTTATCGATAGTGCAATTGATAAGGCAGGCAGCCCTTGTCTACCTCTTAAGCAAAAACCATGAAGGTTAACTCAACACGTGTTGAGCCAGAATGAAAAAAATAAATAAAACAATTGGTTGATTGGCTGAAGATTAACCATGAATAAATAATTGGCGCCCAACAACAATAAGAATTCACACCCGAATAAAGTGAATAAAGGCAAGCAATTACGACAAGGTCGGTTGCTAAAACAACAACAAAACGCAAAAGACTCCAGCATAAATTAGTGCTGGTGGGTTAACGAATCAGAAACATTGTCACCGGAGCCGCAGGTGCCCTCCGGGCAGCGTATTGTCACCGAGTTAGCACCCAGCTATTCGGGCAGCGGAGAAGTATTAAGAACAAAACCAAGGATCTACGATCGACATGTTGCTGAAAATAAAAATCATGTAAGTGAGATGGTTGCTTAAGTTGACTCAAATCTGGGTAAAAAATAATAAGAAGTCAGGAGTATTACTTATTTCATAAAAGTGTGGGTAGAATATATTTAGAACGTTGAATTCACTCCTGGTTATGTGTCTTAGTGATCTTTTCTCAGCAAATTATATTTGGTTCACTGCTGTTTGGTTTAAGCTGCCCTCAAGAGTTTTTGTGGTGTGCTGGTCAAGTAAAACGGTGTAGTTTTTGTGCCTAACGTATGAATAGCCTCTCTGACAGTGACCGCCTTGGGGAAGAGTAAGTGAAGAAAAAAGACATGGATCCTGAACTGTTCAGAATTGCAATGCAGGTTGCGGTAGAAAACGCGCTCGCTGCGCAGGCTGTCGAATGGCAACAGGTAGTTGCTGATCTGAACGATAAAATTAATGATCTCACTGAAAGAGTGAGCAAAGTTGATATTTCCACGCCAGTGGTAGAACCCTACAAAGACGTAGAGATCGTTCCTGGCGTAAGTTGCGACGAACCCTTAGATGCGGTCAAATGTATCCCCGAGTTCTTCGGGACCACAGAGACATATGTTTCTTGGCGGCAAGCTGCGCACGCCGCTTACAAACTTTATCAACCTTATCCAGGCAGTTCACGCCATTACCAGGCGGTGGTGATCATTAGGAGTAAAGTGAGAGAGCCGGCAAATGCCATGTTAGCGTCATACAGCACACCTATGAACTTTGAGGCTATAATAGATAGGTTGGACTTCACATATTGCGATAAAAGACCAATCCACGCTATAGAACAGGATCTGAGTACCTTAAGACAAGGAGAGTTGACCACCCTGCAATTCTATGATGAAGTTGCAAAGAAGCTTACCTTGCTAACAAACAAGGTCCAAATGTCTTGCGATAGGACATTAGCGGATGGCATGTGTAAAAAATTCAGAGAGGATGCCCTTCGAGTTTTCATATCTGGATTAAAACGGCCTCTCATGCGCACTCTGTTCGCAGCAGAACCTAAAGATCTACCGTCCGCGTTGGCAAAGGCCCAGGAGCTAGAGTCCACTGAGGAAAGGAGCACGTTTGCCGAAACTTATGCCAGAAGTGCTCAGGACAAGGCACAAAGGGCAGAGCAGCATACGCAGCCCCAGCAGAGGCAGGTTGATCAAAAAGCGGGTCCAAAAAACGGTCAAGGTAAAAATCCGTATTTTAACAGATCGCAGGGCAACCATGGGCACCAAGGTAGTCAGGGCAATTTCCAACGGTCCCAGGATAAACCCCAGAATCAGGCCGCCGGCGAGCCTATGGAGGTGGAGCCTGGGTCCTCTAAATTTCGCCAAGCCACGGCGTACCACAAGACACAAGGGGCGGTCTTCTGGTAGCAGTTAATGGTCTCGCCCTCCTACTACGATATCTTAGGAAGAGACGAGAATCGCGGAAGATAACCTCATGATTAATGACTTAAGCATGCCCGAGGACGGCCATGTTTCGAAGGGGGGAGCAGTTAACTAATATGCCCCGCCGCAATGCTGTGAGTCATTTTAGTTCGTTCACTTGTCACTTATAAATATATAATCAAACTATCGATAAGAAAAGCCCATACGTAGGCTCAGCTGTTATCGATAGTGCAAGTTAACTAATATCATTTTAGTTCGTTCACTTGTCACTTATAAATATATAAATCAAACTATCGATAAGAAAAGCCCATACATAGGCTCAACTGTTATCGATAGTGCAATTGATAAGGCAGGCAGCCCTTGTCTACCTCTTAAGCAAAAACCATGAAGGTTAACTCAACACGTGTTGAGCCAGAATGAAAAAAATAAATAAAACAATTGGTTGATTGGCTGAAGATTAACCATGAATAAATAATTTATACAGGCGGGTTCGGGTTTTCACTTTCGACAAAAATTGTCGAATTTCATTTTGTTAAATGTGTTTGGGAGCTACATCTAAAAATTATCCGATTTTAGCAAGCTTAGGCATCATATAAAATAAGAGTGTACCAAAAACTATTTAAATTGGATTACTTAAAGTTATGTTCTTATAGACGAAGGGCCGATTTCTCTTCTTCCAGATTGCTGCTACGTGTCAGATAAACTTACAATTTACTCTGTTATTTGTTAGTTTATGTGTCAAATAGCTCCATGAAGAAGATGTGACATCGGCACTTAGAAAAAAACTTCAGATTAAAAATTAAAAATACAAAGTTTTTGCTTTAAGCAGGCATATGGTCAACGTTAATTATAATGCAATACAATCAGCACAATTCAACAGAGATAACTCACAACATTTTTGGAATAGCAATGGTATGTCTGGACAGTTGTTCCGGAATTGACCACCACTTCACTTATCAGCAGAATTGATGCTTTCACACTTCAACCACTTGCAAATTGGGTATTTATCTGCCTAATTGGCCGAATAAAGACTTGAGAATCGTGAAAATTCAGCTTGGAATTCTGTTACGAAATTGCAGCCTAAATTTATGCTATGGGTTTTTGAAGGTGTTACCAATTTTGTTGTATGTTAAATTGCTTATTATATTTGCCTGTTGCTAGATTCTGAACATCGTTCAGTGATCGTTCCAGCGGGCCAAGACGAGAATACACAATGTATTTTCTGTTTTTGTTTTTTTGTTTTAAATAGGGAAACCGTTCAGGTTTTTATTACAAACATTAATGGCGTGCCTTCCATTATTTATACATATTTGGGTTTTAGTGAACTGTTTTCAATACAATCATTTTTGCAATAGCAATGGTATGTCTTGACAGCTGTTTCGGAATTGACCACCAATTTTTTGCTTAAAGCTATTAAAAATAAAAAAAAAAAATCAGATCGATTCATTCCGCTGGAGCTTTTAAAATTATTTGACACACAAGAAAAAGATGTGCTAACCCTCGAAAGGGCTGAAATGTGTTAGTATGCAGCGAAAAAAGACGAAGAAGTCATTGATAATGACGAAAATTAAACGAAATAGAATGATAGGTAGTTTTTTAATAGCTGATTATTATACCCTTGCAAAGGGTATTCAAATTTTGCCCAGGAGTTAGCAACGCATAAAAATATTCATTTCCAACCCAATAAACTATATATATTCTTGATCAGGGCGACGACCTGAGTTGATTTAGCTTTGTCCGTCTGTCTTTTTCTACGCAAACTAGTTTCTCAGTTTTAAAGCTATCGAACTGAAACTTTGCACAGAGTCTTCTTTTTACTGCACGCTGCTAATATGTCGGTACCGACCGGATCGGATTGCTATTTCGTATAGCTGCCATTAATACCATCTTTCGAAAAATGGGTCTTAGTGAGAAAAACTTTTTATACCCGTTATTCGTAGAGTAAAAGGGTATACTAAAGTCGTGCAAATGTATGTAACAGGCAGAAGGAATCATTTCCGACCATATAAAGTATATATATTCTTGATCAGTATCAACAGCCGAGTCGATATAGCCATGTCCGTCTGTCCGTCTGTCCGTCTGTCCGTCCGTCCGTCCGTCCGTCCGTCCGTCCGTCCGTCTGTCCGTCTGTCTGTATGAACACCTAGATCTCAGTGACTAGAAGAGCTAGAGCAACCAATTTTGAAATGTAGACTCCTATTGTCTGCACGCAGATCAAGTTTATTTCAAATTTTTGCCACGCCCACCCCCGCCCCCACAATAAAAAATGTTGAATAACTCCCACAATTTCTGAGATATCGATCAAATTTAAAACTTAAGTTTATATTCGCAACATCTATAAGCCCTCCAATTTTCATCAAGATCTGATGATAAATAGCCGAGTTAAAAAAATGTTGCATACTTTTCGGCTGTCTCACCTCAGGCACACAGGATGGCTATTAAACATTTCTATGCATGAGTAACGGGTATATCGAAGTCGGTTAGAGCCGACTTTAACTTACGCTCTCGTTTGTATATAATTTGATCGTTTTTATAACGCATAACGAGCGGGCAAATGCGAGCGACGGCATTAACTGATACAGAGTATCTTATAGTCGGGCTTGACCGACTTTCTCACTTGTTAAACTAGGTGATTGTCAATTTGATATGCTTTCAAACAAATTTGCGAAATTTGGTCAAAGTGGATGACTATCCGTCGGAAAATGGACTTTAGTTAGAAAACTTTTTGATTTTAGTGCAAGCTTTCTTAACCTCAGTTATTTAAAAACCAGCATTTGCAAGGATACATTAACTTCGGCACAGTCGAAGTTAGATTGGCCTTCTCGTTGTTTTGTGGGAAATTGTACGATTGACCCCGCCCTTCTCTTTCTTGGGTTGCTCGATCGATCTCCTGATCCTCCTGATCACTCCTGATCACACTAAGGCTGGAAATATAAAAGGTGCATAACTTACGCTCAACGGTAAGCCGTTGCTGGTTTCTTCTGGAGGCACATGCATGTAATCTTACTTTTTTCATGCTTGTGACGATTGCTCAAGGGTTCAGGACTCTTCTTGTCACATTGACAAGTGCTTAGTATCTAAACCTGTGAGCTTAACTTCTATATCTATATCTATTAGGTTAAAAAAATCATTAAATTTCATCGAAATATCCATAAACCTTCTTGAAAGTGTATTCCAAAGGAAATAAAAAATGTAACATTCAAAGCATTAGGCACGCACTCGCCAGGGATTTGAGTGGGCCGAGGCTGGACAGTATAGCAGAACATGTGATGCTTGGACAGTTTACCTTAAGCTCAACTTCGTAGACCTAAGAAATTGCCAAATTTAATAAACTTAAAAGGGTATGTATGTACCTGACAGACACACACACTCACACGCACCCTCGCATAGACACACACGTGAGTAATCAGCAACAACTTGAGTTGTCAATAAAATTGTGATTTCTTAAGGGCTTCCCCCATCCTCCCACCATTGCGCTCAGACAGGAAAAAACTGATTATTATATTGTTTAGGCCTGGCCATAAAAAACCTTAAGCCGCCTTTTACACCTGCACCTTAAATTTATAGTAATGCCTATGCCTCTGGCCTAGGGAACACATTTTGTTGAAAACGCAGCTGCCATACGTAAACTTTGTAGCAGAAAAACAGCAAAAGCAAAATGCCGTATAATAAAGGAAATTGTTGGGCCATTTTGGTTATTTTGTTTTTTTTTTGGCTATGGGCCAATAAAACTAAGTAGGAAACCCTCGCTTGTTTAGATAAACGAAATTGATATTTAATGGAAGCTGTTGTTCACAATAAGCCACCTCTGGGCTGTCGAAAGTCTTGCCATGTCAAAGTGTTTTTGCGCGTGGTAAACCATGTAAATCAATCAGTTCAGCCTGCCTGAGTCTCGCTCCCTCTCTCGGCATTTCGCTAACCCCCTTTGCCATGACTTTTAAAATAATTTTACAAAATGCCAGCCTAACTGTATGCAACGTAAGTGAAGCACGATTTTTCCCTATGACGTATTGATGTACGTCATGCATCATTGATGTAGAAAATGTTTTAATGTTATTATTGGCATAGCAGGGCTTTAGGTGTGTAGAAGGCACAATAAACTTGACTGGTTCCTTCTGCTTCTGACCCGCGTCTGCTGGTGACAGTTCAGTTATATTGAATTTCATGTATAGTAAAAAGAATCGGAAGGGTTGAAAGGGTGTGTGTGTGTGTGTGTGTTTAGAAAAGGAGTCATGCAACAGGGTGTCAGGGCTATAATAATATAAGAGGTGTGCTTCAAGAGTAGCGATAATATTGTTATATGATAATCAACGGATAAAAGTTGTTATTTATGTTGTCTTTACCAAACCCATATAAAAAGGGTACACTTAGTGCAAATGAGGAAATCAATTTTACACCGCCTTATGATCAGGTTCTTTATACCGTAGCTCGAGCTGTTTTTAGACCAGCGAGTTTGGTGTGAGCGCATTTTGCAGGTTATCTCAGCTTCGCTAATGCAGCGCCCATTGTGAATAGAGTATTACAGTCACCAGAATCTTTGTAACCGTACATCTACCACTTTGTTTGTCAAATTTTGCCATGCAACACTTTTTATGGAAGATAAACGCAGATGAAAGCCCTCTTCTGGTTTAGAAATTTTTTTCAATTTATTTTTTCATATACTGAAACGTTCTATTAGTGTAGAGATCCAACTTTCGAAGCCGTAAAAAACACACCATTCGTCGTAGAGTTAAAATAATTTGATTTCACCTCGATCACCTACGATAACGATAAAACTAGGGATGCTAAAGTTACTTACACTGCTAGGGTTGGCAATCCTACATTCGGCCGTCCTGATTCTTCGTTCGACCCGAATGATAGAGACCACATCTTCATATACTCTGATACTGTATTGGTTTTGGCAGGACCCTCATCGTCACCCAGTTTCTCAACAATGTATCTGCCACGTCTAAGCTTACGCTTTACAATATACGGTCCTAAGTACTTTCTTTTAAGCTTTAATCCTGCCCCAAATTGTTTGCGCTTAATAGCAGCCATATCATTGACTTCGTATTCGTTTTCTGGTTTCCTGGACTTGTTGAATGACTTGCGGTTCTCTTCTTGTAGCTGTGCAATGTTTTCTTTGGCTGTATTACGTATATTCTGTTTATCCTTCTGCATTAAACGATGTCTTACCGAATCCTGTAACAACAAACAATGACCTCTACTCAAAGCGTCGACGTGTTTCATCTTCGTCCCTGAGCGATGCTCGATTTCATACTGAAAATCTTGCAAGAATATAGCCCAACGTGACACTTTAACGGGAACATCTTCTTTCTTCATCGTCATCTTAAACGCGTTACAGTCAGTCACAATTTTAATCTTCATTCCGAGCAAGTAAACTCTCCACTTCTTAAGAGCCTGAATTATAGCAAGTACTTCTAACTCATAAGAAGGATATTTTTCTTCAGCTGGTGTGGTCTTCCGACTCATATATTCTACAGGGTGGTAATGATCTTCCGAATCTTTCTGTAAAAATACAGCTCCATACCCATACATACTTGCATCACAATGAACCTCTGTAGCACTCTTCCGATCAAACAACTTCAGAATCGGAGAACTAGAAAGACAAGCTTTCAATTGGTGGAACGATGCTAGCTCTTCTTCGCCCATTTTAAATGAAACGTTCTTTTTCATTAAATTCGTAAGTTGCCTTGCAATTGTAGCAAAATCCTTCACAAACCTGCGAAAATAAGAAGTTAAGCCCAATTAGCGTTGAACTCCTTTCTTATCTTGCGGAACTGGAAAATTATCGACAGCCGCCGTCTTCTCTATTGAGGGTTTAATGGTCCCACACTCTATGATGTACCCCAAAAAATTTTCTTTTCGCTGTAGCATCTGACATTTTTCCCACTTGATGCGCAAGCCTGAAATCTCTCCAAGTCTTTACACCTTCTCCAACTTCTCAAGTCCTTCTTTTTCGTCTTTGGACGGAATGATAATATCATCCATATATAAAATCAACGTACCGTCCTCTATCAATGATCTCAAAACGGCAAAGATATACCTCATAAACACGGCTGGGGAGTTCGAAATCCCGAATGGTACAAAACAAAATTCGTACTGACCACTCAGAGTGACGAATGAAGTATATTTTCGTGAACTCTCGTGCACTGGAACATGAAAGAATCGATTACGCAAGTCTAGCGTGGTAAATACTCGACCTTTCTGAAGTTTATGTAAAACATGATTAATCAAAACCATTGGAAAGTTATCACGGATAATCTTTTCGTTAAGCTTTCTGTAATTACAACAGATTCTTTTGGTCGTATCCTTCTTAGCTGCTAGTACAACAGGAGCTGCATATTCCGAAGTACTATGGCGAACTATACCCTCTTTTAACCAATCCCTAATCTGTGCATCGACTTTCTCATTATCATCGAATGGTAAGCGTCTTGGTCTTTGAGCAACTGGCATTTCATCTGACTATAATATTTTTATTTCCACTGGGCTTGATTCTGGCTTTACCGGCTTAAAGTTCTTTATCAAACCCACTACTGCTGATCTCAACTCGTTGTTCAGATGTAACAAATCCATTCCTGGACAGAACTCTTCAATTACATCCGCTGATAGCATCTGATGAAATATACCTTTTAATTCTGAAATACTCGACACTGAATCTGTAGGGATGGCCATTGAAGCATCACTATGTTGAGTGCTCTTCAACTTCAGTCCAACCTTTACACAATCCGAATCATGGTGTTCTTCTTCGACTGCGTTTAAAATAACGCATTTAGCCCCTTAAGTCGCACTGACAAAATCTAGAACATCGATACCAATCACATAATCGTATAGGGTATCCTCATTGCGCACTACGTGGAAGCATATTTCCAAAGGAACGCTGTCTAACTTAGTCGCAACGCTAAACGAACCCAAAGTGAAGATTTTCTTTCCACCTATACCGATCAATTCTTTTATGTCCGTATTCAATGCTATTGAGCATAACTATCTATATGCCTTCGCACTAATGGTGCATATGTCGCTGCCTGAATCGAATAATGCGTCGATCTGTCCATTACCAACTTTCACATTCTTAAAAGCTCGATTAAAGGTAGTCTGCGAAAGTTGCTGCATGTTAGCTCTTTCCTTATTCACACATAAGGTTAAAGTCTCGCAGCCACTCATCAACGTCCGGCGTACCTGTAAACGCTGAAAGGGAGTCTTCTATATCTCTTAATGTAAATATCGACATTGTTACAATTTGGTCACTTGAAGATTCTTCGTCACAATTTTCTGCTTCACTGTTCCCAGCCTCAAAGTTTTCTTCTTCTCTGTTTTCTGTTTCAAGGTTTTCTTCTTCTCTGTTTTCTGCTTCAAGGTTTTCTTCTTCTCTGTTTTCTGCTTCCTCATATATGGACTCTTCGTTATCGTCTTGTTTAGGCCAAAAGTATGAAAGTAGTCTTTCTTGTAAAACTGCCTTAACACCTGAACGCAAAAAATTTAACTCTCTTAGTATTTCTTTAAGTTCGGCTACCTTTAACTGTGCTATCTCGTTGCGTTGCATATTACAAAAATTACATCTTTTCTTTACACAAAATACAAATTAAGTTTAAAATTCACATAAAATGTTGATTACAATACGTTAATCAAAATTGTAAATATGTGTATATTACTGAACCTTTGTCTCCTCCAGAACATCCGCTTACAGCCACGCCACCTTTGTTGTTGCTTGTCGATTGTCCTCTAAATTCCCGTTCACACCAGCGCCTTTTTGGCCTCGCGTGCCTTGATGACTCACTCCACGGTTGCTCTTGCTCTTCACTGTTGTCCGATCTGGACAAATTCTTGCGAGTACGTCTGGTTGTTGTTGTTTGCACGTTGCTGCTTTGTTGCCTCGCTCCGTCTCGCTGTGCCTGCTGCTCGATCCTCGAATTTTCAAATCTGCCACAAATGCCCGTAGTGACGAAATCAAATGACGTCGACTTCGTTCGCTTTGGTTGTTGTGCAGAATCCTCAAATGCGTCGTTTTAGCTCCTCAGGTGTACAAACTGTTCTTCTTACTAGAAACAGAACTTCCACTGCGTCGTTTCTGCTGCTCCTCTTCGCTCAAAACTCTGTATAGAGACAGAATTTCCAACTGCGTCGTTTTGCTGCTTCTTTTTGCTCAAAACTCTGTATAGAGACAGAATTTGCAACTGCGTCGTTTTGCACGTCTTCTTCTTTGATTTTTCGTCTGCGTCGTCTCTTCTCGTCTTCTCCTTCGAATTTTTGTCTGCGTCGTCTCTTCTCGTCTTCTTCTTGTAGCTTAAACTGCGTAATTGCTGTACGTCTCTTCTTTATATTGCGTCGTTGCTATTTAACTTGAATTTCATCATGCTGCACAAAACTTAGTGGTTTTGTGGTTTAACCATACTTCTACTGCACCTTAGTTTTTGCTTAATGAATTGTTGTTTGCACAATGACTTAGTGGTACTTAGGTACATTCCGGCTGAGCCCCCAAATTTGTAGAGATCCAACTTTCGAAGCCGTAAAAAACACACCATTCGTCGTAGAGTTAAAATAATATGATTTCAGTGTTTATTTAATAATTTTCCATTATTAACTTAACTTATTTCACAACTTTGTATTAATGCGTCGCAACGAATTCCGCACACGTCTGCTCTCTTCAAAAGCTAAAATCTGTCTCCCTGCTTGCTGTCTATCGAGCTCTAGTCGATCACCTACGATAACGATAAAACTAGGGATGCTAAAGTTACTTACACTGCTAGGGTTAGCAATCCTACATTAGTGTCTTTAAAAAATCCTGTAAAACTTTCAACCAGATCCGCAAATATGTTTTAAAACAATAAACAAAATCAATTTTTTTTCCAACTCTCATATATGAAAAAAAAATTTTAATCAACCCTCGTATTTTTAAAAATGACAGGTTTTTTCTTTGTTTTTATCATAAAACTTCAAAAAAAATTATAAAATGTTCTTAATTTTTCAAAAAGTTGCTTTTAAAAAAAAAACCATTTACCATGTCTTGATGCACTTTGACCAAAATTTTTTGAGAACTGTTGAACCGATTTGGATAATTAAATTTTTCTGTTAAAGCTAACACCGAAATGCATCAAATCCATGTTTGAAAGCTATTAAAAATATTTTGATGAAGATATATTTAATATGTTTGATGAAGTATTGCTTAATGGACGCAGAATTAAAGTGGCTATGGCCCGTATCTCGTTCATAGGGAAAACTAACCAATTTCCCGTTTTCTGTTTTGCTTTGAGATAATGGTGACTCCCGGAAAGCTGTGAACCATCGACACACATTTTTTTAGTAGACCCTACTTTGGAGACCGAGAACTTTTTGAACGCCCCACGCATTGTGCAATCAAATGCAAAAAACGGAATCACAAAATCTTTTCCCGTTTTCTTTCCACAAGTTTTTTCAAAAAATTGGTCAAATTCAGCCGCCTACACCAGAAGAGGAACTTAAAACAATCTTAAACAATCCTATTGTTGTTCAAATGCTTTCTTGATTTTTCTGATGTTCTGATTAAAAGTGCTACTTAAAAGTGTTGCTGATTGTAGTGCTACTTAATTGCTACCCAAATATAAATCAATCTTATTAAAAATTCAAGAAATTACCATATATAGTGGGAGTCGCTTGACCACCCTTAATGGTAGCATTAGTTCGGAAGGAAATATAAAATATATAAGAAAAGCGCAGCAAAGTGCATGTGTTCCGTGAGCGTGTTGAACTGAACGCCTAAAATCATATTTCACGATAAGCTCAGTCTATTGCTTTCGATTACTTTCGAAAGACAACAAGCGAGTAGGTAAGACAGAGTTCTTTATTAAGGTGTTGGACAAATTCTTTCATAAAATAAAAGAAATCCTGAGCTCAAACCACAAAGAGATCGCAAACAAAATTAGAAATTTTTTAATCGACAGCAGCTTATGCAGGTGTATGTTTATGTATGAGTATCACTGTGAGACAAAATTAAACTTTTGGTAAAGCCTGGGTACGGGACCAATAAATTGTAAAACTTGTCCCAGTTTTTCTAGATCAGCTCGAGACATTTATAATGGCAACACACAGCTACAACTTCTGTTGCTGGTTGAAAAAAGATGACAGCTATAGTTTTAGAAAATTCGCCAAAGATGAAGGGAGTCACCTCAATTGATATACCAAATTTCCGCTTCAAATGCTCAAGTGGTTGGTCCAACTTAGAAACTTGATTGTAAGGAAAACTACACGGTAGAATTTTCAAAGATTTTAAATTTAATGAGGTACTGACCAATAAAATGTGTCCTTAATGGATGGTAAGTTGCAACGAAAAACCGCGATACTGGATAACACATTTGACATAAAGCAATTCCCCTTTAATATAATAAATTTATGATATGACTTTGATATCAATTAGAATTCGGAATTCGACAAACGGAAAGCGACGGCATGCTTATATTAACTGTGACAGAGTCAGATAGTGTGGCCGGGTGTGGTGCCGCGGGTAGTGTGTGAGCCTGCTGTGCGGAAGGCGTGGGTTCAATCCCCCCCCCGAAACTGTTCTTTTTTGTTTATTATATGTTCGAAAGTATCACTACGATAAATGGTCTCGGACCGCTTATTGTTTAGAAAAGTGAGTGTCAAGGTCAGGGCTCAGCTACCAGTTTCCGAACCAACGAACGAACGTTTGTTAACGCGTCACGAGACTAGAGGCGGTTATCTACTGCGGGCAACGATGAACGCGGCACGCGTCTTCTTTATTCTAAATATATATTTCAGATTAGAACTTGATTGCGCCTAATTAATTTGGCATAATTTATTCATGATGCTAATTTCTAAGAAGCTTCTTGGTCCCATTTTTTTTCTTTTTTTTAAATTTTATTGGGGATTATTTTCATTAATTGGTCAAAACTAGTTTTGGGCTATTTTCCAATACAAAATGTCGCACTTTTTCTCTTTTTTCGCGTTTTGCATCCGCATATCGCGGGTATTAAATTGATTCTGAAGCCGTTACTTGTTTGTTTTCTGGTTTTTATAGAGGAACTTGTATTGTGTTTTTATACCCGTTACTCGTAGAGTAAAAGGGTCTACTAAAGTCGTGCAAATGTATGTAACAGGCAGAAGGAATCATTTTCGACCATATAAAGTATATATATTCTTGATCAGCATCAACAGCCGAGTCGATATAGCCATGTCCGTCTGTCCGTCTGTCCGTCTGTCCGTCTGTCTGTATGAACACCTAGATCTCAGAGACTAGAAGAGCTAGAGCAACAAAATTTGAAATGTAGACTCCTATTGTCTGCACGCAGATCAAGTTTATTTTCAATTTTTGCCACGCCCCCTCACGCCCCCGCAATTTGGAAAAAACGTCATATCTCCTACAGTTTTGATGATAGATGGTTCGTACTTTCTAGAGATATCTAGTACTCAAAATTATTTATCGATTTGCTGAAGGAATAATAAAGATCGGATGAACGATACTCAAGTTATGAGCAAAAAACGATCAGTTAACACCCACCACCCACCCCACCCATAACCTAAGCATTGCGTTCAGCAGCAATCTTAGTGAGAGAGAGAGAGAGAGAGACTTAGAGAGCGCACTGCGTTGTGCGTTGTGTGTTAACTGGCCGTTTGACTCGTAACCAAATTCGAGCTGCGACATTAAGGGTGCAGAGTATGTAATAGTCGGGCTTGACCGACTTTCTTTCTTGTTTTTATTAGGAAAGGTGATACGTTTTCAAAAGTTTTGTTGTCTGATCTGTTTATCGTGATGAATTTGGAGTCATTTATGTTGGATTTAGTAATTGACAAATATCTATTAATATCTGGCGGATAATAAATAGCCGAGTTAAAAAATGTTGCATACTTTTCGGCTGACCCACCTCAGGCACACAGGAAGGCTATTAAACATTTGTTTCCATGAGTAACGGGTATATCGAAGTCGGTTAGAGCCGACTTTAACTTACGCTCTGGTTTTTTTTTGCTTCCTAATGTCACGTTGATGGAGCTAAAGAGTGGGAATAGGTATGAGTAGTATGTTCTGTGAACTCGATTTGAAAGTTCATGCTGCTCTATTTGGGCACTGAACTTTCGATTTGGCACAAAGACAAGGTCAGCCCATCAAACTAGACGGAAGCAATAGTAGGCTCTTCAATGCTCCTCTTCAAACCACTTGTGGTCCATTACAGTTAGCCCAGAAAGGCAGTTTATATCCACATCGGATGTACGTGGCTCGAGTTCATTAAAACATCAAGAGTTTGTTCATGAGATGATCTGCATTCACTTAACAGAAGCCCGTAGAGCGTTTGAATCTTTGAAAAATCACTTATCACTGATCGCTTCGAACGCTTTGATGATATATTTATGTTTGACTTTGCTTTCGGTTCGCCTTTGTGTGTAATTATGACACTTGGGCTGTCGCTGGGGGAACTTCCGCTTGACCGAACCGACAATCTTCTAATATTAATATAACTTTTGACTGCATCTGCCAGCTGAGAGCTCATCATACAGTAGGCTTATACTCACAGTTTGGGGCCAAAAGTGATAAGGTTCCGCAGACATGCGATTGGTAGTTAAAAAGAACACTAAGAAAAAGGTAGAACGAGTAATTTAGGTGAATTAATCAAGCCCATTTCTTGACAAAAGTAGAGAATATCGCTTTTTCCTGAACAGTGAATAGCGGGTGTCATTTTATAAACATTTTATGCTCACTTTATGAACGGCTTGGGCATGTTTTAAGAACATTTTGTGCTCGCAATATAAACGCTACAAAAAAACAAGTGAGAAAGTCGATCAAGCCCGACTATAATATACTCTGTACCAGTTCAGGCCGCCGCTCGCATTTGCTCCCGACAAAAAATTGTAAGTAACACGCGTGAAACACAAATTTTTATCATTAATGTCTCTTATTAAGGCAGAGAAATATCTTCTGAGCATATTATGAAACCTGATATTACCCACAAAAAAGTCGCAAATTGGCTTACATACTTATAAATCTACATATTCAGCCCAAGGCATGTTTATTTGATATGTTTGTGTTTTTTTATCTCATGGATTTTGTCATTTAAACGTTGCAATTATCATATGAAAACCAATGCGTACGACCTTAACCATGAAATTTGTACGCACTGGATCTAATCTCTACTCTTATATATATATATAAAAGATCGGATTTGTTTGCACCATATCTTAATGGAGTGTTTATGAGTTATGTATACCAATTTGGGCAGCGGCTCTTTCAATGCCCCCCAAGGCAGGGTGTCATCAGGTGAAATTTCCATAACTATGTCAAATTGCACAACAAAGTTAAATTGCCATGCTACCAAGCACGGAAAATTCCCCCGTGCTTAAACAAAAAGTTTTGCCTTTTGTATTTGCCAACATGCTAATGACATAATGGGCATACTTCAAAAATGCCCCCAACCAAATAGACTGAATGGCTGACTGGAAAAAGGGCTACCTTTTACTAGTCTTTGCGTGTCTGCAACGGGTAAAATATTGGAACATTCATTTGAAGAGAATTCGACTAGCAAATGTTCTTACAATATACCACATGAATTTTTTAGTCTTTATTTTTCAGTTTCAGTGAATGCTGTTATATAGCGGAGTAACAGATATGACTATGAGGGTGCGACGGACCACTACGTGCTAGGGTTTTCGATATTTCTCAAAATATAAATATCGATAATATCAAAAATCTAAATCATCAAAATCATCGATATATTATTATTTTCTAAAGCTTAAGAGACTGACAAGTTTTTTAGGAACGTCTTCACCATTAAACGCCTAATGAACATTTCTAGTGGCCGTTATATCATATCTTTTCAGGCGAAGAAGTAGTCATTTCTTGCCAACGCTGGCAAAAATTTATTGTGTGTGAAAATGTGCGTTGACTTCTGTTCGAACTTGAACATGATATTCAACTCGGCCCACACGTAGTGTTAATCTCATATTTAAATATGAAGCCTATGTCGCCATGTGTGTCATTAACATGTCACCTTATGTAATAGTATTAAATATTAATAGCCGCAGTGAAGAGGATCAGCCCAGCCCAGCAGACACAGCACTTGAAAAGGATCAACCAAGGGAACCACTTGAAAAGGGCATCCGCTGCACTTAACATGCATCTTTATATTTATACACGCGCAGCTATCTTACAAATACTGCCTTAGTTAAGTTAGAAGATAAGGGATGAGAATTTCTGAATAAAAGGACCTCGCTCAGACTGAGCAGGTTAGTACTATTGAAACCTGCAACAAGCGTGCTCAATAGAAGTGTATAAGTACACACATTTTTTGGTCCTTCTAGCCGGATGTTCGATTTTCGCGGAAAATTGTTGTAAGCGCTACACATTTTTTGGTTGATCGAAATCCGTGAAGTGGGTGCGAATATGGGTATATTCGACATAACCATGGCGCATATCAAACCTTATGAGGAGGCGAGATTAAAGGTCAATACGCCCACACATGCTACCGAAGCGGACAGCTTTGGCTCTGCAAACCCAATAGACGAATTGGCAAAACTATTGGATTCACTTGCAGGAAAACTAAGTCAAGCTATTGAAGAAGCTAGCAAAGGCTTCATGGAATTGCACACTGATGAAATACTTAAGCACAATTCCAAGATTGAAGTTATGCTTGAGGAGTTGGAAGAAACGCATAACAAGCTGAGGACTATGAATAATCTCAGCCATTTTGACAAGATTCTCGATCTGAGAATAGAGGCCATTACGATGATGGAAATGCTGGATGTCAGAAAGCAGCGACTAAAAGAATCAAAAGTGGATAAGACATTATTACCTCTACCAGCTGCACCAGAAATACAAATACCACATTTAATGGAAACCCCAAAGATTGGCCAACATTCTATGGATGGTTTAAACAGGCAGTCCACAAGAGAGCAGACTTCGGGGATGGCATCAAGATGTATTACCTGAACGCGTGTCTTAAAGGGGAAGCAAGAAATTCACTTACTTCCTCCCTTATGCAAGAACCTTCTTACTATACAACAGCATGGGATCGTATATGTAAGAAAAATGAAGAAAGCTGGAACAGATTTCCAGAGCAGCTGAAAGTCAGAAAGCCACATCTGGAGCCAGCAGGTACTCCAGTTAGAGAGACGACTACAACTCCCAAGAAGCCAACTTTCCTGTTATTCAAAGGCACCCCGAGGCTGGTAAATAAAAAAGAAAAGCTAGCAGAAGATGCTGCTAGTAATGCCCAGGAGGCACCTTCAGCAATTTTGGCTGAATCGAAGCCTGCCGACGAATCCATGTGTCCAGCCACCGAATTCCAAAAACTGGATCAACAACTCCAAGGAGAAGAACATGCCGAGCAGCTCAAAAGGCAAGTAATGGAGGTGGGTCACACTGAGCAGGAAAGCGGACCCACCATCGAGAAGAAGGACAAAGATGTCTTTCAGGCCCGTGAAGAGCTTGCGGTCAACTATGGGCAACAGGAACACGTCGACAAGGATGTCTTTCAGGCCCCTGAAAATGTTGGATTTCAGGCCCGTGAACAGCTGGCGGTAAATTATGGGCTACAAGTGAAGCACGCCGACAAGGACGAAGAAAGCAGTCAAGGAGAAGTGGGAGCTCAACATGATGAGACTCACATAATACCCAAAGCGACTACAAAGAAACCCAACCCATCCAAACCCAAGAAGAAACATTTGAAGCAAGCAAGCAGTCCTCTTAAACTGGAGTCACTTTCTAATATGGAGTCGTTTGGTAAGGCGGGAGATACTCAATTGGACTTGCAATTGGAAGATCAAATCGCCAACAATATCTTAGCTGACGACAAAATGAACTGTCTAATATCACGCTGGAGGGTACAAGACAGAAAGCCTGGATTACGAGCTCGAGCATCGAGCAACTCACCTTGAAGAGGGATGAACCACAATTTAACCACGGGCGACACTGTACAGTGGGCAGTGCCAAAACAGACGGACACCGCAGGACTACAATGCGGTCGAAGACCATTGGGGCTTTTAGGGCCATTTATTTCCGAAACTTCTTTCCTATTTTGCAGGCTAGGAAATCTATCAGCACGAGCAAAGAGGCACACGAAGTCAGATCACTTAAACCAACACCAAATGGGTCCGCTTTGGACAAGACAAAGGAACTGCAGCGCCTATTTAGATATTTAATTAAAGTCTATGGATCTTACGGAAGAGTAAGACACAAACTGGATGACTGGCTGTCGCATTTTAGGCCCCC
>JBAMBO010001288.1:0-25432 GCA_037044535.1 Lordiphosa magnipectinata
AGAAGATGAGGAAGAAGAAGAGGCTGAAGAGGAAGAGGAGGATGATGAGGAGGAGGAGGACGAGGAGGAAGCAGATGAGGATGATGACGAAGATGAAATTATTATTTATTATTTTGCTTAACCCACCCATTAGATGGACTCATTATACACGACACGCTACATATCATCTACATAGTTAATTGCCCTACAACACTCGCACCACTGAAACTCTGGACACTTATCCCACACACGTTACTCTTTTTCACATCCGATATAACAACAACAACTTCAACAACAACAACCACACTTCAAAATAGAATTCAAATAAATTTAAAATTAAAAAAAAAAAAGAGTAATGCTTCCTATGGCTCAACCGAACTTAATATACCCTTGTAAATTGTATTAAATTAAGGTTTTAAATGATTTTCGTCGAACATTCTCAACTAAGGTATTTCCCAAACGCCTGTGCTCAGATAAGACTAATATTAAAATATTTGGCCTTAAGTCTGAGTGCGGCTAGTCGCATGTTAACTGAAGCTGTAAAGCTGATGACAGAGCGACGAAGTCTTTCACTGACTACAAAGCCAAGTCGTGCTTGGAATCATGTCATTTGTGCATACGAAAACATTTTGTTTGAAATCAACGCTAACTACAAAAATATATAAAGATCACAGGCATCACTGCGTATGAGTAATATTAACAACTTTGAAGCCTCTTCGCTTCTATTAAAGCTTCACTTTTTATGCCCTGTACCCATTGAAAATGGTTAAAAGGGGATCATGAAGTTGTGCAAAAATGTATGTAAGCAGAGGGAAGGAACTATTTCCGACCCTATTTCATTTTCATTTTAATGTTATCTCTACTCCCTTGTTGTTTGTTTTTTTTCCCCCGAAATTTCTTACAGAAATGCCTCAACACATTGGATCTTACCTCGTTGGGCATTGGCTCCTGCTGTGGCACCGGCATGTATCTAGTGGCCGGAATGGTGGCCCAAAAAATAGCTGGACCCGGTGTGATTATTAGTTTTATTATAGCCGCTATTGCGAGTATTTTCTCAGGTAAGTAGGAGCAAGTTGGGCAAGGAGTGACTGCAAGGTACTCATATGTTTATCTTACAGGCGCCTGTTATGCGGAATTTGGCGTTCGTGTGCCACACACATCCGGCTCAGCCTATATGTATTCATATGTGGCAGTAGGAGAATTTGTAGCTTTTATAATTGGTTGGAACATGATATTGGAATATCTAATAGGTGAGTCCCCCAAATACCCTCTCCCCCTATCAAAATCTATATTTGATTTCTGTAACAGGAACAAGTGCCTGTGCCTGTGCGTTAAGTTCTAGTTTTGATTCCCTCACTGGCAATGCCATTGCCCGGACGATGAGCGAGTCCATCGGTACGATATTCGGTAAGTGGAAACGTTTCTCCCCCGTCTGCATTGTTGTTAGTTTTCTTTTTTTGTCGCACAGGCAAACCACCTGACTTTATAGCCTTTGGCATAACGCTCATCATGACCTGCGTATTGGCGATGGGCGCCAGCAAATCTGTTATTTTTAATCACTCCCTCAATGCCATTAACCTTGCGACGTGGGTGTTCGTGATGGCCGCCGGTTTGTTCTATGTGGATACGAAAACGTGGTCAGAGCATCAGGGTTTCTTGCCCTACGGCTGGGGTGGTGTAAGTAGAGACACAAACACACTCGGCTACAACCCACATCATTTCTAATCATTATCATTATCAGGTGTTCTCCGGTGCGGCCACATGTTTCTATGCATTTATCGGTTTCGATATTATCGCAACCACCGGCGAGGAGGCGCACAATCCACAGAAGAGCATACCAAAGGCAATTGTTGGCTCCCTAATCGTTGTCCTGATTGCCTATGTCAGCGTTAGTCTAGTGCTGACTTTAGTGGGTGAGTATTGGAGTATGCGGGATAAAGCGCTGAACGGAAGGAGGAAGAAAGGATGGAGAAAGGAAGTAAGAAGACGAAAAGAAGAAAGAAAGAAAGAAGACGAAAAGAAGAAGGCGTAAAACGGAAGGAAGAATGTAGGAAAAAGGAAGAAAAAGAGGGAAAGAAAGGAAAAAAGAATGGAGAACGAAGAAGGAAAAGAGTAAGGAAGAATGGACAAAACAGGAAGTAAGAAGAAGAAGAGAAGAAAGGCGGAAGGAAGACGGAAGGAAGGAAGTAAGAAGGAAGGAAGGAAAAAGTAAGGAAGAAGGAAGAAGGAAGAATGAAGAATGAAGAATGAAGAATGAAGAATGAAGAATGAAGAATGAAGAATGAAGAATGAAGAATGAAGAATGAAGAATGAAGAATGAAGAATGAAGAATGAAGAATGAAGAATGAAGAATGAAGAATGAAGAATGAAGAATGAAGAATGAAGAAGAAAGAAGGAAGAAGGAAGAAGGAAGAAAGAAAGGAAGGAAGGAAGGAAGGAAGGAAGGAAGGAAGAAGGAAGAAGGAAGAAAGAAGGAAGGAAAGGAAGGAAGAAAGAAAGAAAGAAAGAAAGGAAGAAAGAAAGAAAGAAGAAAGAAAGAAAGAAAGAAGGAAGAAAGGAAGAAAGAAAGAAGGAAGGAAGAAGAAGGAAGAAGGAAGGAAGGAAGAAGGAAGGAAGAAGGAAGAAGGAAGAAGGAAGAAAGAAAGAAGGAAGGAAGAAGAGAAGGAAGAGAAGAAGGAAGGAAGGAAGAGAAGGAAGAAGGAAGGAAGAAGAAGGAAGAAGGAAGAAAGAAGAAGGAAGGAAGGAAGGAAGGAAGGAAGAAGGAAGGAAGGAAGGAAGGAAGGAAGGAAGGAAGGAAGAAGGAAGGAAGGAAGGAAGGAAGGAAGGAAGGAAGGAAGGAAGAAGGAAGGAAGAGAAGGAAGGAAGGAAGGAAGGAAGGAAGGAAGAAGGAAGGAAGAAGGAAGGAAAGAAGGAAAGAAGGAAGAGAAGAAAGAAGGAAGGAAGGAAGAAGGAAGGAAGGAAGAAAGAAGGAAGGAAGAAGGAAGGAAGGAAGGAAGGAAGGAAGAAGGAAGGAAAGAAGGAAGAAGGAAGGAAGAAGGAAGGAAGGAAGGAAGGAAGGAAGGAAGAAGGAAGGAAGGAAGAAGGAAGGAAGAAGAAGGAAGGAAGGAAGGAAGGAAGAAAGGAAGGAAGAAGAAAGGAAGAAAGAAGGAAGGAAGGAAGATGGAAGGAAGGAAGAAGGAAGGAAGGAAAGAAGGAGGAAGGAGGAAGGAGGAAGGAAGGAAGGAAGGAAGGAAGGAAGGAAGGAAGGAAGGAAGGAAGGAAGGAAGGAAGGAAGGAAGAAGGAAGAAGGAAGAAGGAAGGAAGGAAGGAAGAAGGAAGGAAGGAACGAGAAAAGAATAAATTAGGAAGAAAGAAGGGGGGGGGGGAAAGCAAGGAGGAGTACGGAAGGAAGAAATAAGGAAAGAAGAAGGAAAATGGGAGGAAGAAAGAAGGAAGGAAGAAGATAGGCAGAAGGTAGGAAGTAAGAAGGAAGGTCAAGGAAAATTGCAAGGAAGAGGGACGGGAAGAAGGAAAAAGAAAGAAGGACGGAAAGAAAAAGTAAGACCGGAGAGGGTCAGAAGAAGAAAGAATTAAATCAAAAGAGAAAGTAGCAAGTAAAATTGATTTAGCAATTGACGAATCAAATTTGAATCGTGGGTTTAATACCTATTAACCTATTTCTGGAACAGCCTACTTCGAATCACATCTCCCACTCCAATAATGTGCTCGCTTTAGCCCGCTGCGTCCTCACCAAACGGCGCATTATTCTTCTCTTAAAGCAACACAAAAACATTTACCAAAGCTTACGCTCTTCCGTTCGATTTTAGTGCACACCTCTCTTCTGCTCATTCCATTTTGATAACCTTTGATCCTCCATCCACAGTGCCCTACGATCACATTAATACTGGTGCAGCGCTCGTCCAAATGTGGTCGTATGTAAATGCTCCCAAATGTCGTGCCGTGGTGGCGATTGGAGCCACCGCTGGACTTTCAGTGGCCATGTTTGGCTCCATGTTTCCCATGCCGCGTGTCATCTATGCCATGGCCCAGGATGGCTTGATCTTTAGGTAACCACATCTCCCTTCATTCCTACTTCTTAAACTTAACTCCTTTCCCCATCCGTGTTTTTAGGCAACTCTCTCATTTGTGGCAACGCACCAATGTGCCTGGCCTGGCCACTTTGGGCAGCGGTTTAGCTGCAGCTCTGGTCGCCTTGACCATACGCCTGGAGATTCTGGTCGAAATGATGTCCATTGGCACCCTGCTGGCCTACACTCTGGTATCCACGTGCGTTCTGGTGCTACGCTATCAGCCGCACAGCACCTCACTGGTTGAGCTACTGCCGGCCCAGCTGCGGACACCGGTGGCACCGGGAACGGCCAGTGATCCGCATGCCATGCCCGCTGAGGTGCTGGAGCCAAATAAGCTGACCATCAAGCGGGTGACACGCGGCATGTCCGACTCGGATGACTCGTTCATTGACGACAGTCCGGAGGGCTATCTGGGGGGACGGGACGATCAGTTTCTGGTGTCGGATCGGTCGGAGAACAAATTCTATGGCAGCGTGCATGGAGCACCCACCGGTCCCACGGGCCAGGCAACCGCCTTCGATACGATGGGCCTGAACTTTATTACACGAAAGATACACGATTATGCCTACCTGTGTCCCGGCTTCTTTCCCTGGATCAATCCCGGTCAGGCGACCACCGAGAGTGGTATGTGGCTAGCAGAGGGCTTGGGGATGCACAGTGGTCAGAATAAGCAATTCGGAATTCCCACTTCCGATTTGCTCATTTCGATCTCTGCGTGTTTAAGGCGGGGGACGACTTCGAAATTAAAAAAAAATTGAAATTGAAATGGAAATTTACTCTTTTGCTTTTCCAATCCAAATCAACCAACACCAATCCAACCACCACCAAAGGCATGTATGTCACGAAACTAGTTGGAATCATGTTCGGTCTCATATTCTTCTTGGATTTGTTCGCGGCCATCGGTTGGTCCGGTGGCCTAGCCGCATTCATTTATTTCATTTTGTTTATCGGCATATTTGTGATATTATTGATTATATCGAGACAGCCACAGAATAGGTAAACCACAAATGTAGCAGTGGATTAACGCACCAGTCCAACTAATCCCCAATTGCTATTCCTCTCCACACACAGATATGCGCTCGCGTTTCTCACGCCTGGACTTCCATTTATTCCGGCTATCGCCATAACCGTTAACATCTATCTAATATTTAAGCTAAGCATACTGACCCTAGTTAGATTCACCGTCTGGATGTCGCTTGGCTTCATCATGTACTTCTACTACGGGATAACGCACAGCAGCCTCGAGCAGACCAGCGATGATCTGGAATTGCATGTGGACAAGGATTATGTGAGTGCGATTTCTCGGAAATGTAATGATGAACTTAACTATCTTTGTAAAAAACACTTTTGTAGAGCAAAAATGTGGAGGAGAAAGCTGTCTGGGATCAGCAGTCCTACAATCAAACACATGAGCCCGTCTGGGCCAGCAAGGAGGTGAAGCAACCGTCAAGTAAGTACGGATTATAATCCGTAATATAATGTGTCAAAAGAGGGTTCTAAACTGTTTCCAAATCCGAAGTCCCAAAAACATGTCCTACTTATCGTTTAAGGTGAACATGTTTTCCCCAAGCCCTGTTGACTAGATTTTTCTGGAAAAGTCTTTGTCTTTCGACGTTTCTTGACTCAATCGCTTCGCGTTCACCACAGTTTTGCGGCTTTTGCTTTTCTCAAACAAAAATTTTGCCAGAGTCCCTGCTCGGGTGCCATCTGTAAGGAAGTTTTTCACCTGAGGTAGAACTTAGTCCTGTCCAAAGTCACTTACAAAACATTAATATAGAATATCTTTATCTGTACGTCATTTAATTTATATGGTCCTTCGAGCCGGATATTCGGCAAAGAATCCCAAAAATGCAAAATGTCTTTGGTCTATTTTGTTATTGGTCTATCCTTTTACTTTTATTTAAAAGAGAAAAGAAACAGACCAAATATTATCCCAGAGTCCCTGCTCGGGCGCCATCTGTAAGAAAGTTTTTTAAGCTGAGGTAGGACTTCGTCCTGGACGTGGGGAGGGGGAAAATGTTTATAATTTTGGCAAACTTGTATGATGAATGATTGGTTTCCCCTTTCCTACGATACCAAGTTGCCGGCAGCCCAGCGAAAAATGACGCCTTGTACACGTGCACTGACCGAAGTCACTCAATCCACCTTACCACTGGCGACCCAGCAACGACACCTAACGACTTATGTTCTACTCGGATCATTTGCTTCCCCTACACGTCAAGCCGCTCTTAAGGCACTAAAACGCTCACCGAATGTCGGTTATCTGGAGATTACACTACAATTCAACATGCATTTCTTATTATATGCCTTAATAACGTAACTTAAAAGGAAATCAGTACCACGGAGGATACTGCTTTCACTCTTCTCTTGATAGAATAAAGACGTGGAATGACATCGCCTGGCTTTTCCCGAGCCATATTGAACATCCATAAAGTAGAATTGCAATGGACCACAATTAGAATCATATCCCTTTCTCCGGCAACCATACTGAACATCCATAAAGTAGAATTACCATGGACCACAATTAGAATCCTAGCCCATTTTAGTCCTATGGTAATTTGGTTCAAGTCGAGCTTCCTGTCAAGTATTAGAAGAAGATATTTGTCATTGACTCTCCGTTGAGTTTTGGAGAAGTAAGTGGGAAAATCTTCTGAATCTCTCAACTATAAGAGATGATTAAAAGAGCCAAGTTCCTTAAGGGGTAGATTTGTCACTCAAGATTTGCTCGAATAGATGGACAAGTGAAAGGTGGACCTCAATTTAAGTTCGTTCTTTCAACTTTTGGATCAAAAATATCCGCCCACCTCATTAAATCATCTGTTCAAAGATATTTGACAGTGCATCTTTCAGCCGCATGTGTGCGTGCGTGCACCCTTAGTCTCGATCATTCGCTCCACCTCTTGGCTTTCTCCGAGAGTTTCGCTCATCTATTGCTTACAATCAATCAATGATCCCCCCCTTCTTTTTGTTAATTTATTTCCAGAACAACGCTATAACTATGGCAAGGCATCGTCCACAGGCAGCAATGCTCAAAGTAGCTCCAAAGCAGCGTCCAGTGCGATAAAGCCTCCCAGAAATACCACGGGTGCGGGTACAACGGGCAAGGGCACCACCAATGGCCGACCAGCCCCAACTACAGCGGGTAGCAGTGCTCGACCAGTTGATGGTGATGCTGGGGAGCAGCATCAGTATACCGGACAGTTTAGCATGTTTGTCGATGAGCATCAGTTCCCAAAGTGGGAAGACTAAAATGCCAACTTCATTCCCAAGGACACAAACCAAAAACCAAAAAAAGTAAAAAATGGAAATGCGACTAAAAACTGTTTCCCCCCAGCAGCAGCTAGCTCACTCAACAACCTGTAAATATGACTAGGGATGTTAAGTTTAATGATATATCCAAAGATATATACTATACATATATATATACGAGATATTCCATATACATCTGTACAGTGTGGCATTATTGGAGGCTCTACTGTGTGCGCCACACTTAATAATACCCAAATGAAATATTCAATATTAAATTATACATACAGACATACGCATACTGCTGATATATACATACATATATATATATATATATATATATGTATATAGGCAATGATCTAGTACATACTTATTATATGATTATAAACTAATTAGAAAAATCAAAGACAAGTTGAAGGAAAGTTTTCAAATTCGATAAATATTAACAAGAAAAAAGCAAAAAATTGAGTTGAAATTCGATTGGCTAACGTTTTGGGTGATGTTAGCCAGTTGGAATTCAGCTGAAAGTTGGATGTATGTATGTATGTGTGTGTGTGTTTGTGTGTGTGTGTGTGTGTGGGCGAAACTGTACATTATTTACACCAATACACCCCCAAAAAAGCACACACAGACGCACACACACACACACATTCAAACAAACTGTCGCACACTCACCGCAAAACTTAAAGCTTATACAAAGGTCTCACACTTCAAGAACTATAGCGAAGATGTTCAATGGTAGAGATGCTGCAGAATTTTTACACAATTGAGAGAGAAATCGTTCACTTCACAATGAGAGCCAGCCGATGAATTCACTCTCTTTCACACAGACGCGAGCCGTAGTTATGGCTTAAGTAAGTCGCCTGTCGAATCTCATGCTCTGTGTTCTCTGTCTTCTCTCTGATACGAGTTTTTGCAGCGCTACTCGAGTGATGCGGCCTACACTATGGTGTATGCTTGGCAATTACAAAGCTGATCATTCTCTCGTGGGAGCCGAACAGAAGGTGACTTATTGCGCAGCTTTGTTATTTTCAGTCGGCCTTGCTTCAATGATTCAAGGTTTGCAGTCAGTTTATATCCAACTAACATGACCGCTTTCAATTTCCTGGTAACTTCTATTGATCTAGCTATCTTTTAATCGAAACATACACACAAACCAGGACCACAAAGTCGTTTCTTACATATTGGTCAGTTATTGATAGAAGTTACGCGCTGTACCCGGAAAATCGAAAGCGATCATGTCATAATACTTCACAAACACCAATCGAATGCAATCTCATTTGAGTACAGATCTTTAAGAACTCCACTCATTAATATGCTTCACTTGGCCACGCTGTCCGAGCAGATCAAACAGTTACCAAGCCACCAACGTTCCCAAGAAGTCAATGAAAGTCTACAGAGATTAGATGACGCTCGAAACAGTGGTGATCAGACCAATATAACTACAAGTCACTGTGATTACCGTTATTAACAAAGTATCTACTTGGCTAAAGACCATTGAGTATAGTGTATACCTCATACGACAAAATTCCAACGAAGTTTCTTTCGAGGAAAAACTGAATAACTACCAACAATTGAACACAGAACTCCATCAACAGTCAGTCAACTTCAACACTCCGAGAAGCCGGTTGAAGAGTTATTTCAATGCGTGAATACTCTGAAGCAGCATGTGGTAGCTCAACATAATCAGCTCCAAAATACCAAGAACTATGACAAATGGCATAGCTTTGAGTCTTGGTTTTCATATAGGCCGTTTCGATTGTTATGTGTTCTTCTACTTACTTTTACTGGATATCTTCCTCATACTAGAATTGCAAGGGATTATACGTTATTTGCCAAACTAAAGCAGTTAGATGAATTAGCTTAAGAGGAACATGCTAGAAACAGCTTGACTTTCCAGACATTTGGTCTTTAAGTCAAGTAAAAACATAGACAACAATATACAAGCTGCAAGAGAGCGATTACTACAATTGCAATCTCTTGCTGAAGAGTATGAACAGACGCTCAAAATGCTGGCCAATAAGCTAGTGGAGAGTCTAATCGTAACCAGTTCGCTGGAACAGCTTAACAGTGAGGTACAAAAGTAGCGCAAGTTCGCCATGCTGAAATCTCTAGAAGAAAATGTAGACAGCGAAACACGTGAAAGCCGTTAATCAGCGGCACCACGATAGTCCTCAACCAGAAGCATCACGAAAGTCCTCAACTAGAGGCACCACGAAAGCCCTCAACCAGAAGCATCACGAAAGTCCTCAACGCGAGGCACCACGAAAGCCCTCATCCAGAAGCATCACGAAAGTCCTCAACTAGAGGCAACACGAAAGCTCTCAACCAGAAGCAATACAAAAGTTTTCAACGCGAGGCACCACGAAAGTACTCAATGCGAGGCACCACGAAAGTACTAAACGAGAGGCAACCTCAACCAACTCGAACGAATTTGCTCATGGGCCCACATTTGAAGCAACACATTTGTACTCGGTGCACATGCTCAGTACTAAGAATTCAGCTACGCTAACAACCACATACATTAAAAGTCACTGTATTGAGTGTACTGTGGCGGCTCTAACTCAACATTTATATGTATACTTTAGTTTTCTAGCAAGGCTTACGACAGCTGCTTGTGTGTGTTGAAATAGACCCGGTTAATTATGGTTAATAAACTACAAATATTATACATAAATAACAGCATAGGCTAAATAGCTTAATTCTTTTGTTATTGCACTTATGCTGCCTTGGAATTCCCTTATCAATTAAAGCACACTCTGACATTAAAGGGCAATTGCTGAGTATTAAAGATAGAAGCGAAAGGTTCTTTGAAAACAGCGACCAGCCTTTAATTGTGGCTCCGTTTGTGTACTATTTTGAAACCCCTTCAGCGAGAGGCACCACGAAAGTACCCAACGCAAGGCACCACGAAAGTTCTCAATAAGAGGCGTGGTGCCTCAGAAAGCCCTCAACGCGAGGCACTATGAAAGCCCTCAACAAGAGGCACTACTTTGCTACTTTGAAAATCAATAAGGTCGTTAAGGCATGCTTGAATCTTCTTCAAGTTCCAATCCGGAGTAGGAAATAGGGCATCAATTACTTCTCGTCGTTAGCTGTCGCTTTGAGCTTCGCGATGCTTTCCGTCTCTTTACCGACAGTCCTCCTCCAAGTCCCTTTAGGTCTGCCTGGTGTCCGCCCAACTCCGCCCAACTCCGTCCAACGAGTTCCACTCCATTGCCTTTCTTGCGATGTTGGGTTCATTTTTCCGCAATGTGTATTCTATTCAGCTCCATTTCATTCGGCGTATTATCGTGTCGACACTCTATATATTCGCTCGTCTGAGTAGCTTGGAATTCCGTATTCTGTCAGGCCAGAATATGCAGAATATGCGTCGCAGGCAACGGTTTACAAGTGTTTGAAGTTTTGACACTATGGAAGTTGTAATTTTCCAAGTGGAAGAACATTGCGTTGATCTTGAAAAGCCTGAGCATCGTCAAACAGCTGACAGCATCCCAAAGGCATCTTTAGCCTTTTGCGAGTTCCGTCCCACCATCAACAGCGACTACGTTACCCAGGTAGCTGAATTGCTAAACTTGCTCAATTGGCTGTTCGTCCAAAACCAGAGTCTGGAATTGTCCGGAACGTATGCTGAGCGCTTTCGTCTGAGGTCCTGCCGCTTTACCTGAGGTGTCCAGGTCGCTTAGCCTATTTGCCAGTAGGCATATATTGTCTGCAGTTTAAGGTCCGTTTTACTTGTGCGAACAATTAGAAGCACACGCGCCAAGAGATTAGGAGAAGCTTGGCCCTGGCCCTACTTTGGAGGTGCTGTTTGAGCCAATTTTACATTTTACATATATTGTCTGCATAGTCCAGATGCCACTTTATGCCGCTGTTGTTGAGAGCAGGTCGCATTGTAGCGAACATGTCTGCAATCAACATTATAAACAGAATGGGCCACAGAACTGAGGGAACAGAACTGAGAACTGTAAAAGACTGCGCAAGCATTCCATCTTGAAGCACTCTACACTGGACGCTGTCGTATGTCGCTCTGATGAGGGAAATAAGTTTTTCTGGTATCCCTCTCCTTTGCAACCCTTGCCATTTAAACTCCCTGCTTACACTGTTGAAGGCCCTTAGCGAAGTCTACAAAGGACTGCACTGGGTATATTGCTCGTTTAAGTTGCGCACAGTGCTTATGTGGTCCTTTCTAAATCCGGCTGGCTCTTCGCCTAAGGTGTCCATAACGGATACAGAACTATTTTGTCTATGAGCTTCGAGATGGTTGGCAGCATACAGATGCCACGCCATTTGTCGCATTGGCGCAGGTCGCCCTTTTTGGGGATTTTCACCAGGATGCCCTCAAACCATTCCTAGGGGAGCTCCATAGTTTCCCACGCCCGGTTAGAAAGAAGCGAAAGGTTCTTTAAGAACAGCGACCAGTCTTTAATTGTGATTCTGTTTGTGTAGGATTTTGAACTATTTGGCACCACGACACCCCTCAGCGAGAGGCACCACGAAAGTCCTCAACGCGAGGCACCACGAAAGCTCTCAACGCGAGGCACTACGAAAACACTCAATAAGAGGCACCACGAAAGCCCTCAACAAGAGGCACCACGGTTTTATTACCGGGTACAGTAAGTCCAACGCGGTATTCCGTCTTTGCTGCTTTGTTGTCGGTCAGCGATTGGATGGCCGTTAGAATTTCGAGTTTTATGGGTGCTGAATTCCTTACCCTGTGGTGGCTTGGTAAAAAGTCAAGATGCGGACGTAAATACCTCACAGTTAAGGACTGCTGCAAAGTGGCTTCTCTATTTGATCAATTGATACTTTCCAGTTGTAAGGTACTTTCCTTAATTGGGCGCTCCGCATTCGTCTTTTTATCTACTATTACGATGGTCGCCATTAGAGAACGTCTTCGTTCGATTGCAAAATGCTCACACAATATTCAACACCCGAATAAACAGGCTTCGCGCTCTATTCATCAAACTTGCATACTCTATATGTTCGCAGCAGAGTTTTATTCAAACCAGACCCGGCCAGCCATAGCTACCACGAGCCGAAGTCAATCGTGTTTTTACGCAATCGAGAGCCGAACTCATGATTGTGTGAATCGGTGAACATTGAATTGCAAGTAAAACAGCTGTAGTCTGGAGAGAGCTCTCTTGCTCACCAACACAAGCACAACTTTTTGTCCTCTCCATTTGGCCGGCACTGATTCAAACCAATTGTTGGCACTCTGATTATAATCATGTTCGACTTCATTCCAATCAGTTCGGCTGATTGTTCGTTTGGCTCAACGACGATTGTTTTGAGTGAGCGAAAATTACCTCGTATGAATTAGCTCTTGCAAAGACGCATAGGCAGTGACGGCACCGCTCAACGCGGTGGCCGGTCAACGCTGAGTTTTGTTCGATCGAACACATAAACGTCCGACCAAAAAAACTCTAGCTCAACCGCTCGATGCGACTGCTGGTATGAGCTGAATATATTCAATACTGAGTTTTGTTCGATGAATAAATATGAACATACACGTTGGATCACATAACGCCGCTCGATGCGATTTTCGTTATGAGTTGAATATATTCAGCTCTGAGTTTTGTTGATTGATTAAATGTGAGTAAGAATTTTTGTTGTATGAGCCAATCAAGAAAAAAAGCGATTTTTGCAGTTCTCTGGTCGCCATATACACCGTACTCAGATTGCCATTTGCTGCTGCATTTACCGCTTTTTCTGCGAGATTGTTGATATTCTGTGGTGGTGGGTTCGGATTCTGCAGTTTCTGCCCAATTTCCGCACTTTGCCTTAGCAGGACCCATGTCCATTCGCTTATAGAACTGCACAGACTGGAGCGACTGCGGCGGATATAGATTAGTTGAGGCCCCTGCTACATATTTTAAAACAGTTCAATATGGAAGGCTGCAAGCTAGCAAATACAACAATCAATCCAGGAGAGAAGCTAACACTCAGAGATGTGTCCAAAGTCAGAAGAGGAAAAAGAAGAAATGTTAAAAATCCCGTGTCAAATATGCAGTCAGCATTCAAAGCTGCAAAACGTGTTCTTCGATATTTGAAGGGGACGCAAACTGACTGGACTTATCTATAGGCGAAGTATGAAAAGGCTGATTGGTTATGCTGACGCTGACTGGACTGTAAATTTTGATGATCGTAGATCAATTACCGAATATCTTTTCAAATTAGCAAAACGCAGCAGTATCTTGGGAAAGCCTTAAACAGCGAACCGTGAGCACTATCAAGTTCAGAAGCGGAATACATGGCATTGTCTGGTGCATCTTAAAAGACTTCTGAGTGAAATATTGGTATAACTAAGTACGATAATCAAGTTTGAGGTCAACTAACGAGTAACCCAATATTTCATAGCCAAACAAAACACCTTGACATTCGCTATCACTTCATTAGAGACTTGGGAGAATCCCAAAGACCCACTGACGTAAAGGACCTGACTTGTAAAGAAGCATTGAGAATGAGACGAATACCGTTGACTATATGTAATCAAAGCTTAACTTCTTCAACTGGTTGGGACCTTTGTATAATCAAATTAAAAATACAAAACTACAAAAAAAAAAAACAAAGAAAACTCCTTTTTATTCTCATCATTCTGATTATTGTATTTGTATTTTATGATTAAATATTGTTATCAAATTTATGCTATGCATTACATACATATGTGTACTCACACACTCTCTCACACTCACTCTCTCTCTCTCTCTCGCTCTCTCTCTCTCGTTATAATGGGAGGGGTACCTACTGTACCTCTTGGAGGAAAATGTTTGTTTTTCTTTAATCTAGAAACTCGCGCTAAACTCAAAAACTCATTTTAAGCGGCATTCGCAAAAATTTGTTGTAATTCAATAATTCATTTTACTTAACCGAAAAGAAAATAAACAAACAAAAAATACCAAAAAATACCAGAATATATATATATGAAATTTACCAAAACAAAAAAAAACAAAAAGGAAATTTACTTATTGAACTATTTAAAACTTTAACAAAACAAAATATGTAAAAACAACAAAAAAAAAACACAAAAAAAAAACATTTATATACCAAGCATACTTTTTCCACTTTATATAAACAAAACAAATAACTAACTATTTTTAACTAAATTACGAGTATATGCAAAAGAAATTGATTCATTTCTATATTTGATTCCCAGCTATTTATACACACACACACACTCAAACACACACACACACAACAAGGACCCCAAACCAAAACAAAGTAAGCAAAATATTTATACATACCTACTTAAAGCTACTTTACTCGTACAAGTTTGAACAAATTACAGTTGTTTGGCCCCATTCAAGAATAATAATTAATAACAAAATAATAATACTACAAATACAAATACAAATACAAATACAAATACAGAAATGACAATCGATTGTCATGGATGAATTATACCTAAAAACAAAATACAATACGTGTACCTCGATGACTAAACTAAAATGCCGCTGTTATTACTTAAATATACTTATTATTACGATCATTATTAATTATGTATTCCTATCATGTTAACATGCTAAATCAAATTATAAAATCCCACACCCACACCCACACACGAACACACGAACACGCACAGACCAACACAATCAAAGACTTGCGTCACGCAAGTAAAGCAGGGCCGACCAAAACGGAGAGTACAGTTGCTCGCCGACTCGCACAATCATAAGTTCAGCCCTGACATAAAGCAATCTCACTCTCTCCCTCTCTCTCTGTTATTCTACCAGAGTTACGCACATTATCTATAGGTGTGTGGGCGACCAAAATTTACATTTTAATTTGATTCATTTTTTTATTTTTCAAGCATTTTGAGTGCCAAAAAAAAAACATAGCTGCACACACCTATATAAGAGAATACATACAAAACAAACTTGATGCTAAGTTACCAGTGTTCTCGTGTAGAACCTTCTGGACCAACTACTTACTATAGTTAAGAACTTCATATAATTTTGTTTAATATTCTTGCAGAGTAAAGAGGGTTTTGAGTAGAAGGAGAAAACAAACATGATTAACTTCTTATTGAAAATTGTTAAAATTTTAAATATTCTTTTGAAATCAAGCAGAAACCGTGTCAAAAGCGTATATATTCAGCGCAAAACTAACCAAATTGTATGGGAACAAAGAAAGTTTAATATAGAAACCAAGGCTGCAAGCCGGTCCGACAGCTTATATATTTGACTCCTCGAACCTGAACCGGACCACTTTTCCGAAAAATTAAGTTCGGTTCACAAAATTATGTTGTTTTTCCAACGACACATACAGGGAAATATAGTAATTCCTTGCAATCTGACTGTTATCATTCAAGAAGTTCCCGAATCCTACGGCATTTCTTTAGGTCAGATTTATACGATCGAAGCTGGTTCGAGAAGAAGAACTTTTAAATGACAACTGCAGAGCAGAAAAGAAATGCATCTACGAAGAATGTAATGTTTATGAAGGTTGCTCAGGTGAATCAAAAGCATTTTTTGATTTGTACGATAACCAAGTTACCGCAAAAGAATCCATGGAGTTCGTTATTAAGGAAGTTCAGTTTGACATTAGTAGAGTTCGCGAACTTAGCAAGAAACTCCGTACTCATAAATTCTTATTAAGAGTTTAACTTTAAATGACTCAACGTCTGATTGTGAAAAAGAGAAGATCATGAATGCAAAACACAAATACCAAATATAAAATCTTTAAATAAAGTAATAGATTTCTTCGAAAATTGTCCAGGAGTACATAGAGTACATCGACAAATGTCTTAAAATTTTGGAAAGGTAAAAAAAACGAGAACTAAAAAGGTTTTGACTTAAATATACTTACTGTTCCAGCCACTCAGGTATCAGTTGAACGAGACTTTTCAATACTTAAGTTTGATCTTTCTAATCTAAGAGCTAGTAGAGATAGAACAGCTCTTGGAAGATATAATGCTCATTATCCCATGTGTTCTACAAATCTTCTACACATGTTCATCTTCTTTTATGTTCAAGCGAACCGAGGTTCGAACCAAAACATTGGGTTCAGGGGTTCCAGGTACCGGTCCGCGAAACGAACCTTAGACTTTAAAACGAGTTTGAACACCTGCAAAATTTTAGAGGTTTGCCGCCTTGATAGAAACTCTGTTTTGAGTGATGTTAACTCCTTAGTGCGGAAAAACTGGCCAGAATAGGTACCACCATCGAGCTCCTTTCAGAGAAGAGCACAATGGGAATGCCTAAGGCAACATTTAAGCTTTACACAACAGCTGATACACTTCGGCTCGTTACGGATGGGTGAAAAAACCTTTCCTTCTAAGCTGTAGCGAGACTTATATGACCAACATTCAATCAAAAACGTACTAAAACACTTTTACGTCACAGAAAAGTTAATACATATCACTTCTGGGACACTGTCTTATTGGCAGACACACAGCAAGCCTAGGCGTCACTTACCTTGACTTCTGCAGAAGTTGCAGATACGTAGAAGAGGAGGAAACAGTGGCAACACCTTCTCTGCCATTGCCGCGCTTTGAGTAGCCTCTCCTACTCAACCCCTCGGAGACATCTGTGCTAGAGTTCCCAGCTCTACTGAAATTCATTCTATTCACACATACTCGCCAATTCACGCCGAATGCTTACAGAAGTCATGCATCACTGTGTGGTAGATAGAGACACAGTCACTCTTTTTGGGGAACCCTGCCTTATAGGCTATTCACACTGAGGCACATCTAACATCTAGCATCGTTATCAAAGATGTTCACCAAGATGTTGTAATTCATTCAATAATGTCAAAAATTCTTAACCAACAATTCCGAGAAACAGACGTTGGATAATCATAGTAGGTATTATTAACTGAATTATATGGGCAGAAATTTAATAATGTTCATGTTTTGTCCTTATTGCATATGTTGCGGAATTCATGGCGCATGAGAGCTCGTCGCAGAGGTGTCGGATTGTGGGACCAATATTTCTAGAAAAGAAAGATAAAATAATACTATCAAACCGTTTGTGGCTTACAATACGCTTTTATTCTTCATTCGAAATAACAAATCTAGCAATAGCAGATCTTTTCCATTTTTTGCACATTTTATTACCACTTTTACCACTGGCAATCATCCAATCCCCTCTTGGTATGTGCAGATTCTTGTCTCTCATGGTCAGCAGCTCATCTTCGATCTCTGCAACTAACGCGTTATTGACAAGATCTGCTATAAGCTGCCGAAAGAAAAGTAGCTGCTTTCGAGAAACAGATAGAATACCACTAATTGTTCTTCAAAATTCATTTTATCATTTTCTTTTAGCAATTTGTAAATTCACTACGGCAACTGTAGATGTTAGATGTTAAATGTTGTCAGTGTGAATTACTATTTCACATCATCAAAAATTTCCACGCGTTTCGCTAAGATGTGCTCAGTGTGATTAGCATATTAGTGTTATGTAAACACTTCACTCAAAATAATTGTGACATAGGAAAACACGCTGGTTAGAGCGAGAAGAACTTAGTCAAAAAATAACTCAAAGAGCCAAAAAGACAGCTAACAGCTGACTAATATCTAAGTGAAAAGTGGTCGACGCAGCAAATTGTGTTTCTACACTCAAACAAAAAATCAATCCCAATCGGTAATGAAAACAAAAGCAATCCCGTAGATTCTTGAACCGATTCGAAAAAGAATTGAGTTGATCCGACTTTATTAATCCTTAAAAGAATTACATATATTCCGGCGTAATCTTAAAAAAGATAGAATTAAGCAATAAATTCGAGAACAATTGCAAATGCAGGAACATTTTAAGTATGTTCGAGATTGTTTTTGAGCTCGATATGTAATATTGATTTGATCCCTCTCTTCTTACTTTCCTACGCCATATTCCATAGGACATCCTTCTCCACATACACTTCAAGACCCACACCAGTTTTGGTGTATTTAAGACTTCTGAAAAACAATAGAAATATAACAAATTTTTGGGCTCAACTGGGACTCGAACCCACGACCATGTGCACTGAACCATGGAGAATGAGTATTAGAGAACAAATTTGCGCAGCCTCTCAATTTTGGTGGTGCTAAACGATAGTGCCCATAATGATACTTTACAGAGTCAGTAGGAAAACAAAGTGGTTAGAGCGAGACGGACATATTCCCAAATGTATCTAGAGAACGTAATTGAGAGCGAATAGCTGACCAAATGTATCCAGAGAGCGTAAATGAGAGCGAACAGCTAACTAATTTCTGACGGAAGCGGTGTCGACTGCGCAGTCGTTCAGTCCAAGATATACTTAACAAGGTAGCCGCACTCGCTCTCTCACAACTTCTTAAATAAGAAGCTGAACACAAAAATATTCGTCGGCGGAGAAGCGTCGCTCATAAGGGTTGTTTACAGAGTGACATTTAAGAAGTAAGCAAAGTTAAGTATACCTTGGTTCAGTCTAGATAACTTAGTCTATGACTGAACACAAATGGAATGGCATCTCATCGCTCAAGACCATTGCCATCGTTTGTTACCACATGTCAAAAATGCTACTTAAAATTGTTCGCTCTCGTTCTCTTATTTATGAACATGTGATCTCGAAGGGGATTAAAGTAAGCACATTTAGAATGATACAAGTGCCAAAGGCTAGAATATCCTGTAAGTCGAGCTTGGGCTTACTCCAAGATCTTTTTTGTACATCACTTTTGTCACTTTTGTTTAGTGAATTAGTAAAGCACTTATTCTATGAGTTGTTCAGCGACTTGTTCAGTGAATTGTTAACTCACTTCAGTGAATGTTATGCTGTTATTTGCTTCGCGCTTTTGTTTGTTCTGTTGGGTTGTACAACTGATTAATTATAATTATATTAATTCCAAAAATGTTGTAATTAATATCTGTTGGTTTGTGTTGGTTATAAAAAGGCTTATAATCAACCAAAGAAGACCTTGAGCTAGCCATTTGTAACATTGAATATTCATTTAATATAAAATTGAACTTAGAATTTCATCTAATAAAGAAAGGATATGAAAAATTGATATTATTATATGAGGAAAAAGGATACGATAAGAATATTCATTCCAATGAATCTTTTTCTCTCTGTGTATATGCACTTTGAACAAACACAACTGAGCGACTATTGTCAATGTAATGCTTTACCAAAGCAAGCTTTACCAAGCTAACAAATGCCAAAAGCTTATTCCCTGTTCTACGCGTCGCATACACACGAAATCGTTAGCGTGTGTGTCGTTTTGTATGCCTCGGGCCCTGCATGTATACGATCATTGATTTCCTATGTTTGGTGCAATTACAATAACAAAACGTACCCAAAAGAGCATACGGCTGGGCATAGCTGATCTATAGGCTTTTTGTTCTCTGACGAGGCATTTGTTCGTTTGCTTGTTGCTCATGCTGAAATGTCAAATACGTTTACTTCGTGTTTCGCTGCTACGCACACAAGCGCAATGCTTGATTGTGTGAGTTTGGAGGAAAAATCTTACAAGTTTAGACTTTAAAAACCGGAAACCTTTAAGATTCTGCATTTCGATTGAAATATGCCAATTTTTTTCTAAAATTTCTGGTAAATTAAAGTTTGAAATGAAGCAGTTTCTTCAAATTTTAGTCTGAAATTCTATAAAAATGTTTAGATATCTTTGTTAGAGGTTGTGTCCTTAATGAACGATCGTAAGTCATTTTTGATTGAAGACTTTTCCAACCAAATTACAAAGAATCAGCAAATGTCGCTTCGATTCCGGTACCTTGAAATCCTTAAAAAAGTGAACTTAATTCATATTTGAAACGTAAAGTAAGGCACGGAGTTAATACAAAAAGTCAAGGTCTTACCTTGCACCCATTTCAGCTCTGCAAGAATATCTAATCTTCGGTTAGCCGAAGTAAGCTTAACGTGATTTTTTTACCATTCGGTTTAGTCCCTACAAAATGATCTACTCAAAAATGAATATATAAAATTCATTTCAAAAGATTTAAAGCAAACAAAAACTAATCACACTTTTAATGGACACATTCAGCTGAACAGCTGGATCAGTGATCACATTTTGTACATACACCAAAAGAAGAACAGCATATTTTAAAGAATAACATATCCTACAACCACCAACCAACAACCGCCACCCGCCACCACCACAGCTAACAAGGTCAGAAATCAGAAAAAACTGGCTCTTCCACCTTTCAAATTCTTTCGGTACCACCAAAAACAAATTTTATCGTTAGTTTTTGAATAGATTTTCTACAGTTCCAACTTTTTGAAAACAATATAAGAAATTTAACAGAACAAGTAGCTTCCGTTAAACAAAAACGTATGCATTTTTTTTTTTTAATTTTTATTCAAGACGAAAAACAGGGAACATTTACTAACTAACTAACTAACTACAACAACAACTACAAACAAAAATGAAACCAAGCTGATTGAAACTCAAACTCTCCATTATTATATATTTGATTGATTGCATTAATATTGATTGTTTCATTGATTTTCCTGCTGAATAAAATGTACCTAAGTTTTTATTTATTTCATAAGACTGAATTACTGAAATATGATTTATGATTTCGTATATGTGTATATAATTGTTAAGAGATGTAATTTGCAGAAACTTTACAACTTTTACTAAAAATGAAAGCATCAAAATTTTTGAAATTATTCTGAACTTATTTATCGTAAAACAAAAACAAACAAAAAACAAAAAAAAACAAAAGAATGGAAAGCGACAGAAGTTTAAAAGAGCAAATACCTACTATTAATATATAAAAGTTACAAAATGAAAAATATATACCTATATATACGAGTATATATATACACACAAAGATATATATAAAGATATATATATATATATTTCAATGGATCGATAATACAACAAGAAACCACAAACCAAAGTGAACAAATGATGATGCTAAATAATATAAGAAACAAGCATTTTTTATTCAAATACTACTCTTGATTTGTTTTATGTGTTAATAACTTATTAACTGATATTTCTTGAGAATATTATAAAAAAAAAACAAAAAAAAAACCAAAAAAAAAACCAATAAAAATTGTTAGGATATTCAAAAATGCAAAAAAAATTGAGTTGTGTATTTAATGGTGGTTAAATGAGGCAGCAGCACTTTTTGTTTGGCTACATTTTGAGAGAGAGCTTTTCATTTGGCAAAGTCAGAGAGAAATGCTGCTGTCTCGTTTGGATAGTTTATAAGGTTAAGTACTTGGTGGAATAATAAGTTGAAAAAAGGAAAAAAGTTGAACACAAAAGTTGGCTAAAAATACAATTTTGAAACCCATTTTTTATGAGTGTAAAAGCTTATAATTCGCCTAACAGCTTCGTATAATTACTGTTTTAGAAGTTTTGTGCTCATTTTACATGCAGTCTGTACAAAATTTGTATGTGAATTAGTTTACCGCGGAGTAAAATAAATGTCTAAGATTTTGTTTCAGAATTAAAAGAGATTTAAATTTTTTTTTTTTACTCAAGTTGGTCGTTTTACCAAACAGTGACCAGGTACTGATATCGATAATGTGCGCGATACAATCGATTTGTATGATATTTGAAAATGTCACGAGTGATGAAAACCATGACAAATTAATTTGAAGACAGTCTGGTATAGTATTAAACACGGTTTCAAATGACGTGTTTTACAGCGGTTTATGTAAAAAAAAATCAAATAGTTAACTTGGCTTCGTGTACAAAGTCAGCTAATTCTCTCACATTTTAGAGAACACCTGAGAGTAGTGAATATTTAGTTGATGAGAAATTGTTAAAAAAATTATATTTACACTGCTCGCCAATTAAATAGGACACCTCCAAAGTCGATTTTCTATAGTTAATTGCTGCTAAACCAAGCCATCTAGGAAAATAATTTTTGTTTTCTTATAAAGTTTATTTAAATGTAGTAATTAGACGAAACTTACAAAATTATTCAAAAGTTGTAAGTATACAAAAAACATTGTTAACCAATAAGTAACAAATTTTGGAGTCTTCATTTTGCACCACTTGAATAGGACACTTTATCTAAAAACCATTTATGTGTGTTGAGCCTCCTTTTTTTCTCCAAAACCTCACACATTCGGTCTGGAAGGGATGCATACAATTTTCCCAAATAATTCAACGATATCGAGCCCCATGCCAATTTTGATAGCTGCAATTAGTTCGGGAACGCTCGAATATTGCTGACCTGATCCATATACTTCACGTGTTAGCCATCCCCACACATTCTCAATGATATTCAAGTCCGGTGAATAGGGTGGCCAGTTTAATAACTCCACGTTTTGGCTCGCTATATACGATTTAACAATCCGGGCCGTATGTATAGGGAGGGGCATTATCATGTTGATAAATCCATTTTAGATTTGCAAAAAGAGTTTGGAAGTGTGGAAAGGCCTCTTTCAATATACCATTATAACACAACGCATTCATGGTGGTTGGAATAAATTTAAGCTCACAGGTGCCATAATAGGAAATGGCCCCCCATACCATAATACCTCCAGCATCCAGCACTGCTGTGCAACTTATCAAGATGCTGTGGTTCTTTTCGAAGATCATGAAAATAGTAGCTGTAGCCATCGGGGCTCTCCAAATTAAACTTTTTTTCGTCCGAAAAGACAACACATTGCCACTCCGAAGTCCAGGTGACATGTGCGCGCGCGAAATCAAGGCGTTGTAACTTCCGAGCCGGGTTAAGAGGTGGCTTCTTCTTGATTTTTAGTCTCTTCAGGTGTGTAGCATTATTAATAACACGACGCATGGTTGTCAAACTTGCTTTAACGTTGCATTTTTCCCTTATCTTGGCCAAAGAGTCGTGCGAATTGGAAGCTTCTCTTAATATAAGTCGCTTGTCCGCGATGGTAAGCACACTGTGGGTGCGGCCCTTCATGTTTTTACCATAATAAGCCTCATTATTTAAAAAATTTGTTATGGCGTGACGGCTCCTGTCGACTTTTTTTTGCTATTTTGGCAATAGAAAGGCCAGAATCCATGTAAGCTTGGATTTTTCCTTTCTCCGACCCAGATAATGAAGTGCCACGCCCCATTTTAATTTTTTAAAATTTTCTATACACTTCAATTAAAGCAAAAAGTTTAAGTAAACCAAAATTTGTGTGCACGTGTCAACGATACCGACCAAATAAAATGCATGTTCTATTCAAGTGGCGCAAAAATTCAATGGAATGCTCACATAAAGTGCAAACAACTTTATAACGGTTCTATTCCAAAACTTGGAATATACCAGAAAGAGCGAAGAATGCTTGCACAAAGATAATATGCAAAAAATACCGTTATTCTACCATTTCGTTTTCGAGTTACGAGCAGTTTTAAAGAGAGCATACAGGGTGTCCTATTCAAGTGGCGAGCAGTGTAACTCTAAAGGATTCAAGTCTTGGACACTTAAAAATAAGGTGATCCGCCGATTCGGCAGTATTGCAAGTAGGGCAGTTAGCGGAGTCAATGAAGTTACATTTGCGATAGAAGACATTATCATAAGTGTGATTTGCCATAAGCCTGTTGATTAGTTTAATATCCTTAGCATTCCATTTAACATTCTTATACCACGGAAAGGTTGGTACATTTGGAAACAATTCAAAAAAGAAACCTCCAGATATAGTGGAAGCTTCCTTGTAATGATTGTTCCACAAACTATAAATCTCTTTCTTGATTTTTCTTAGTGCCTCTTCGATTGAGTATTTTAACTTAACAGTTGTGCCATTTAAAATGGCAGCTTTGGCAGCAAGATCAGCTTGTTCATTTATAATGATGCCTTTATGACCAGGCACCCAAAAGAGATCAACAGTTACGAGATCAGGCCATGTTAGCAGGTTATATATGCCTGCAACAATATAAGAATCTGATTTTGAGGATTTTAGTGAGAAAAGAGCCCCCAGGCTGTCTGTTAAATATTAATATTTAGCCTTTTGGCTAAGTGACAAGTAAGGTTTATTGCTACTAGTTCTGCCATTGTAGACGACATTCTTATATTCGATTTGTACTTAAAGGTTTTGTTTCTGATGATATCACAGATGCCAACACCAATAATATTATCACAGATGGATACTGATGCATCTGAAGCGAAGATATGGTATTGTTCAGAACGAAGCTTATGTATGATTTCATTGTATGTAGTTAATATTTGTTCATTAGAAATATTTGATTTGTTTTCTTTGAATGGACTATGATGAACCTTGATGCGCTCATTGAAAGTATATTGACTTGGAGATATGGTGTCATTCAGAATATTTTTGAATTGGTTGGCTACAAATGCATAAGAGGAGTTAATATTGGAATCACTTGAGTATTTTATATACAGACATTTGATCTTGAGCAGCTCTTTGACTGTGAGATACAGCGCTCTGTATTTCGGGGGCATTTCACCAGCTAGTTCGAAAATGACGTGTTGCGGCGTGTCCGGAGGGACCCCAACACACCAGAGTTGAAGTTGGCCATTGTGGTTATAGCATATTTAGATTTTGACCTGATATATGAACGATAGATGTTTGTGGCAATATGTGGTCTTAGACCACTTTTAATATTAGTGGCCATCTGTAAAAGATTTAAACCAGCCTTTGACACAATTCTGATCTTTTCAACTTGTTTTTTGTCAGACATGTTCGAAGATATGATTCTACCAAGAAATTTAAACTCTCTTACCATGACTACATCCTGATTGTCAATTTTAATGTCAATAACAGTCCTGCTATAAGGTGTGAAAGGCATAACAGAGGATTTTGACGCATTAAAGCTCAGTCCAATGTCTTTACAAAGAAGGTAAAAATCTTCCAATTTAGCCTGAAGGTTTTCATTCGGCTAATTTTAAAGATTGCTTGCTTGACAAAGTAGTAGTGGCTTGTTTGGACATAGAAAATGCGTACAACTGTGTCAATTTGGCTCTCTTGTATCGTACTTTGGTGGCTGAAGGGATCCCGCAACATTTTGTTCAGTGGATTATTAATTTTCTATCTGTCAGATATTTAAAACTCGGTGGTGAAATGGAGGTGGTGAGGGATGGATTGCCTCAGGGTAGCTGTCTCTCTCCCGTTCTTTTCAATATTTACACCAATCGTCCACATCAGATTCAGGATTCTCACACAGCAAGAGATTTAAATGCCAATTAACCATTATATTAATCGATATCTGAGTTATCAAAAAAAAAACTCCAAATTCAATCGAACTAGTTCTGCACTCACCGCCACAGCTGAGAGCCAGCGTTGCCAATTTA
>JBAMBO010001289.1:0-42769 GCA_037044535.1 Lordiphosa magnipectinata
CATAGAGACGAGTAAACATATGGGGATGTGAAGATTTCACTTATAGCAATGGTATACCCAGTGTTTGGAAGTACCTTTGTATTTAAATCTAGGTACATACTAAGATACCAGGGACCGAAAATAAGTCACGGTGAAGGGAGTAAGCTACGAATACAAAAAATGTGCCAATGCTTAAGTCTTTGCAAGGACTATGCAATAAGGACATAATGTGATATTCATAAGTAATAAAATAAATATTTTTGCTTTACTATGTATTATTTTATAATTATACTCTGCACCAAAGGTACACAGAGTATAACAAGCTCAACTTCGTCTTAGGCCTAAGTTTTATACCCTTGCAAATGCTGTTTTTGAAATGTCAGAGTTTAAGAACGCTTACATGAAAAATCAAAAAATGTTCTAACTAAAGCCCATTTTCCGACAGATAAACATCTCAGTCCGACCAAATTTTGCGAATATATTTGAAAGCATATAGAATTAGTAATCAGTGAGATTGAAGACGCTAACATTAAAAACAAAAAAATTTCTTACTAAAATAGTCATGATTTTCGACCGATCGGTCCTATGGCAACCATAAGTATATAATCACCCGATGTCGGATCAACTTTTTCAAATTAGTTTGAAAGCGTGTAATATTAAGAATCACCTCAACTTCAAGAACGCTAACATTGAAAACAAAAAAGTTTTTCTCACTAAGACCCATTTTTATCTGATTCTGTCGGTTCCGAATATATCAGCAGTGCTAGTAAAGAGGAACTCCTGTGCAAAATTTCAGCTCGATTGCTTTAAACTGAGAGACTAGTTTGCGTAGAAACAGACGGACAGACAGACGGACAGACAGACAGACAGACAGACAGACAGACAGACAGACAGACAGACGGACGGACAAAGCTCAATCGACTCAGCTCGTCGCCCTGATCAAGAATATATATAGTTTATGGGGTCGGAAATGAATATTTCTATGCGTTGCAAACTTCTGGGCAAACTTATAATACCTTTTGCAAGGGTATAATGAAATAAAATAAAAACTGAAGTTCACGATACTAAAGCACTTCAGGAGCTAGCGAAGATACTAGGCGCTCATAATTATTAGGAAGCAGATGCGCTCAGACAGCAGAAGATATTTTTGGTTGCTTGTATGCAATTCTTTTGCTTGTAAGCAATCATATGTTTTTGTTGTTATGTAATTATTAATTTGCATTTGTTTTGCTTGCTTGCTGCTGAGCTTATAAAATTACATGCCCTTAAGAAAAGTGCAGATGAAATAAAGTACCCTGCTTAAACAGGTATTAGTTAGTTTTTTTTACCTTTTTTTTTTGTTTACGGAAATTGCTTAAGTTTAGGAATTAATTACTCTTATAAGATTGTTACCTCTATTACTTTGAAACACCATGGAGATAACTAATGATAGGAAATAAAGAATGCAGCAAAAATAAGTTTCCAAACATGAATTGCTCACCATTTTATACTCTGTACTGAAGGTACATAGAGTATATTTAGTTTGCTGAAAAGCATGTATAAGAAGGAATTGTTTTGATGCCTATAAAGTATAATAGATAATTCGATCTGCCTAAGCAGTAAGAAGTCCCATACATGCCATATCTCGAACCCCTCATCTCTGAGATCTGTACGTTCATACAGACGGACGGACAGACGGACCGACGGAAAGACGGACATGGCTAGACATGGCTATATCGACTCGGCTGTTGATGCTGATCAAGAATATATATACTTTATAGGGTCGGAAACGATTCCTTCTTCCTGTTACATACTTTTGCACAAACTAAATATACTCTATGTACCTTCGGTACAGAGTATAAAATCGTAGCAATTCATGTTTGGAAACTTATTTTTGTACATTCTTTATTTCCTATCATTAGTTATCTCCATGGTGTTTCAAAGTAATAGAGGTAACAATCTTATAAGAGTAATTAATTCCTAAACTTAAGCAATTTCCGTAAACAAAAAAAAAAAGGTAAAAAAAACTAACTAATAGCTGTTTAAGCAGGGTACTTTATTTCATCTGCACTTTTCTTAAGGGTATGTACGTTTATAAGCTCAGCAGCAAGCGCAAGCAAAACAAATTCAAATTAATAATTACAAAACAACAAAAACATATGATTGTTACAAGCAAATGAATTGCACACAAGTAAACAAAAATATCTTCTGCCGTCTGAGCGCATCTGCTTCCAAATAATTATGAGCGCCTAGTATCTACGCTAGCTCCTGAAGTGCTTTAGTATCGTGTACTTCAGTTTTTATTTTATTTCATTATACCCTTGCAAAAGGTATTATAATTTTGCCCAGAAGTTTGCAACGCATAGAAATATTTATTTCCGACCCCATAAACTATATATATTCTTGATCAGGGCGACGAGCTGAGTCGATTGAGCTTTGTCCGTCCGTCTGTCTGTCTGTCCGTCTGTCTGTCCGTCTGTTTCTACGCAAACTAGTCTCTCAGTTATAAAGCAATCGAGCTGAAATTTTGCACAGAGTCTTCTTTTTACTGCACGCTGCTAATATGTCGGAACCGACCGGATCGGATGACTATATCTTATAGCTGCCATAGGAACCATCGGTCAAAAAATGGGTCTTAGTGAGAAAAACTTTTTTGTTTTCAATGTTAGCGTTCGTAAGGTCGGTGATTCTTAATATTACACGCTTTCAAACTAATTTGAAAAAGTTGATCGACATCGGGTGACTATATCTTATGGTTGCCATAGGACCGATCGGTCGAAAATACATAGCTCTTAGTAAGAAATTTTTTTGTTTTTAATGTTGGCGTCTTCAATCTCACTGATTACTAATTCTGTATGCTTACAAATATATTCGCAAAATTTGGTCGAAATCAGATGTTTATCTGTCGGAAAATGGGCTTTAGTTAGACAATTTTTTGATTTTTATGTACGCGTTCTTAAACTCTGACATTTCAGAAACAGCATTTGCAAGGGTATAAAAACTTCGGCACAGACGAAGTTAGATTGTTATACTCTGTACTGAAGGTTCATAGAGTATATTAAGCTGGTGCAAAAGTATGTAACAGGGAGAAGGAATCGTTTCCGACCCTATAAAGTATATATATTCTTGATCAGCATGAACAGCCGAGTCGATATAGCCATGTCCGTCTGTCTGTCTGTCCGTCTGTCCGTCCGTCCGTATGAACGAAGAGATCTCAGAGATGGTAAGAGATAGAGGTTTGACATGTATGGGGCATATATTTCTTATACTTGCAGGCAGATCAAGTTAATTTTCAATTTTTGATACGCACCCTCCCGCCCCCACAATTTGGGAAAAACGTGTATCTTCTACAGTTTTGAAGATAGATCGTTCGTACTTTCTAGAGATACCTTGTAAACAAAATTATTTATCGATTTGCTGAAGGAATGATAAAGATCGGATGAACGATACTCAAGTTGTGAGCAAAAAACGGCCAGTAAACACCCTACACCCCACCACCACAGCATTCTATTGAACGGCAATCTTAGTGAGAGAGAGAGAGAGAGTGAAACTTAGAGATGAGCGCGTATAACTCGTGAGCAAATGCGAGCTGCGACGTTAAGGGTACAGAGTATGTTATAGTCGGGCTTGACTGACTTTCTTTCTTTTTTTTTTATGTCTTCGTTTTTATGACCTTTCCAAAATTTTAGAACATTTGTATGTAATGTATTTGCTCTTTGACAATTTCTAAAGAAATCGATAACATCACTCACAGCTTTTATATTTGATATTTGTTTATTGCTTTCATAAGCTTCTCTTCTTTACAATCAGACGTTGAGTCAGTTGAACTGAAACTGTTTTTTGTAAGAAAAAAAGGAAATCTCGGGTTTGAGAATACTCCAGCCAATACTGGTACTGAACTCATAGTACAAGAATATTTGTCGGGGCACTTAGATAGTAATAAACAATGATTTGCTGAAGATTTTAAAACAACTGCGCGGCGTGAAAACCAAGCGTAATATAAATCACTTGGTAGTAATTGTGATCTTACTGTCCGTGCAAAGCCAAGTTGATTCATCATATGGTCAAACGGTTTCTTTCCGTATAATCTATCATCATAATCCCACTTTACATCAAAAATCATTCACGCTTAGTTAGAAATGCGATCGTTTATAGTAAAATCTCCAGAGATTTCCAATTATTCCCTGGATGTAACGTTGAATAAATTAATTAAATTGATGAACCTAACCTCATTTTTTAATAAAGTGGTCCGGTTCGGGTTCAGGTTCGAGGAGTCAAAAATATAGAGCGCCTGGTTCATGGTCCGGTCCGCGAACCCCATTTAAAACCTTAATTTTATAAATTATACAACCTACAAGGGTATATAAACTTCGGTCGAGCCGAAGTTAGCTTTCCTCTATTTATATACAGAAGTTTGCAACGCATAGAAATATTCATTTCCGACCCCATAAACTATATATATTCTTGATCAGGGCGACGAGCTGAGTCGATTGAGCTTTGTCCGTCCGTCTGTCCGTCTGTTTCTACGCAAACTAGTCTATCAGTTTTAAAGATGAAATTTTTCACAGAGCCTTCTTTTTACTGCACGCTGCTAATATGTCGGAACCGACCGGATCGGATGACTATATCTTATTGCTGCCATAGGAACCATCGGTCAAAAAATGGGTCTTAGTGAGAAAAACTTTTTTGTTTTCAATGTTAGCGTTCTTAAACTCGGCCATTATTAATATTATATGCTTTCAAACAGATTTGCAAATGTTGGTCAAGATCGGATGACCATATCTTATAGCTGTCATAGGAGCCATCGGTCGGTAAAAAAAATTTAGATTTTTATGTAAACTTTTATAAACTCTGATATTTCAAAAACAGCATTTGCAAGAGTGTAAAAACTTCGGCACAGACGAAGTTAGCTTGGCGTTCTCGTTATTTTCCTTAGAGTGAAAATTCCGGATGAAAAATCGCACCTACGACCCATTAAATTAGTTTCGAAAACAAAAGTGAAGTATTTGATAATTTGTACGCAGATCACAATAGAACGTGAACGCAAAGCAAACTTCGTTTTCATATGCTTAGAAATATCTAATTATTAATTATAAATTATATCCTTAATTGTATTTAAATGCAGATTTCTGGGCACTGAAACGATTACATGTTTACACACAAGTATCGTGGCACCGTAAAAATGATTACTTTTACCTGCAATCTTACTATGCCGGAATCACTCGTGCAGATTTCTAGTACAGATATATGCTATAGTAGTGCGAACTGAATTAAAGTTTTCACGAAGGTAGTAGTACTCAAGGTATGTGCATACGCAACTTTGGGTGCCGATAGCTTGTACAATACGCACAACGCGATGCGCTCCCTAAGTTTCTCTGTCTCACTCTCACAACGCGATGCGCTCTCTAAGTGTTTCTCTCTCTCTCTCTCTCTCTCACTAAGATTGCCTCTCTTGAACGGAATGTTGTGGTAATGGGGTAGGGGGGGAGACGGGTAGGGGGTGTTAACTGACCGTTTTTTGCTCATAACTTGAGTATCGTTCATCCGATCTTTATCATTCCTTCTGCAAATCGATAAATAATTTTAATTACTAGATATCTTTAGAAGGTACGAACCATCTATCAACTGTAGGAGATATGACGTTTTTTCCACATTGTGGAGGCGGGAGGGGGCCAAGCAAAAATTGAAAATAAACTTTATCTGCCTGCAAGTATAAGATATATATGTCCCATAAATGTCAAACCTCTATCTCTTATCATCTCTGAGATCCGACGGACAGACAGACAGACGGACATGGCTATATCGACTCGGCTGTTGATGCTGATCAAGAATATATATACTTTATAGGGTCGGAAATGATTCCTTCTCCCTGTTACATACCCTTGCACAAACTTAATGTACTCTGTGTATCTTTGGTGCAGAGTATAATTATAAAATAATACATAGTAAAGCATAAATATTTATTTTATTACTTATGAATATCACATTATGTCCTTATTGCATAGTCCTTGCAAAGACTTAAGCATTGGTACATTTTTCGTATTCGTAGCTTACTCCCTTCACCGTGACTTATTTTCGGTCCCTGGTATCTTAGTATGTACCTAGATATAAATACAAAGGTACTTCCAAACACTGGGTATACCATTGCTATAAGTAATCTTCACCTCCCCATATGTTTACTCGTCTCTATGATAATCTAAGCTGAAATGAGAATTTGAATATTGCGCAATTATTTTGACAGTTTAGTACACCATCTATATTTACCCGTCTACTGTTACCATCTATTAAATCTTCCTAATAATTGTTGGTCATATGAAAAATTCGGCAATTTCTCGATTTTTTTGACCATTGGATCTACACCTTCTTTTAACCAACGCCTGCATTGTCATTTAAGCATCAAGTGCTTTCGTTAATACTCTTATCTCAATTATGCAAGTTTCGCGGATTTCTTGACCATTTAAGTTATATAGCCTATTTTCAACTCCAGGATGTCAACCATCAGTGTGCCAAATTTCAACCAAATCCGTTCAGCCATTTCTGCGTGATCGAGTAAGAAACACAAACTTTCACATTTATTATATTAGTAAGATCGTAAGATAGTAATATTTCTTCTACAAAATGAAGTCAAGTATTTACGACATTTTGCTCTGTTCATTTACGTTTTCGTCCTTTGTAGTTCCAATTTTAAACTCAATGGGGCTCTATTAAAAAAAAAAAGATTCATTTAATGCAATCCATCACCGTAATCAATTAAACCTAAATCAATAATTACTTGTGCAATGATTACAGAACAAACTGGCGCACCAATCCGATGAAACCCATCCTTTATTCTCAATTGGAAATGGATTTTAATAGTGGATGCTACATACAACCCAATTTAGATATAATGCAAAATGATTTTAATAATGCTGTTCTCTGTTGCACAGAAATCAACTATTTTGTTTCTACATGGGGCAAGCAAGCAAAGACTCAAGAACGAAAGGAAAGACGTGTTACCGTTGGTAAGTTTTTGGCATATCGGCATAATAAATACTTGGCTTTACACCCCAAAACTGACAAGCAGAGCTTCTCTCAATCTTTTGGACTATGTGCTTAAGATCCGAACAAGGGAAAGGGACCAACAGTATAACGCCGAATATACCCGTTACACGTAGAGTAAAAAGGGCATACTAAGCTCGTGGAAATGTATGTAACAGGCAGAAGGAATCATTTCCGACCATATAAAGTATATATAAGGTTGTCAAAAAAGTCTTGCGGTATTTTATTGAATTTTCAATTGTTCATAAAATTGGTTATAATAATGCGATTTAAGTCAAATATGCGCCGTTATGTTCGATGACGAGTTCCCAACGAGATGCCAACTTCATAATGCCCCTCTTATAGAAGCTCGCTTCCCTATTGGCAAAATACTCGGAGAGCCAATTTTCACAGGACTCTCTTGTGGCCAACTTCCGACTACCAAGCTCGTTCGCCATGGACAGAAATAGGTGGTAATCACTTGGTGGGAGATCCGGACTATACGGTGGATGCAAAAGAACCTCCCATCCGAGCTCCCGGAGCTTCTGGCGCGTCACCAAAGATGTGTGTGGCCTGGCGTTGTCCTGATGGAAGACAATTCGGCCTCTGTTGATCAAAGATGGCCTCTTCTGCATGAGTGCTGCATTCAAGCGGTCCAGTTGTTGGCAGTACAGGTCCGAATTGAGCGTTTGGCCATAGGGGAGCAGCTCATAGTGGATGATTCCCTGCCAATCCCACCAAACACACAGAAGAACCTTCCTGGCCGTCAATCCAGGCTTGGCCACCGTCTGGGCAGCTTCACCGCTTTTCGACCACGACTGTTTGCGCTTCACCCACTTTTCATCGCCAGTCACCATCCGCTTCAAAAACGGGTCGATTTTGTTGCGATTCAGAAGCGATTCGCGTGCATCCATACGGGCAAAAATGTTTCTTTGCGTCAAGTCGTGTGGCACCCATACATCGAGCTTCTTTTTGAATCCAAGCTTCTTCAAATGGTTTATAACGGTTTGATGACTCATGCCCAGCTCTTGGCCGATGCTACGGCTGCTACTATGCCGGTCTCTTTCGATCAATTCAGCGATTTTATCGCAATTTTCGACGACAGGCCTTCCGGACCGTGGCGCATCTTCGATCACCTCTGCACCAGAACGAAAACGTTGAAACCATCGTTGTGCGGTGGAAATGGAAACTGTATCGGGTCCATAAACTGCACAAATTTTATTGGCAGCATGAGATGCATTTTTGCCTTTATCGTAGTAGTACTGTAAAATATGCCGTATTTTCTCTTTATTTTGCTCCATGTTTGCGACGCTATAACTCACGAAGGACTAAAAACAAACAACAATAAATCAAACACGTGTTAGCGCGTGAAAAGAGCTTTCCAAAAAGCTCTAGCGTGAACCGATGCGACGAATATGGGAATTCGGTGTTATTGGTACTGATTGATCGGTTTTCAAAATGGACAGAAATGGTAGCGCTAAGAAAAGCAACGGCGGCGGCCTTGCAGAAAGCGTTCAGGGAACGAATCTTGGCTCGGTTCGGAGTACCAAAAGTACTTATAACGGACAATGGAGCTCAGTTCACGAGCAAGGCGTTTAATCGATTCTTGGAGGAGATGGGGGTATCCCATCAATTTACAGCACCTTATACGCCTCAGGAGAACCCAACGGAGAGGGCAAACAGAACAGTGAAGACGATGATAGCCCAGTTTGCAGGCTGTGATCATAGGAGTTGGGATGAGCTACTACCGGAGCTAACGTTAGCAGTCAATTCCAGTGTTGCGGAATCCACAGGATACACACCAGCGTTTCTCGTACAAGGAAGGGAGCCGCGGTTTCCGAATACCTTGTACGATGAGAACAATCTGGGAACAGGACACGGGAGAAGAGATGCGGGAGAAAACGCAGAGAAGCTACAAGAAATCTTTGAAGTGGCAAGGAGGAACATGGAGAAGGCAGCACAGGATCAAGCACGTCATTATAACTTGAGAAGACGCGCCTGGAAACCAGTGGTCGGGGACGAGGTGTACGCCAAAACACACCACCTCTCTAAGGCATCGGAAGGATTCGCAGCGAAATTAGCGCCCAGGTATGAAGGTCCTTATCAGATTGTAAGTTTCATATCCCCAGTGATATGTAAAATACGGGAGAAGGGAAAACTGAAAATAAGAACCGCACATATTAGCGGATTAAAACCAGCGAATCAGGAGGAAGAAGTGGGAAAAGGTGAAGGAGATAAGAAAGGATCGTTGCGTAAAATAAAAACAAGAAGGGAGATGTATATAGTCAAATGGATGAAGATGTATAGGGTATAAATAAGGCGGACCCTGAAATTAGAGGCACAAATGGGAGAAACACGGCGAAGAGAGGGCGTGCAACTAAGACCATAAGAGAGAAAGGGATAGCGACACTAGCGTTTACCGTTGCGCGGATCCCTCTCAGGAAAGCTCGCAAATAAGCGGTAATCTGGCCACGATGGCTGCGCAGCCGCGTGGAGACCGAGGCTTCGTGGAACATGACAGCCCGAAACTCGGTCTATTTGGTCAGAGAACGGAAGAAGGAGAATAACGCAGCAAGTTTGAATGGTCGGTCGACCACTAAAAGAGGCGGCGGCATGAAGCGGCGATTGCCCTTCATGGCCGTGGGTCGGAAAGGGAGCAGAATCCCTCAGAGGCGTCCGCGTGTCTGCAAACCGGTGGATGTCCTGAGCTTGGACGCATCGCCAATCAGGTCGACACCGGGCTCACCGTCGGTGACGGAGCGGTCGCACGCGGAGTCGTGGGAGTGGGAGGGTGATTCGGCGACTAGCCGTGCCTCCGAGGCGTCGAGCGCAAACGAGGTATCGCAGGCGGCAGACGAAGCCGCGGAAAACCCCCAGGAGATGGAGGGATCAGCCGAGGAATTCGGCGCGGCTAGAGCTCGCTTACGGGCGATGAGCTGGGCAAAGGCACCGGAGGAAGAAGCGGCGTGGAGACCCGCACGGCCGCCCACTCCGATGCCGGTCATAGTGATCAGCGACGAGGAGGAGGAAGAGTGGGATCAGCCGCAGGAGCCGTGCTGGTCGGAAGCACAGGAGCCCGGGTGGGAGGACCCACGGGAGACAGGGTGGGAGGACCCATGGGAGACTGGGTGGCAGCAGCAGCAGGAGGAGGAACCGGGTTGGCACGCACCACCGACTGTAAACCAATCCAGGCGGTCGAGCTTAATAGGTGGGCGGTGGTACCACGAGCTCACCACGGTGCACCGGTGGAGCGAGCCGGTACGAAAGGAGGAGGAGGAAAAGGAAGAGGAGGAGACGAGAACGGGCGTGGTGATAGAGGAGGTGTCGGATGAGGAGAAGGTAGCCAGGGCGTCCAACCCAAGGGATCCGCGCGGGCAGCCCAGAGGAGGAGCTGCAGGCGGAGGAGGAGGTAGCCCTCGAGCCAGAGGAGGTGGAGCTGCAGGAGACTGTGGAGAGAGGGCCATGGCAGTGGCCATCCCCAGTGGGAGGCGGGCGTCCAACGCTAATGAGGCAGCGCTCGTGCCCGGCGCCGGAGGTGCCGCTAGAAAAGGCGGCAAAAGCCTATAGATGGAGGGAGCTGGATCTCCGAGACAAAGGAGGGCGAGGAAGCCGGTTAAGAGGCGCGCAGCTGCTGTGGATCGGGACGAGCCGACATCGGGTAAGGTGGGGACGCGGTGGCCCAAGAGTGTTCAAGGAGGTGAGCGCGGAGGAGTCCCGAAGTGCGTGAGGGAGGAAAGTGGGAAAAAAAAATATCAATAAAAGTCAACATATAACAAACAAACAAGTTTGATTGGCTTTGCATACACAGACACGATTACACACACAACTGGGCGGGCGCCGGGTGGTAGCCCATAGTGACCACGGGGTGGTCGAAGGGTGGACACGGAGTCCCACAAACACCAAGGGAAAACGGGGGGCATAGACGCGAGGCCGAGAGACACGGGGAAAACTAACGTCACCAGGTGAGCGGGAGCCACCATCACAAAAAGTTCACAAAAAAAAAAGAATATATAATAGGTTAACACAATAAAATGCATATGCATATGCGGTGAGTGAGGGGGAGCAGCATGGGCAGCAGAGCGGTAGCTTGAGGGACAGGGCGGGTAGCACCAAAGCTTAGCAGGCCGGCAGCGCGAGCTGGAAAAAGAAAGAAAGCGAATCAATAGGAGGATCAAGGGGGGGGGGGGTCATCGGGTACTCACCTGGGCGTGCTTGAAACCGGAAGCGGAGTCACCTGGAGAGGGGGAAGTGTTAAATATTCAGAAGTAAGAGGGAAAAAAAAATAATAACAAAGCTTACCTGGGGAAACAGCATGGTCTATGATCGGTATCGAAATCGAGATCGATAGGGGAGCGCAGGTGCAAAAATGCCAAGATTTGCGAAAATTAAGGTCACCCCAAAAGGCTAACTATCGAATGGAGGGTGTCGATAGACGGATCGATAAATGGGGGTGGAAGAGAAGGACGGTTCGGTGTGCCCAGAGTGGGATAAGGGGAAAAGGTGACGGGGAGCGGTGGAAGAGTTGGGCAGGAATTTCAATTGGGCGGGAAATTCAAATATCGTCAACGGGAGGGAACAGGTGAACCGGGGAGGGGAGTGAAGTTTTTGTAGCCTGTATGGAACAAAAATGGCCGAAGAAAGGGTAGAGTGTGAGGAGTTATTCCTCACAAGGGGGCAAGGTAGGGTTAATGGCGGCGAATTGAGGAAAGCTCTCTCACTGAGAGCGACGAGAGTGAGCGAGAGAGATGATAAGTGGAGAGTTTGAGAGGAAGGGCCATGGCCAGAGAGGCAAAGGCCCTGCTGCAGCGGAGCAGCGAACTGGATGACGGTGGCGAGCGGTGATTGGTGCCAGCGGCTAATTGGAACGTGATCAAGGCCCCGGGCCAGCGACAGAGGCGAGACAGGCCCCGCTTGGGAAGTGAAACGGGGCCTGCGATCACACAGGCCCTCCTGGAAGCAATGGAACGGGGCCTGCGCGGCGGCTATAAAACGAGCGGCTGCCCAGAGGAGAGGACAGTCGGTGATATACGCGTGCGCGAACGGAAGTCGGAATTGTAAACCCAAGTGCGAGTAGAGGTAAACGTGAAACCGAGACGGCAGAGTGACCGAGGATTGCGAGTAGTCGAAGCGATACTGCTCGACGATAAGTTGCAAGGAGGTCAGCGGTAGCAAGTGGGAAAAGTGCGAAAGCATCCTGCGAAAGGTCGGGGCGAACAGCACGACGAAAGCAGCGCGACGAGCACTAGGTAAATTGGCGAGTCCAGGGTGTGGTACGGGAGCGAGCGCGAGCGGGAAACGTTAGTCATAAGAACCTGAAGTGTAACGCTGAATTGTGAACCTAGGATAAATCTAACATCTAAGTGATTGAAACCAAACCCAAATACAGACTTAAGTACATTTTAACCGTTGTCTTCTTATTTCTGGCAATTCTCCACAATATAAATTTGTTGGAGCGATCCCCGAGCACACTGAGCGACGCCCGGCTGCAAAGGTTCGTTACAATCTCAAAAACCGATTTCAAAAATTTTTTCATGGTGACGTTTTTATACCCTTGTAGAGGGTATATTAAAATTGTCCAGATGTTTGTAACACATTGAAGGAAGCATTTCCGACCACATAAAGTATATATATTCTTGATCAGCATGACGAGCTGAGTTGATAAAGCCATGTATGTTTGTCCGTCGGTCTGTTTTTATGCTATCTCCTCCGTCAGTTTTAAAGCTATCTTAACCAAACTTTGTACGAAGTCTTTTGGTACAAAGACGCTGCACATTTGTCGGAACCGGGAAGATCGGATGACTACATCATATAGCTGCCATAGGAACCATCGGTCGAAAATGTTGTTTTAGTGAGAAAAACTTTTTAGTCAACGCAAACGTCCCCAAACCTCGTATTTATAAGTTTTCTATGCTTTCTCATAATTTCACCAAGTTTAAAAGGACAACTATGTCGTATAGCTGCCATAGAAATTGGGTGTAGAAAATGTTTATAGGAGGCCTTGTCAAATATGTGTACTTTTGGCCCAATGTACATATTTGTGTCAGTGGAATCAGGCTACTAATTTATATAAGGCATACAAGCTACAAGGGTATAAAAGCTTTTCTCTATTTATACTCTGTACCGAAGGTACATAGAGTATATTAAGTTTGTGCAAAAGTATGTAACAGGGAGAAGGAATCGTTTCCGACCATATAAAGTATATATATTCTTGATCAGCATCAACAGCCGAGTCGATATGGCCATGTCCGTCTGTCCGTCTGTCCGTCCGTCCGTATGAACGAAGAGATCTCAGAGATGGTAAGAGATAGAGGTTTGACATGTATGGGACATATATTTCTTATACTTGCAGGCAGATCAAGTTTATTTTCAGTTTTTGCCACGCCCCCTCGCGCCCCCCGCAATTTGGAAAAAACGTCATATCTCCTACAGTTTTGATGATAGATGGTACTTTCGTACTTTCTAGAGATATCTAGTACTCAAAATTATTTATCGATTTGCTGAAGGAATGATAAAGATCGGATGAACGATACTCAAGTTATGAGCAAAAAACGGTCAGTTAACAACCCCACCTACCCCACCCATAACCTAAGCATTGCGTTCAGCAGAAGCAATCTTAGTGAGAGATAGAGAGAGAGAGAGAGAGAGAGAGACTTAGAGAGCGCACCGCGTTGTGTGTTAACTGGCCGTTTGACTCGTGACCAAATGCGAGCTGCGACATTAAGGGTGCAGAGTATGTTATAGTTGGGCTTGACCGACTTTCTTGTTTAAATGTGAAATTTTTGAATTTTTTCAGTAGGTGCACTTTCATTTTAGGCCATATCTCACTTTACAATCGTCTGATGGTGTCAGGCAAGATACGAATCGAAAGATAATTAAATTGTCAATAATTGCGTAGAGTATTGTTTTAAAATCGGTTTAGAAGTTTGAATACAATAACCAAAAATAATTTTACAAAATCGATTTTTTGCTCGAAAATGTCAGTTAAAAATGTCAGTCAATTAATGTCAGGAAAAATATAAAAATATCCAAAAAAAATTATTTTTATTCTTTTGACATAAATAATAAATGTTGTGTTGCGAATAAACGTATACCCAGTTTATACACAAAAAAATTATGATAAATGCCCTTAAGAGTATGCAAACTATATTTTCTTTAATAATTACCAATTTAAATAAGAAAATCGATGGTCAGTTGTGGCAGCGCTCTACATAATCAACAGCAAACATTCACTCGGGTATTCGAAGCTGTTGAACGTATTTAAATACTTAAGTGTTAAGATAAATATAAATTCAATATTTTTCTGAATTATTGTTATAAATAAGCTGTGAGGAGCAATAAAAAGGCAAAGAGATTTTTAAAAACCAAAAAGACGTTGAATATCGTAAATGGAAAGGCGCCCCCTATAGGTCACCACAGACATTACGATATGGCCATATTAAAACACTGTCAGTGGAATTGCTTTTGCTTAATCCCTTTGTTGCTTTCTTTTGGCAATATCCGGACATGGAGACAGAGCAAGAATTAGGTTATCCCGAGGTTTCCTAAGAGACAGAGTTCCTCAGCTCAGCCTTTCAATTTTGAACCTCCAGCTTACAACACCTAAAAAGCAGAAGAAACTGCTTAAAGTTTATTTTCAAGTGTAAGAAAAAATAATCGACGTTCCAAGAGGAAAAGTTTAACCAAATCTCGGTTGAAATTAAATAATTGCCCAAAATTAATTTTTTTTTACAAACAAAAAGTGAGTGGACGATAGGGCTAAAATCTGCGTTTGCAAATTTTTCGGAAGAAATTTTAACATTTCTTTCCCTGTAGCAATCACCGCAGCAGCCAAATTTAATGCAATTTAATTGCTGAAAAGCTTTTGCTTATGCATACGCTCTCGAAGCAGATCGCTTAGGCGGGAGTTTCGGGTCGCGACCATAAACTCAAGGCAAAAAGGTGAGCATAACTGGCTAGAGAAAGGAGAAAGTGGAGTACTGATTAGGTTCTCACTTATTTTCTCCCTCAAAGGCATCCCCATCCGTCAGTGAGATTTGTTCTAGGCTATCCACTGCAGCATCAGAGAGCGCTTGGAGCTTTCGCAGAGAGTGGAGTAGTGGGGAGAAGAGCGGCTGAAGACGGTCAAAGTAGTGCGAAATCGCGATTCAAATCGAAGGGTCATCCAATTGTCGGCGGGAGGGGCATAAGGAAAACCCCAAATCAAACCCTGAGCAACTCGGAAAAAAAAACAAAGTGCGGCTTAAATAATCTATGCAATTTCCATTCTGTGAAACCCCAATAAGACAACATAAAAGTGGTGTGGATAAAAAGCCGAGAGAAATCAACAAAAAGATTAAGCAAACTATATACAACAAGTTCGACCAGTGCAAGCTCTTTCGTTTGTTAATTAGAGTAAAAATCGTATATCCAAGTCCATCAGTTAATTCAACATTTTTTTTGTGATTTCATACACTGGCCATTTAAAAATTCGCAGGGTAACGAAAAAGTGGAAAAAGCAGAGAAAAAATCAAAGAGACATCAAAGAAAAATTGAAGAAAATAACCAACCCCTAAAAACGGTGAAAATTAAAGCTAAAAGTGACAATCATTAAGTTGGTTATGTAATTTTCATAATTTTTTTTTAGTTTTCTTGTTTGTGTGTGTGTGAAGACCGCGTGTGCATTGCGGCTTAGCAACATGTTGCTAAACATTTAAAATAAAAATGCACCGTTCTCTCTAATCCCCTCAAAGTTCCAGAGAGCAAAAAGCTCCACCAGCGAAAGATCTTTCGGCGTGGGAGTATTACCAGGTATGTGGAGTTAACCGTTCTTTGAAAAACGGAAAAGAGAACAAAGTTAAGCTAATGTGGTTTTCATAGTTTGTATGAAGATCATATGTGCAAGCACCCTACACTTCATGGGGACGGTCCATACCTTCTGTTGAGACGTACAGTGGCAATATCGAAAACGACAAAAATTTAATTATTTCACCTACACCTGAAAAAAAAGGAACAAAAGAACAAAAGGAAAAATCATGAAAGCTACCTGTGAACGTAAAGTAATATTTTAATTATTTCAAAATAATTGCGATATAAAAGAAAAACATATACCAAACAACTTATTTTCTATCAAATATTTCTTTAACTAGTTTATAATTACTCATATATTTTATTATGCATAAATTAATTAACCCTTCGTTTTCAGCGAATTTTATAAAGTGGCCAGGGTGTGAACAGAGATCAAATTTTCCAATATATTTTTAAAATCTAAATTATAAAATCACCTAAGAACTACATGAAAAGAAAGTACTGAACTCGCACAAGTTTAAGGAAGATTATTCATTAAGTCAATTGAATTAAGCATTAAACAAAAACAAAAAAAAAAAAACAGATAGGAAGATTATTCCGAATTGTATAATGGAAGCCAGGAGGTTAATTTAAAAGGATAAATCAAACTAATTATGGAGTGCTAAAATTAACAACTATTTCCTTGAAGTAATGTGAAAGAGAAGGAGAGGGTAAAAGCAATTATTTTTGGGAGTTTTCCGACTTCAGCCGCAAATATGGAGAACTCAATTGGTTGGGAGGGTGAAGAGGCTCAGCTGCAAGGACATTATGCAGTATAAGCGATTGTGACTGATCCTGTTAAATGTTGTCGTGATGTGGGCATTTTATAATGCGTGATCTATTTAGGCAAGGGACACTAATTTTAAATATGTACCCTGAGGTTGGAGATGGAATGGGTCAAGAACCCCCCCACAGGCTGTTTTTGCTAGTCGCGTCCCACCGACCTTCTTCGCTGCCAACTGGTGCTCAGGGGACCATTACAAAGCAAAGCATTCTTTGAGGAGCATTTATCATGATATTTTGTCTGTGTACAAACAGGGTAGTAATAATAATTCATTAAAATAAATTCCTGCACTCAAAGTTTGTAGAAGACCCAAGTAGGCCTTTTCCCCAATCTCAAATTATACACCTTAGATATAATTTCATTGCTGATAATTCAGTTCAGTTCTAGCTGTTGTGCTGTACACATCATAGAATTTGAACAATCTTTTTGTTTCTATATTTTTTTCATTTATCTTTCAACAATTATTTCTGACATTCTGTTGTTTGATTTCATTTTGTTCATTTTACATGCTACGACACTGTAAATCCAAGAAACGAATACGATTTTCGATAATATCCTCATCATCATCTACAGTTTTCGAGGGTGTAGCCATAGTTATACGTGATTTAATTTGCTCCTTAGAGATTTCGTTACTTACTATTAGTTGTACATGAATGCAATGTACAACTTGAATGGCAGCCTCATTGGCTGGATCGTCTCCACTCAAATTAATGGGACGCTCGAGACGATCATCGGCTGAAACATCTTTAGTCTGTTGTATGGCTTTAGCTTTGGTCTCAACAACTTCCGCAGATGGCAAAGATTTTAGCTCAACTGTCTCTTCTTTACGCTTAGGGTTCTTCAGTCCCTCAATCTGCTGCTATCAGTCCTTATTTGTTTTGGAAAGCACGTTCTGCAGAAAATTTCCTTCATTGCGTCGATTACACTAGTTAACAAAAAAAAATAAAATTAAATGACTCACGATTTTTAAGTGTAGTTTGGATTGGTGATCTCAAAAATCAATTTCCAAAATTTTTTCATGGCAACTATTTTTAAATGAGATTTTGTAAAATTTTTTAGGTTGGTGCCATCTCAATTCGTAATCGTCAGATAGTATCAAGCAAGATATGAATCGAAAGGTAATTAAATTGTGAATTATAGCGTAGAACTTTGTTTTCAAATCGGTCTAGAACTTTGAATTCAATGACAAAAAATTTAAAAACGAGAAGGCCACGCTAACTTCGTCTGTGCCGAAGTTTTTATACCCTTGCAAAAGCTGTTTTTGAAATGACAGAGTTTAAGAACGCTTGGATAAAAATCAAAAACTTTTTTTAACTTAAATCGATTTTCCGTCAGATGAACATTTGATTTCGACCAAATTTCGCGAATCTTTTTGAAAACATATCAAATTAACAATCGCCAAGTTTAAGAACGATAAAATTGAAAACAAAAAAGTTTTTCTCACTAAGACTCATTTTCCGACCGATAAGTCCTATGGCAGCCTGCAGATATAGTCATCTGATTTCGACCAAATTTTTCAAATTAGTTTGAAAGCGTTTAGTGTTAATAATCACCGACCTTAAGAACGATTTACTTGAAAACAAATATTTTTTTTCAGTAAGACCCATTTTCCGACCGATCGGTCCTATGGCAGCTATAAGATATAGTCTTCCGATTTTGATAAAAGTTTGCGAATCTGTTTGAAAGCATATAATATTAATAAGGGACGAGTTTGAGGACGCTAACATAGAAACCAAAAAAGTTTTTCTCAGTAAGACCCATTTTCCGACCGATCGGTCCTATGGCAGCTATAAGATATAGTCATCCGATTTTGACCAAAGTTTGCAAATCTGTTTGAAAGCTTTTAATATTAATAATGACCGTGTTTGGGAACGCTAACAATAAGAACAAAAAAGTTTTTCTCACTATAACCCATTTTTTTACCGATGGTTCCTATGGCAGCTATAAGATATAGTCATCCGATCCGGTCGGTTCCGACATATTATCAGCGTGCAGTAAAAAGAAGACTCTGTGCAAAATTTCAGCTCGATAGCTTTAAAACTGAGAGACTAGTTTGCGTAGAAACAGACGGACAGACGGACAGACAGACGGACAGACAGACGGACAGACAGACGGACAGACAGACAGACAGACAGACGGACGGACAAAGCTCAATCGACTCAGCTCGTCGCCCTGATCAAGAATATATATAGTTTATGGGGTCGGAAATGAATATTTCTATGCGTTGCAAACTTCTGGGCAAAATTATAATACCCTTTGCAAGGGTATAAAAACATCTTTTCTATTCTAAAATTCGATCTATTATTTGCTCCAAAATGCAAGAAATTTCATTTTTAATCGCCTTGGAAAAATATAAAAAAATCAAAAAAAAATTATTTTGATTCTTTCGAATTAAGAATTGCACTTCTACAAAAATAGTAAGTATTTGATGAAGAAAATCTATGAGCGCGTTCACCAGCACACACCAATCATCTAACATAAATCATCAATCAACAAAAAAGTGTTTGGCTGCTGGTGTCAACAGAGTCATCGATATATTTTTGTTGGCGGAAGTTTTGAATTTTTGGCAACTAATAGCTAAATAATATTTAGAACAGACTGTTAAATTTATATGACCGTCGTCAAAAGCAGCAACTGCTCCCAGAATCCCCTTGAATTTTCTTCAAAACTTTGTTAGCCATTTAATATTTTTTGAAATCCCCACAACAAACTCGAATATCTGATGGCCAGATCTTTTTCATATTTAACAAGAAAGAAAGTCGGTCAAGCCCGACTATAACATACTCTGTACCCTTAACGTCGCAGCTCGCATTTGCTCACGAGTTATACGCGCTCATCTCTAAGTTTCACTCTCTCTCTCTCTCTCTCTCTCTCACTAAGATTGCCGTTCAATAGAATGCTGTGGTGATGGGCGGGGGAGGTGGTGGGTGTTTACTGGCCGTTTTTTGCTCATAACTTGAGTATCGTTCATCCGATCTTTATCATTCTTTCAGCAAATCGATACATAATTTTGTTTTCAAGGTATCTCTAGAAGGTACGAATGATCTATCTTCAAAACGTATGACGTTTTTTCCAAATTGCGGGGGAGGGAGGGGGCGTGGCAAAAATTGAAAATAAACTTGATCTGCCTGCAAGTATAAGAAATATATGCCCCATACATGTCAAACCTCTATCTCTTACCATCTCTGAGATCTCTTCGTTCATACGGACAAACAGATGGACAGACGGACATGGCTATATCGACTCGGCTGTTGATGCTGATCAAGAATATATATACTTTATAGGGTCATAAACGATTCCTTCTCCCTGTTACATACTTTTGCACAAACTTAATATACTCTATGTACCTTCGGTACGGAGTATAAAAACGGTAATTTAGTAATATGAAGAACTCCTGTGTTTTTCCAGCAGCAAAATTACATAGCGCTGGATTTTATTAAGAGTTACTTTCGCTATTAGTTCATCCAGGGCAACGCAAAGAAGGGTCTGCAAATGTTCATTTTTATAAAGTATTTAATGGGCTATAAGCTGAGAGTCCTTAACGATGCACGGGACATCATGAAATAATCCTTGAATTTGTCCATTCTGTAATTTTGTACTGTCACTTCAAAGAACAACTGGGAGCGCACGCGAGGCTGCTTCGTTTTGAATAGGCGGCTTTTCAAGCTTTCCTCCTCCTCCGCAACAACCAGTAGAGCCTTCAGGGCCTTGCACGAATTTCCGTGAGCTCCTTGCGAATCCAAGTCCTCTGCCAATTCATTAATTAATAACAAAGAGGTTTCCACATTCATTTTGCATTTGCCTTTACAAAATTACCTGTTTGTTTACAACTGACAGCTGTGTGCTATCGATAACAAATCACAATCAAGCAATTCTAACAAACTATTTCTTTGATGTATTCACATCTAACACAAACACGAAAATTAGCAATCATGATTGCACATCATGCCTGTTCACCAACAAAAATAGTCGATTTTTGTCATCGATTTATGCTGGTGAACGCGCTCTATGTATAAATATAGTAGCTGGATCAATTTAAGTGAAGGAACTAATAGTCAAATTTGAGTATTTTATGTGTTTACATTTTTTTAAATTTTTCTTCGCTTTTGGTCAATATTAGAAGTGGGCGAATAGCCAGATCAGAAAGAATATTCCGGAACAGAACAAAAGTCGAAGCATATGAAATTTGTTTTTTTTTTTTAAATCTCAAGACACCACTTTTTGCGTTTTCGAGCAAAGAATCGTTTTTTATACTCTGTACCAAAGGTGCACAAAGTATATTAAGTTTGTGCAAAAGTATATAACAGCCAGAAGGAATCATCTCCGAACCTATATAAAGTATATATATTTTTGATCAGCATCAACAGCCGAGTCGATATAGCCATGTCCGTCTGTCCGTCCGTCCGTCCGTATGAACGAAGAGATCTCGGAGATAGTAATAGAGGTTTGACATGTATGGGACATTAATTTTTGCCACGCCCCCTCCCGCCCCCGTAATTTGGAAAAATCGTCATATCTCCCACAGTTTTGATGATAGATTGTTCGTACATTCTAATGATATCTAGTAATCGAAATTATTTATCGATTTGCTGACGAAATGATAAATATCGGATGAACGATACACAAGTTACGCGTAGAACGCGTAAAACACCATATAACGCGTAAAGCACGTATAACGAGCGAGCAAAGGCGAGCGACGGCATTAACTGGTATAGAGTATCTTATAGTCGGGCTTGCCCGACTTTCTCACTTGCTTTTTACATATTTTTGATCATTTTTTTCAAACTACTTTACCGATTTTCAAATAGTGTGGAGTGCGAATATTAACAATTCGATTACCTTTCGATTCATATCTTGCTTGTCTTCATCTGACGATTATGAAGTGAGATATGGCTTAAAATTTAAGTGCACCTACCAAAAAAATGAAAAAAATCATATTTAAAAAACCTTACCATGAAAAACTACACCTTAAAATAGTTCCACTAGAAATGGCTCTTTTTGGCTGTAAGCTAGTGTTATTATAAAAGCATTTAAAAGCCTTCATCAATATAGAATTTATAAGTATAGCTGATCTGTGGCTATAAGGAATAACAGCATAATTGGAGATATGTCTAAACTGAGATACTAATACCAATAGCTTCCTAGGTTTCAATTCCATATTGTGTCAAAATTTTACACCAATCGAATGAGTGGTTACAAAGATACAACGGAAAAACAAAACAACATATGTCTCAATATTCCCTTGTATGAAAAAAGTACGCGGTATTTTTAAAGTCAAAATACTAAAATAACTACTTGACTTAGTATAAAAGTTTTATATAGGGAGGGGCATAGCAAAAATTCAAAATAAACTTGATCGGCCTGCCTGTATCCTTTCCATCTCTGAGATCTCTTCGTTCATATGGACAGACAGACGGACGAACAGACAGTTGATGCTGATCAAGAATATATATACTTTATAGGGTCGGAAACCATTCCTTCTGCCGCGAGCGCTATGACAAGCACCACAGTGCATACTATTGGGTTAGTTTAGTATAGCATTTCCTCATTCTTGGTTTTTCCTAACACTCTTAAAATCTGAAGTTATGGCCCCAAAACAGGTTTTTGTTTAATTACCTCAATTAAATATATATAACTTGCGCATGGACCGTCTAATTGTTTATGAACTTGTCAATTCCAATAGCGACGAAAGGAATCTAATATATTTGAATCAATGGTTTGACTGATTTAACGCTTGTAACATGTAACGGGTATAAATTTATACACCTGTAGGGAACTGATGTTCATTAACCGAGAACGGAGTACGCGCTGGCTTCAACGGCTGTGGCTCGCCGGCAAAGGGGTGGGTTCTTCAATGTTAACCGTAGGTTAAAATGTTCCGAGGTTACATTCAATCATTAAAAATATCGCGTACTATTTTTCTACAATGGAATAGGAGAGGGAAAAGGAAATGGGAAGGCTCAATAAATATAGAAAGTAACAGAGGGTCTATTTTCAATGGGACTGATCCTTTATGGTTGCATTTATGTTAGAGTGCTATAGCCCACCCTATCTAGATCCTACTTTGCCATCTGAGAAAGAAAATTTTAATCAGGATCCCTAAGACTAGTCCTTGTTTGGCTACCCTATCTCGTTTCGGTGATGCATGGTTCCAAAAATAAAAATAGATTTAAGCTAGCATGACAAAAGTATTAAACAATTTATTAAACGAGTTTGACATTATGATCTATCATCCTATTATGAAACAAAAATTAATGATACTATCAACAAGCAAGGCTGCAAACCGGTCCGGATCCGAACCCCTGAGAACCGGTTCGGTTCGAGTTTTTTGGGGTTCGCTAACCGGACCATGAACCAGGCGCTCTATATTTTTGACTCTGCGAACCTGAACCCGAACCGGACCACTTTTTCTTAAAAATAGGTTCGGTTCCCAAAATTAAGTAGTTTGCCCAACGACACACTCAAGGAAATACAGCAATTTCTTGTAATCTGACTGCTATCATTCAAGATGTTCTCCAATCCTACGACATTTCTCTAGGTCCGTGGACCAAGTGACCTCTGTAGATTCTATGGAGGACTCTATAATTACAGTTCGATGTGCTAAATTTAGTAGTTAACGATTTTTTTAAGGAAGTTTAGTTTTTAGTTAGTAGAGTTCGAACACTTTGTAAGACGCTCCGTACTCACACTATATAAAATCTTTTGCTTATCGAAAAATTTAAAAAAAACGTGATGGAACTCAACCTACAAAATGTGCTTACGTTTAGTAACTCTTGCATTCAGAGTTCTTTAAAAACATCTGAATCGAACGTAGTTCAAAATGTATATAGGAGAATACTTGGTATATAGAACTTAACCTATTTATAAAAAGTTAACAAGAATTACTCATACTATAGAGGACTTTGACAGCACGGGAAACGCTTGGGATAACAACTTAACACTCAGCATAGGTCCTGAGGGTGATCTGTAGTCTTGCTTGGAGAACAAGCAGCGTGCAAATATTGGTAGGGGATAGTCCCAAGGAGACACTTAAGCCAAGTTGATGAGGCGGCCCGAGGGACGCCTTCCATGGACACAGGTCAGAGGGATGTCGTCGGTTAAGGCGTCTTCTGAGCCTGTTTGAGCCAATTCAGAGGCAAGGCTATTGGAGTGGGCCACCAGTCGGTCATGATAGCTGCTGGTATGCATATTGATTTGGGCGCATAGTGGCAAAATATCCAAATCGCTATATAAAGTTGTATGCCTCACATACTAAGGAGCATCCGCGATGCACTGGAGTACTCGGCTTATAGAAGATTCGAGTTTCTTGAGTGTAGTGGAGCATGCCGTACCCCATAGCGGATCCCCTAGGTCCAGGAAGGCATGATAATAGACTTGTAATCAATGATTTTGGCTCACTACGAAAGTCCGCTACGAGGCTTGAAAAGCCCATCGAGAAATTCTTAATGCGAGTTTTCAAAATTCAACTTTAAATGACTCAACGTCTAATTGCGAAGAAGAGAAGTTTATGTAAGCAAAAGACAACTATTAACAAATGTCAAATATAAAATCTGTAAATGATGTTATAGATTCCTTCGAAAATTTTCTAAGAGAACATACATCGACAAATGTATTAAAATTTTGGGAAAGGTCAAAAACAAGGACTTAGAAAATATTGCCTTAACTATACTTGCTGTTCCAGCAACTCAGGTATCAGTTGAATGAGCCTTTTCAACATTAAAGTCTGTAGGAGATTTGCGAGAATAGTTGTAGAAATAATAGAAGCAGAGCTTGCTCTTTTAAAGATTAGACAAAGAGTGAGAGAGAGTTTATTGTACACAGATTCATTTATACATATTCACACAAGTATCGAGCGCAGTATCGATAATCATATGACTTCTGTTTACATTGGAAAGAGAATTGCCACAATGTTGTATTGCTCAATTCATATAATTCAACACTCCCTTTCAATACATACATTCCTAATTAAACTTAAGGCCAAGCAACTTTATACAATGGTCATGTTTTGATCTGGAAAGGTTTTTAGTCAATATATCTGCAGACATATCATTCGTAGGGCAATACTCTAATTCAATTATATCCTTACTAAAAACTTCTCTTACAAAATGAAATCGTATGTCTATATGCTTGCTCCTAGCATGGTATACAGGGTTTTTGACCAAGTTCATGGCACTCAAATTATCGCCATGAATTACTATAGATTTCAAGTCGTCAAACAGGTTCATTTCATTGTAGAGTTTTACAATATAAACTGCTTCTTTCGTTGCTTCCGAGAGAGCCATGTACTCAGCCTCTGTGCTGCTAAGGGCTACCGATGACTGCTTTTTGCTCTCCCATGAGAACGCACTGCCTCCAAGCATGAAGGCATATCCAGTGTAGGATCTTCGATCAGTGGCGTCTCCGCCCCAATCCGCGTCGACATATCCTTTGATAGACTCTCCAGTCTTCGTATAGGTAATACGCATGGACGATGTCGTGTGCAGGTACCTCAACACCTGCATTGATGCTGACCAGTGCTCGGGTTGAGGGTCAGTGTTCCTTTGCGACAGCTTGCATATAGTATGCAAAATGTCAGGCCTGGACATCAGGGACTCGGTCAGTGACTGGTACTCCGCCTGGTTCGCCTTTCCACAATTTTGGCTGTCACACTTAGTGGTATAGCCAGCTTCCAGTGGGACTGATGTTGTGCGGCAGGCTTCCATGCCACACCTCTTGAGTAGCTGCAACACATGCTGCTGTTGGGTGATACTTATCGCTCCTGTAGCGCCTTCCCTCTCGATTTGCATACCGAGAAAGTGATGTATGGGACCTTTGTCTACGATCTGAAATATACGAGAAATCTTTTGCTTAATTGTGACCAACTCACCGATGTCTGAAGAACAAATCATCAGATCATCTACATAAACCGCAATGATGTTTATTTGGCCTTCTTGGTGCTTTGTGTAAATGCAGGGTTCACTGGGGCATGCCGCAAAACCAATGTGCGGTAACATTTCGTGCAGCTTCAGGTTCCACATTCGGCCAGACTGTTTTAGGCCGTAAAGGGACTTCTTGAGTTTCAGAACAGTAACACCATCATCCTGTAGTTCCCCATTCAGATATGCGGTGGACACATCGAGTTGGTGTACATGCAGCTCCAATTCAGCCGCTATGCCCAACACCATTCGTATCGTTGCATACCTCACAACGGGTGAGAATATTTTTCCGTAGTTTACGCCAAACTGCTGACCGCAGCCTTTGGCCACTAGTCGTGCTTTAAAAGCGTTCGATATCGCCATTAGCACCTCGCTTGAGTGAAAACACCCATCGGCTTCCAATCGCCTTATGATTGGGTGGCAAGTCAGCTGGGCCCATAACCTGTAGGAGATTTGCAAGAACCGTAGTAGAAATAATAGAAGCAGAGCTTGTTTGTTTGAAGATTAGACAAAGAGTGAGAGAGAGTTTATTGTACACAGATTCATTTATACATATTCACACAAGTATCGAGCGCAGAATCGATAATCATATGACTTCTGTTTACATTGGAAAGAGAGTTGCCACAATGTTGTATTGCTCAATTCATATAATTCAACAAAGTCTGTTCTTTCTAATCTAAGAGCTAGTATAGATGAACATCTCCTAGAAGATATCACTTTTAATAACTTAAACCAGGGAATCAAACCGAATCGTTTTTCGGTTCCGGTTCCGGTTCTGGTACATACCGAAAATTATGTTTCGGTAAAAGGTTCTGTTTTGGTTCTAACATTATTTCGGTATTCGGTTCCGTATTGGTACCTTGATTTTTATTTCGGAATACCGGTACGTACCGGTATGAACCGTTACAATTTAAAGAAATTTTAAGACTAAGACCTGACAAAGTGGATATGCAATCTGCCCAGACGGACGACATCAATTTTCAATTGCATTCGTAGCTTGTTTTCATGAAATATTTTCAAGTTTTGTATTTATTACATGATTAAAATTATATTTTTTTGTATCGGCTATTATTTTACCGTCCATCCGATTTTCCAGCGGAGCTTACGCTCACTTTGGTAGTTGGAACAGCAGGAAGATCTTTTGACAGCTCCTACCATTCCGAAAACTTTGTCGACTTTTATCTTTGTTATCGATTTAAGCTCGGAAAACCTTGATTAATGCCATTAAACTGATTTGTGAAGATACTGAACTATTCCATTCATATAAATACATATCGTTCAGTTACTTTAAGACTGTCACGGCTTTCGAGTTAATGATGCAGAAATATTCGCCATATTGTGTTCTATATGGTGTACAATTTTCATATTGATATAATTTATTCTCTGGAAATATGTTATTTCATTTTACAGGTTCATTTTCATGATCCAACAAGAGCGACATATCTGAGTTGTCCTACAGACGATATCGTTACAGATCCTTCGGCTTACTGTTCAAACGTTATATATTCGAATTCGATTGAATATAAACAAAAATATGTATTTTCCATAGAGAATACAAAATCGATTATTTTGAGGTATGATAATGTTGCTGCAAGTGCGAGAATTATGACTCGACTTCGTTTCCACTTTCAGATAAAGTGTCAGAGCTAATTCCCACACTTAATTGGACTTGAACAGACATGGATAAGATTCTTAAGTAAATATCCGCCAAAATAGTTATCCAGGTAATTTTGTGGTATTATAATGTGGGTCCGATAAAATGCCAGGATAACTTTCTTAAAATTAAGTGCTCGCTGTGCAGTCTAGTTGTTACGCTCAGAACCGAAACTGTACCGGTACAATGTTAAGGTTCTTTTCGGTCTTTTCGGTACCAAGAATAACGGTTATCGAATACCGGTATAAAAAAAATATTAAAAATATGGGTTCCAGTTCCGGTTCTGGTTCTGAGTTTTAATCGGTTCTTTTCGGTATACGGTTCCGGTTCTGGTTCCGGTTTGATTCCCTGATTTAAACTAAGCTGTTCTCAAAAGTTGTCTCAGACTATGAATTTGATAATTAAAATTACATTATTGTAATAAAGAATATTATTTTAATAAATAAGTATTAATAAATCAAATCTATTCTTTTAGTTTAAGCGAACAAAGTTTCGAACCAAAACCGTGTGATCACGCGTTACAGGAACCGGTCCGCGAACTGAACCTCAGACTTTACAACGGGTTCGAACCCCCGGACCGAACCTTCTGCAAAATTTTAGAGGTTTGCAGCCTTGTCAACAAGTAGAAATGAGCTGCTGAAAAATTAAATTAGCGAATAGATAAGATATAATAATAAAGAATAATACAAATATAGTATATGATCATGCATATAGATATTTTATAAAACTAAATGAATATATTATAAGTTAAATGCAAAGAGAATTTACGAAAAAATATATGCATTTGATAAAGGCATGTGAAAAACAAGAAAGAAAGTCAGTCAAGCCCGACTGTAACATACTCTGTACCCTTAACGTCGCAGCTCGCATTTGCTCACGAGTTATACGCGCTCATCTCTAAGTTTCACTCTCTCTCTCTCTCTCTCTGTCTCACTAAGATTGCCGTTCAATAGAATGCTGTGGTGATGGGTGGGGGGGTGGGGGGTGTTTACTGGCCGTTTTTTGCTCATAACTTGAATATCGTTCATCCGATCTTTATCATTCCTTCAGCAAATCGATAAATAATTTTGTTTTCAAGGTATCTCTAGAAGGTACGAAGGTACAAAACTGTAGGAGATATGACGTTTTTTCCAAATTGCGGGGGTGGGAGGGGGCGGGGCAAAAATTGAAAATAAACTTGATCTGCCTGCAAGTATAAGAAATATATGCCCTATACATGTCAAACCTCTATCTCTTACCATCTCTGAGATCTCTTCGTTCATACGGACGGACGGACAGACAGACAGACAGACGGACAGACAGACAGACGGACATGGCTATATCGAATCGGCTGTTGATGCTGATCAAGAATATATATACTTTATAGGGTCAGAAACGATTCCTTCTCCCTGTTACATACTTTTGCACAAACTTAATATACTCTATGTACCTTCGGTACAGAGTATAATAAAACAAATATTTTGTAGGCAAGTATAGTTGCAGTTGGTCTTGCAATCATATGTTTGCTGCATAGCAAAAGAAATTACTTCGTGTTCAAGGTCTTCTTCTTCTTCTTTATTGGCCCGATGTTGCATCACAACCGCTTGACGGTCTTGGCCTCTGCAATGAATGCCCTCCACTCGCTTCTGCATTGTGCGAGCTGGCACCAGTTGTTCACACCAAGGTTGGAAATGTCTTTCCGCACTTGATCATCCCATCTTAGTGGTGGGCGACCCCTCCTGCCTTGTCCTCCAAAGTCAGCCGCCTTCGCTTTGTACGTCTTTTTTACTGGAGCTTCTTCATCCATCCGGATTACATGTCCTAACCAGCGCAGCCGCTGTTGCTTTATGCGCTTGACAAGACTGATGTCCTTATAGAGCTCATACAGTTCGTGATTCATTCGAATGCGGTATCCATCGCCAACTTTTAAAGGTCCATATATCCTCCGAAGGATTTTTCGCTCGAAAACGCCAATCGCCTCCTCATCCGCTGCTGTCATTGTCCATGCTTCTGCGCCGTATTGCAGGACTGGGATGTTGAGCGACTTGTATAGCGCTATTTTTGTTCTTCGAGAAAAGGCTCTGCTCTTGCACTCCCTACTGAGCCCGTAGTAGCATCGGTTTCCAAGAGTAATTCTTCTTCGGATCTCCAGGCTGATGTTGTTGTCGCCGGTAATCATCGTCCCGAGGTAGACAAAATCCTCTACAACCTCAAAGTTGTACTCCCCCATAGTAACAAATTGTCCAAGACGCGTAGACTTCTTGTCCGTGGATACTAGGTACTTTGTCTTGTCCTCGTTTACCGCTTAGCCCATCAGTTTAGACTGCTTCTCAATCTCTGAAAACGCCCTGCTTACCGCCCGTTCGTTTTTGCCGATAATGTCAATATCATCGGCGTATGCGAGTAGCATTAGATCTTTATAAAGAAATGAGCCCGATCTGTTGGCATTTGGGCACTGGCGCAGTATATACTCCATCAGTAGATTAAAGAAGTCACACGATAGGGTGTCACCCTGCCTAAAACCTCTCTTGGTATCAAATGGTTCGGAGAGGTTCTTTCCTATTTTGACGGAGCTTCGAGTGCTTCTCAACGTCATCATGCAAAGTCGAACGTACTTTGCTGGTATACCAAAGGTAGACAGGGCTTCAAAGAACCTTGACCTTATCGGTGTGTCAAAGGCTGATTTATAATCAACAAAAAGATGGTTGGTTTTGATATTTCTCTCATAGGTCTTCTCCAGGGTTTGTCGTAATGTGAATATCTGGTCTGTGGTGGATTTACCAGGTCTGAAGCCACACTGATAAGGTCCGATCAGTGTGCTAATAAGCGGCTTTAGACGTTCACAAATAATGCACGACAGAATCTTATATGCGATGGGAAGGAGACTGATCCCACGGTAGTTGGCGCAAACTGAAGGGTCTCCTTTTTTAAAAAGTGGGCAAATTACACTTAGACTCCAATCTTCGGGCATGCTCTCGTCGGACCATATTCTGCTGATGAGTTGGTGCATGCACCTTACCAACTCCTCGCCTCCAGCCTTAAACAGTTCAGCTGGCAGGTCATCTGCACCTGCTGATTTGTTGTTCTTAAGCCTTTTTATGGCTACACAGACTTCGTGATGGTCCGGTGGGTCTATCTCTATGTTGTCGATTGGTGGCGTCGCTACTACTCCAGAGGCGGTATTGTGTTCGTTGTCGCCTCCCAGCAGGTTGGCGAAATAGCTTCTTCATTTGTCTAGCGCCACTTGCGGATCTGTGACCAGATTTCCATTTTCGTCCTTGCATTGTGTGACTCCGGGCTTGAAACCTTCGGTAAGTCGTCTAATCTTTCGATAGAATTTTCGAGTCTCACACATGCCGAATAGCATCTCGACTTCCTCACGCATGCGCCTTTCTCGCTCATTCTTTTTCCTTCTGAAAAGGCGCTTCTCCTCTCTCCTTTTCTTCCGGTACTGCTCTTTAACAGCCCGCGTTGCTCCCGACTGCAGAGTTCTCCTGTAGGCAGCGTCTTTCTCTGCAGTAGCGTCGCGGCACTCCTCATCATACCAAGTCTGCTTTCGAGGGTGCTCGGCGTATCCAAGTATCTCCTTCAGAGGTCCGTTGTGATTGCAGCTTATCGACATTTAGCTTTCGACGTGTACTAGTACGTGAGGCATGTGCCACACTGAGCCGCGTGCGCACTTTGGCTGCAACAAGGTGGTGATCCGAGTCTATGTTGGCACCTCGAATCGCACGCACGTCTAGAACACTCGATGAGTGCCTTCCGTCGATCACAACATGATCAATCTGATTTCGCGTTAGTTGATCAGGGGACTTCCAGGTCGCCTTATGGATGTCGCGATGTTTAAACCTGGTACTACTTATGACCATGTTCCTGCCCGCGGCAAAATCTATTAGCCTCTTTCCGTTACCGGAGGTTGTTTCATGAAGGCTAAATTGGCCGACGGTCGAGCCAAAAACTCCTTCTCTCCCAATTTTAGCGTTAAAGTCGCCAAGCACGATCTTTATGTCGTGATCGGGGCAGCGCTCATATAATTGTTCCAGGCGCTCATAGAATTCGTCTTTTATCGAAGCGCCCTTGTCTTCCGTTGGGGCGTGTGCACAGATAAGACTAATATTAAAATATTTAGCCTTAAGTCTGAGTGCGGCTAGTCGCATGTCCACTGGTGTGAAACTGATGACAGCGCGACGAAGTCTTGCACTGACTGCAAAGCCGCATCCAAACTCATGCTTGGAAGCATGTCCGCTGTAGTAGATCTCCCAGGGTGCATTGGTTGTTGATGTTCTTTTCACCATGCTCCCCTGTCCAATCCATCGCATTTCCTGAAGTGCGGTAACGTCCGATGAATATTTCTCAAGGACATTCACCAACTGGATATCAGCACCTTCTCTGTTGAGGGTGCGAACATTCCAGGTGCATATCCTCAAATCGTGGTCCTTAAAACGTTTGCGTGGGTCGTCGTCAGAGGGGGTCCGTATCCGAGGCATTGTTGTCGCAATTTTCATTGGTGGAGTTTTTTTGACGGCGGTGGGTACCAAACCCGACGCACCAACCCTATATATTGTACCCTGTAGGGAGGGCTCGCCGCTCACGTTAGCCAGAAGCTTTGCGGATGCAAAGCGTTCTGTTTACAGTGGTCACCAACGAGGAGGTGTGAGTCGACTTGAGACGCAGTAAGCCAGGATCGCGCTGGGTTCGCCAAGTTGAACCGATCAGCCGCTTTACCTCACTACATACGCCCCCATTAGGTCCAGAAAAACTATGACTAGAAATTTCTGGACGACCACTTTGTTTCAAGGTCAGTGAGATCAAAACCGACTTGAGAAAGAAATGCTTTTTCTCAAGTGATTTATGTTGACTTTAATATGTATGAATAGAATAATATAGGTTTGTATACCACTTACAGCATCATCCCACGCAGAGAGATCTTTCGGTGTAGATTTGGTATTGGTTTTAAAGGTTTGAATTTAGTTTTTACCTGTGAAAGAAAGCTTTCTTCGTACGACACAAAGCTCATGCATATCTTGCCAATAATAAATTTAAATGATTAGATAGTTAGATAAGATAGATAAGATTTTTATTCGTATTGTCGTTTAAGGTATTATACATATTTGTGATCACATATTGATCAATACGAACAAAATTTTGTTTTTGCATAAATACCGACAAGGTTTTAAAACCGTCAGTCGGCAGTGTGCCCACTCAAAGTGCTGTTTTGGACTACTACACCTGGCTGCCCAGCTCGTCGCCGAATACCAGATCGTTCGTCCTCAACAACACAGTTGGCTGGACTCACTTTACAATTATGAGTTAACGTTAATTGACATATTATATATAAATAATTTAGTGACATCAAGATTTAACACACGTCAATTAAAACTGACATTTATACAATAAACTCGTTTATAATTAATTTCCTATAGTTTATGGCATTTTCTCTATACTCCGCAAGCATGATCCAATTGAAGGGATCTTCACCGTTTAATACGCATATTATCTCCTGCTCCGTAAGTTCCGTTCTTCCAAGGAATCTGCAACGAAACTCTCTGAGAACGGCACATCTGCCTAGGAAGTGTGTTATATCCTCGACTTCCCGAAGGTTGCACAGAGTGCACTCCTTATTTCCCCGTCTGTGTATACTTCCGTTTAGCCACAGAGTATATCAGTGCGTGCTTTAAATATCCAACTAATTTTCGCTCTGCTATATGAATTGTTATAGTATGTTGTACCTCTCATATAGTCAAGATACTTATAAAAGCGAGATTCGCTTGATGGTGCACTCTGGATGTGGGATTTGTGGTCTTTTTTTCTTAGCGCCATGAGAAGCTTAATACTTATAATATATTGCACCAGTGTTCTTTTGTAATATCCGTCATATTTACCATTTCTTGAAAAAGTTCGCAGCTTTGTAATAGATTTTTTATTTCGTCAAACCAAAAAACTTGTTTTCGTATTACGTATTTGGTTAATATCTGGGGTAGTCGGCAAGCGTCGTATTCAAACATTACCCTGTGAATGTACTTTAAGTGCAAATTTAGACCGTACAAATATCCTTCTTCTGCTCCCGTTTCCAGACAAAGTGCATAATTGAGGGTAGCCTCTACTATCTTGAGGATTCTTTTTATGAAATGCCGCTGAAGTGCATTTGCTTCGCCAAACCAGCCGAATCTACAAACTTGTGCTGCATACGACTGTATATCTATAGCTTAAGCCTGGAAATAGGATCCACTTGCTACTCAATGAAATGTCCGGCTTATTCATAAATGTTCTCCATGTTGAATTCAATGCCTCTTTTGCCTCTGATGTTCTTCGTCAAATGTGAGTGGCAAACGACATAGATGGAGTTAAAGTTACGCCAAGATATTTATACTCTGCCACCGTTCTTATCGCCCCAGATCAATAAACCTATTTTTCCGCTGCAGCTTGTCTTCCTCCTTTCCTAAATACCATTATTTCTAATTTTGCCAGGTTGACTTCCATTGCCCACTTATCGCAATATACTTCCAAGTTAAATATCATGGTCTGCAATGTGTTTATATCGTCCAGTATCACAATATCATTGACATAAAGAAGGAGTCGTATATTCGTATCTTCTAGAAAAAGGCCACCATCTAAATCTTCGTGCATATCGTTAAGGTATAAGGCAAACAGCAGGGGGGAGAGTAAACATCCTTGCTTGACACCAGTTTGTGTTTCAAAAGTATCAGAAACTTCTATTCTCTCAATAAAATGAACAGTTTTTGTAGACATTGCCATTTGATGCAGCTTGTAGAATAGTAATTGTCTGGGAACTCTGTCAAATGCGTCTTTAAAATCCACGAAAAAAACAGTAAACCCTTTTTTTTGGGTAATCTTCAGATGGACTATTGATGCCAGATTGTAAATATTATCGATCGTTGAGTACTTTTGTCTGAATCCGGCTTGATATTCATTTAACTTTCCCTTGTTTTCGACCCAAGTTGCCAAACGATCGTTAATTATCCCCATAAGTATCTTTGCCGCACAATTCATAAATGATATTCCGCGATAGTTTGCAGGCTCATTTGGGTCTCCTTTTTTTAAAATGGGAAATATGAGGGAGGTCTTAGAACAATCAATATCATTTTTCCCATCCAATATACTATTGCATATTTCCTTTTTCCGTCTCTGTAATCTGCCTATCCAGTTCCTCATCTATTACCATATTAGGGGCGTACTGGATCCAAGAAGTATTTTGCGAGAAGTTGAGTAGGTTGCAAAAGTGTGTTTGAAAGTCCTGCACTATTACTTGGGTTCCCATTTTCCACGGCGTGTTATCTCTCTTGCCAGGGCCCACCAATCTTTACTATTGCGGGTTCTATTAATTTTGTCGTCTAAGGACTTATAGTAACTTTCTATCGCTTTTTGTGGAGCAGATCATTGCATATTTATTCTTTTCCTTTTTGTAAATGTGATGGTCAGCTTGTTTTTGCGTCTTCCTGTATTTATTTAAAGAGCCGAAAACTAAATCCCTTTGCCTCATGCAATGTGAATCAAACCACTTGTTTTTGAATTGTTTATATGACCCTTCCGGTAGCTGTTCCACTGTTGACGCTTTGATTATTGCACACATGGTATCTAGCCCTATATTGGTTCTTGATGTATACTGGCTAAATTATAATCCAGATTCCGGATATATTGCTCTCTTTGACTGTCTTTCCATTTAAGTTTTGATAATATATTCAATTTATACTTAATTTTAATGATTAAATAAATGTTTTTAACTGTCACAAAAGCCTTTTTGCATTTTAAATAAATATTGCTTATTTTGCATGGTAGATTTTAGTTCACTTTTGGTTGAATATCTCTTTGCAACTGCATACACCACTTGCAACACTAAACAATTAACTAATTAACAAAATGTAAACTGACTTAACACAAAATATCTCTAGTTAATTTTAGGCAGTAGTTGAGAACATTGATTTCCATTTATTCATTTGGCACAACAACAACAACATCATTAATCTGAGTTTGCGGCTGAGGGTTATGTTCACCAACCACAAAGAAAATTTTGATTTCAATACCAAACGACGAATTTTCCATCAGTTCAGCGCCAGCACTTAGATGAGTGATCGATCGCGAGCCTTATGAACCATTTCCACCAAAGAAAACTGCATACGGATCACATTTTCCACGCTTAGAAAATTTCTTCCAACCGGCGTTTGTGGGCTTGTATTAACAACTGAAGAATGAAAGCTTTTATTTACACATGCGTAGGCGGGGGTGAGGAAAGCTTTGAGTTGTTGGATAATTAATGGACATATATTTTTGCTGCTGTTTTATTATGCCATTTATCCACTAAATCTCAATTGTTGGTTGATGGGTTTTTAGGTTTGTTAACTAGATTAAGTTAAGGTAAACCATAGTGCCGATTCTGATCAAAGAAAAAAAAGAAAATTTGAAATTTATTTACCCCTGTAGGGAATCGGCACCACAGAAAAAGAAATAGTGCAATGACTTTCTCCCAGGTTGGCTCAATTTTTCTGGATCAAGAGGATAAGTACGGCGAACTAATAAATTCAACTTTTAGTTCACATTCGCGTTTGCAAATACGTTTATATACTCACTAATCAACAGTGTTCGGAAGTACCTAGGTACAATACCTAGGTACATCTAGATACATATTTTGTGTACCTTTTACCTTACCTTGGTCCAAATTTACATTTACCTTGTCAAAAATTAAGGTATAAGGGAATAAGAATATAATTTCAAATAGCCTTGGTCGGAAACTAATTTAATCATTCTTCCAATTTGGGATTGCCGGTGTGATATTATAATATATCTAATAACTGTGTTGTTCCTTAAGCCGTTTTAAGTCGAGGAAATGCAGAATACTGTCAACGCAAATAGCATTAAAATAAATCATAAATCATAGACTCTCCTTTGAATGGTTTCGAAATGCGATTGCTATTTAGAATTGATTCTAAATGACAGCATTTTATTTAACACACAACAAACCAAATTATATTCAAGAACCCTTTCAACTGTGAGATTTGCTATCAGCGAAATTAATCAAATATATCTATAAAAAATAATCTAATTTTACCTTTTAAGAAATTCAAAAATCTTGCCCATATCGGGTTAGTTCCTATGTATCTAGGCCAAGACTATTTTTTATAAAATTTCAAGATAATACTGCAGTTGATTAAATATGTAGAAAGTTACCGACTGTACCTTGATATAGGCGATTGTTAATGATTGTCAATATTTAAATATGTATTTTTATTAGGTCAAAAATTCAAATAACTGAAATTCTAGCCTAGTAAGTCTGAAAGATGCAAATAAAAAATATATATTTCTGACTAGAAATTAAAAAAGTGTATGTGTGTAGAGCAGGCATGCCCAAAAGCAGCATACGACAGAGCACTCAACAATACTCACAAAGAAAAGCACCAATACCAATACCATACCGCGCGCAAACACCAATCAAAGAATAGAACAAAACCGGTTTTTGTTCTACGCGACGCACACACACGAAATCGTTTGCATGTGTGTCGTTGTGTTTACGTCGCGCCCTGCATGTATACGATCATTGATTTCCTATCTTCGGTGCAATTACAAAAACAAAACATACTCAAAGAGCATACGGCTGGGCATCGCTGGTGTAGAGTTTTTGGGAAACTCGGAATACAGAATTCTTTTACTGATTATCGAGAATCTTTAATTCTATTTGCGTAAACCTTTATTGAAATTTCGAGGAAGTGTCAAAGTTTTGGTCAAGTCCTGAACATTTTAGGATAGGTGATGTTTGATAAACCATGCTTTAAAAGGCTTATTAAAAAGTACCGTTATTTACCTTTACCTATACCTAGGTACTGGAAATTTCGGATACGTTTTACCTTACCTATTTATATATTTTGGCATATTACCTTACCTAGGTAAGAAAAATGAGTATCTTTCCAATCACTGCTAATCAAGTATGATCTGCCTGCCGCTCTCTTTTGGTTCTCTTATTTGGAGCCCTTAAAGTCTCTTCAATATGAGCGTACCTTGCACTATGAAGAAGTGTGAGTTTGGTGGCAATATTGTTGGCGACTCGTACGTTGTCTGCTGGCTTTGCACCAACTGTGCACATATTAAATGTGCTGGACTAACTGGCCGTGTGAGTGACTTCATCTCTAAACGGATTGGTTTGACCTGGTCCTGCGTGGATTGCCGAGAAATTGAAGACGACATGCGAACGTTTATGCGGCAAACGCGAGCTGGCTTCAAGGAAGTCCACTCCGAGTTTGAACATTGCCGTGAGAAATTTTTATCATTGAATTCTCAGTTCCTTGGACTAAAAATTATGAATGAATCGCCCAAACGTAAAAAATGTGATCCTCAGAACTCTGCCATCTCGTACAATACCCGGTCCCCCCCGTCTCCCGCCACCGCTGTCACCCCATCTTTGCTGTTCTCACCAACTGTGGGTTATACTCAGGCTATGGTGCCGGTTGTATTTTCCGGGACCTCTGCGGGCGTCGTCAACTCTCATCCCGAGGCGTCCACCGCTGCTGCTGCTATGGATACATCCACCATGGGCACCATTATCCATGGTGAGGATCCTGTTGCTTTACCCACGGTTGTTGTAACGGATTATTCTGCTGCCGCCCCAGCTATGGCCGCCTTTGCGGCATCCGCTCCGGCACCTGTCGGCACATGGGCTGCCGCCCCGGTTGGTGCTGCCTCTGTCTTCGCCTTTCCGCCAGTGGAAGCTTCCTCTGACCAATGCGCTGCCGCCCCAAATATGTCCGCCGTTGCTGCCTCCTGTATCGCCGCACCTGTTGGCGCCTCCTCTGCCATCGCCTCTCTGGCTATGGTAACCGATCAATCTGCTGTTGCCCCAACTATAGCCGCCGTTGTGGCCTCTGCTCCTGCGCCTTTAGTTGCTGCTCCCTCTGCTTTCGCCTCTCCTGCTGAGGTAACCAATCAATCCGCTGTCGCAACTACTACGGCCGCTGTCGCTGCCTCAGCTCCTGCACCTGTCGTCACGGCACCTGACGTCACAGCACCTGTAGGCACTGTTCTAGCAAGTGTACCGCCGAGACCATCAAAGGAATCCGCTCGCGCAATACCCACATATGGCACTTTAGGTGCTGTACCTCCTAAAAAATCTATTTTCGTTTCTCGTCTTGTGGCATCGGCTACAGAAGATCTTGTGAGACATCATCTCTGTTCAAAGCTAAATATTCTCGATCTATCTCAAGTCGAAGTCAGAAAATTCCGATTTAATAAAATACGAGATATATCGACTTTTAAAATCACGCTGCCCGATTTATATGTTGACAGAGCACTCCAGTCGGACACCTGGCCTGAGTTTACATTCGCGCGCCCTTTCTCTATTCGCGCCAATCCTTCGGCTCGTGCTGACCCACAATCCTCTGTTCCGGTCTCAAAAACTCAAAAAACTAAAATCTTCCTTCTCACTTGGCTACCAAAATGTAAACAGCTTGCGCGGTAAGCTGAGCGCGCTGTTTATTAATAGTGCATCTTTTGTACAAGATGTCATAGCTTTCTGTGAGACTTCCCTTCATGCTGGTATTTCCAATTTCGAGATCCTTAGTGACAAGTATGTTATATATAGGTGCGATCGCCCAACTCGTCGTGGCGGTGGGGTTCTCGTCGCTGTTGATGCAATCTGGCCATCTCAGCTAATCCCCTGTGAATCATCTTTTGACATTGAATTTGTTGCTGTTGAAATTCAAACACACGACTCAAAATTATTTATCACTTGTTCGTACATCCCTCCCGCATCTGAGCTCGCGGTTTATCTAACTCACGCTGAACGAATTCGACATATCGCATCTCTATTAAATGACCGTGATCGTTTAGTTGTCGTTGGGGACTTTAATATTCCTCACATATCCTGGTCATCTTTTGATAATTCCGACGAACTTTTTCCATCTATCCAACACGAATTTGCCGATTTAATGTCCGAGCTGTCTCTTGGACAGAAAAATTCTATCATGAATAGCATGAGCAGGATACTTGATCTTGTATTTGTCAGTGACATCTCCAACTCTGCTGTATCGAGGGTACCAGCATTTTCTCAACCGGAGGATGTTTATCACCCTACTATTGAGCTTAACTTTGAACTTGAAACGCCTAACTGCGCTGAGATCTCAACCCGGCGAAGTCAATATTACTGCTTTCGTAATGTAAATTTTACATCCCTGAACGATGCACTGTCAACGTGCGATTGGTCCTTCCTTGATACATGTCGACATATTGAGGAAGCCACCAAGTCATTCTATGAGGCTATTTATAATGTATTCAAAGCTCATGTACCAGTTTCGTACACTACCTCTCGCACGCGCTCTTCCCCATGGTTTACGAAAAGCTTGTCTAATTTCAAAATTTAAAATCTCGCCTGTATAAAAAATTTAAGAAATCTGGTTCTCAGTTAGATTTCTCTAGATATTCAGTGGCCCGTTCAAAGTTTTTGCTGCATAATTCAGAATGCTACAATAATTATCTGCTGAGCTGCAAGATAAGCTTTCTGCAAAACCCCAAAAAGTTCTATAGCTTCGTTAACTCCAAACGCAAATCTTCTCAATTTCCTCCATCGCTTTCGCTCGATAACGTGACTGCTAGTAATGATGCTGACATCGCCAATTTATTCGCAGCATTTTTTCATTCGTCTAGTTTTGGTACCATTAATCCGTATCCCTATCCTATTACCCACTCTAACAGCATCCATCCACCTGTTTTGGATTTAGAGAGTCTGCTTTCGGGTATTCGTTCGATTAAAACATCTTATACTACTGGACCTGACTATGTACCAAGCTGTGTGCTTAAAAATTGTGCAAATTCTTTATGCTTCCCGCTTTTAAGGTTGTTTAACTTATCTCTTGAGCTAGGTGAGTTTCGCAACGATTGGAAGGAATCTTTTGTCATTCCTATTCATAAAAAAGGATCTAAATCGTCAGTAACAAATTACAGGTGTATCTCAAAACTATCTGACATTCCTAAACTTTTTGAAATGCTCATAACATCTCAAATACAGTACTCTTGTCGCTCAATTATTTCGCAATCTCAGCACGGCTTTATGAAAAAGCGTTCTGTTTCTACAAACCTGCTTGTGTTTACTTCTATTGTGAATAGTTTATTAATAAACTGCAGACTGATGTAATTTATACCGATTTTAGCAAGGCTTTTGACTCTGTCAATCATGATCTCCTCCTTCACAAACTGTATCTGCTTGGTTTTCCTCTAAACCTTCTTAACTGGATAAAGGCTTATTTGACACACCGTTCCCAGCGTGTCCGTTTTAATTCGTCGCTTTCTGAATCCATCAGCGTACTCTCTGGGGTATCTGTTCATTAACGACATCCCTCACGTCCGGCTTCATTCGCATGCTTTGATGTACGCTGATGACCTAAAACTCTGCTTGTCCTATAAGGACCCGTAGTCACCTCTCTTTCTTCAATTGGACTTAAACTCACTCCATACATGGTGTTCGGTTAATTCCCTCCCACTTAACGCTGAAAAGTGTAAATGTATGACTTTCCATCGAACACAGCCGTATTTATACGACTTTTCGATTGATGACAATCCTCTTGAACGCATTTACGAGGTTGATGATTTAGGCGTCCGCTTTGTCCCCAAGTTAAGCTTTAATAGACATGTCTCTATCATCTCTAATAAAGTTATGGGTGTTCTTGGGTTTATTAAAAGATGGTCCAAGGAATTTAACGATCCGTATCTCACTAAACATTTATACGTCTCTCTAGTTCGACCAATACTTGAATATGGGTCGTGTGTTTGGTCACCGCATTACCAAAAATATCAGGACCAACTTGAATCGGTTCAAAAACAGTTTTTAATTTTTGCCCTCCGTGGCCTCAACTGGGATCCCACCATCCATCTTACGAGCATCGACTACTCTTAATCGATCTTCCATCTCTTAAGAACCGCCGTACGTGCCATTATGTGCTTTTCATTCACAAACTCTTATCAGGTGATATTGACTCTTGCGCTCTGTTAAGCCAAATAAATCTTGCTGTTCCTTTGCGTCTTACCAGAAATTTCTCTCCGATCTATCTACAGCCTTGCCTAACAAATTATGCTAATTATGAACCTTTCCGACATTTATGTCTTAACTATAATATGTATTACCATCTTTTCTCTGCTCACTCTTCTGTGTTAGATGTAAGAAATAATTTACTGTCATTTTTTAAGCGACCCCTGCAATGTTGACAGAACCTTGTCAAACTTAAATAAATAAATAAAAAATAAAAATAAATAATGAAAGCAGTTGAGCTTTAAAATATTTTTCACTTGTACTAATTTGGGACTGCACTTTGAATTTTTTTTTTAAATTTGAATCGAAGTTTGAGCACGCACAACTGTTTGCTTTGAGATTCACCAAGAGAAAGAACGACGGTCAGCCAACATAGTACACTGAAAAAATAAATCCGGGATTTCCGGGATCAATTCATGCCGAAATGGTAATAAAAATGGGTTGATCCTGGAATGGCATAAATCATTCCCGACAGGAACAATTTAAGTACGGATAATTTTTAAAATTTTGATCCCGGTTTTAGCCTGGCCGAAGTAAAACTCATCCTCCTTTTCGAACATAATTTATTCCCATAAGAGATAATATTCTAGTTAGGTAGAGATAGATTTGAGCTCCATATCTTAACTCAACTTTGTTCCATACGAGATAATATTCTAGTTCGGTAGAGATTGATTTTGTTTTATTTATATATTTTCTGATAATTTCCTACAGGCAATATATAGATATTGTTTTTGCATTTAATAAAATAAAATATTTGTTTAATAAATATTATATACACCCAGCGCCACAAAAAAGCCGCAGTCTAAATATTCACATACTTGTATGTTTTCATGCTTGGGGTTTCTATAAATGTTTTCCGAATTGCCAAATTATTATACTCTGTACCAAAGGTACACAGAGTATATTAAGTTTGTGCAAAAGTATGTAACAGGGAGAAGGAATCGTTTCCGACCCTATAAAGTATATATATTCTTGATCAGCATCAACAGCCGAGTCGATATAGCCATGTCCGTCTGTCTGTCCGTCCGTCCGTGTCCGTCCGTCCGTATGAACGAAGAGATCTCAGAGATGGTAAGAGATAGAGGTTTGACATGTATGGGACATATATTTCTTATACTTGCAGGCAGATCAAGTTTATTTTCAATTTTTGATACGCATCCATCCCGCCCCCGCAATTTGGAAAAAAAACGTGTATCTTCCACAGTTTTGATGATAGATGGTTCGTACCTTCCAGAGATATCTAGTAATCAAAATTATTTTTCGATTTGCTGAAGGAATGATAAAGATTGGATGAACGATACTCAAGTTATGGGCAAAAAACGGCCAGTTAACACCACCCACCCCCCCACCAACAACCACAGCAACATATCCTAACCGTTCAACACAGGCAATCTTAGTGCGAGAAAGAAAGAGAGAGAGAGAGAGAAACTTAGAGAGCGCACCGCGTTGTGAGCGGGGTGTTAACTGGCCGTTTGATTCATGAGCAAATGCGAGTGTAAGGGTACAGAGTATGTTATAGTCGGGCTTGACCGACTTTCTTTCTTGTTTTTATTTTATGAATGTTAGTTTTTTTAGAAAAAGGTTTTTTTCTAGACCCATATAAATTTTGGTGACTT
>JBAMBO010001290.1:0-73967 GCA_037044535.1 Lordiphosa magnipectinata
AGTAAAGCTGCCATACAATATATAGTTCAGATAAAAAGTTTTAGTAGGAAAAACTTTTTTGTTTTAAATGCTATCGCTCTCAAACTTGTTACTGATCAATGTAATATGCTATCACACAACTATGCCAAGTTTGATCCAAATCGGATGACTATAGCATATAGCTGCCATAGAAACTATTGGTCGAAAAAGTAGTTTTTGTTAAAAAAAACTTTTTTGTCTTCAACGCAAACTCATCCAATCCTCGTATTTGTATGTTTTCTATGCTTTTACACAATTCCACCAAGTTTAATGAAAATCGGTCAACTATATAGTATAGCTGCCATACAAAATATAGTTCAGATAAAAAGTTTTAGTAGGAAAAACTTTTTTGTTTTCAATGCTATCGCTCTCAAACTTGTTACTGATCAATATTATATGCTATCACACAATTATGCCAAGTTTGATCCAAATCGGATGACTATAGCATATAGCTGCCATAGAAACTATTGGTCGAAAAAGTAGTTTTTGTTGGAAAAACTTTTTTGTCTTCAACGCAAACTCGCCCAAACCTAGTATTTAAAAGTTTTCTATACTTTTACATAGTTCCAACAAGTTTCATGGAAATCGGTCAACTATATAGTATAGCTGCCATACAAAAGATTTGTCTGAAAATAAGTCTTAGTGAGGAAAACTTTTTTGTTTTCAATGCTATCGCTACCAAACTTGTTACTGATCAATATCATATGCTATCACTCAATTCTGCCCAGTTTGATCTAAACGGGATGACTATAGCATTTAGCTGTCATAGGAACAATCTGTCGAAAAAGTAGTTCTAGTGAGAAAAACCTTGGCCAAAACATATCCTATAGCTGCCATCTAACAATGGTCAAATTAGTCGCGCCATCTAATTTGTAGATAGTAAAAGTAAAATTGGCTCAAACAGCACCTCCAGGAGGGCCAGGGCCAAGCTTCTCTCAATCTCTTGGCGTGCGAAGCACAAGAGAAAGGGACCTACAGTTTAACGCCGAATCCGAACGGCAATAGTTAGAGAATTCTTACTTTTTCATGGCTAGTTACTTCACAGCTGGCGCCAGTAGCTGGTGAAGGTGATCGGGTGTGTAAAAGTTGTTTTCTAAAGAAAAAAACAACTTTTTCTATTAGATGGTCCGAGGCGGGATCGAACCCACAACCTCCCGCACCAGCAGCCACACATACCACTGGCACTGTGCAACATTAAACAGTTGATAGAGTCGAGACCAAAAAATTCTAATTCGGTAGTACAAAAACCTTCGCTGGGTTTGGCCTGGTTAGCTGCCAATTTCTTTTTATTGCATTTTGAAGTTTTCAGCCTCTGATTAGGATTCGCAACTTCATATCTCGTAAACTATTTGGAATTTCGCTTTGACGTCTTAGAAAAAGTTGTTGCTCTTGGCTGAGCTTACAAAACATTTCTAAGTAGCAAATCAAAAAAGTCACATCTTAATACACAAAATTACAAAAATGTCTTAAAATCATCATAATTTCCCCTCATTTTGTACTGTTTTTCAACTTCGTTTTGAAAACTGTAACGAATTTGATTAATCAATGCAGGACAAAAACGTAGCTTGGACTTAAATAAACATATCAACTTCATTTGATTAGTCCTTCGTATAGATACGGGCCCTTAAGCATGTAAAATTGGAACCAAAACTCGAAAAATGACAATTTTTGGTACCAATTGGCCGACACAGTCAAAAAAATTTCGTTTTTTCGAGTTTTTATGACAGTTGTACGTGCTTGTGGGCCTATAACTATATGAAAGAGTAATTAAATGAAATTGGTTTGTTTATTTTGGTCTAAGCTACAACTTTGTACTGTATTACATGTCCAAATTTGAAACGGGTTTCAAGATAAAGTTGAAAAACTGTAGAAAAGTGGTAAAAACTTGGCTTTTTTGGCAAACTTTTGTAATTTTGAGTATGAACAAGTAATTTTTTTGATTTGCTACAAAGAAATGTTTTGTAGATCAAACCAAGAGCAACAACTTTGTGGAAGATTTAAAAGCGAAATTCAAAATAGTTTACAAGATATGAAATCGTTAGTCCTACTCTAAAGCTTAAAAGTTCGAAGTGCAATAAAAAGAAAACTGCAGCTAATCAGACTAAACCCAGACAGGGTACTTTTATACTACCATCATACCCTTTCAGAATTTTTTGGTCTCGACGTAATTAACTTTTTTGAGTTCTAAAATGTGTCACAGTGTGGTACGCCACGCCCGACTACAATCGCCATAAAAAAAGGGCCAAAGGCAACTCACATTATTTTTAAGAAAATGCTTTTCTATGAAATAAATATTGTGTTCTAACTTTACTAAGGACTCGAACTCGGGACCACTCACAAATATGCTGAAACACATTACATGAACGGTCGCCTTAGCCCACTCGACTATTATCCTCAAGCAAGTTGAAGCGTCAAAACCATAGTTAAGAAAGTACGCAGTTGGTTGAGGCCTGGGATCAAGGCCCAGGAGGAGCGATATTTTTTTTTTTTTTTTTTTTTATGTTATTTTGGAAAAATTTTCTTAATTTTATTACAAAATATGCTAAATTTGTAACAAATATTTTCTAATCAATATTAGAAAAGGCAATAAAGCAAATTCACCCCAAAATTTAGAAAAAAATATATTTGATTTTTAAATTTTAGAAAGTTTTTTTTCTAAAAAACTAATTTTTAAGGCAACTTTTCTAAAATGCTTAAATTTGAAGGAGATTTCGATTCTAGGGCGATTTGATTAAATATAGAAAAATAATTTTCAGAGTGAGATTTTTGAACAATTCCAGACAAAATTAGTCGATGAGATCTCTACCACGTATTCGAATTATTCAACTGTTCCCCTGCAAGTATTCTCCATGTTTCAAAGCACTGGGATTGATACAACAGCAGGGATTTGGCAACAACAGAAGCTAATCGGTTTTCAGACATTTGAAAAATCTTTCTTATGTCAGAGAAATGTAATCCTAGCGTTCGAAAGGGTCGAAAGACCAGTTTCTAAAAACAGAGCATAGTTCGCGGCCACCACTTCATCATATTCAAGGAAACCTTCTAAACCGAACCGGGCAGTGGCTGCAAGCATTCTATATTTCACACTTTTGTTTGCCCAGTAGCGTATTTCAGCTACAGTTGAGAGCCTTGATAGCATCTCGAAGTTTCAGCTGAAGATGAGTTTTAAATGACATGTTAGACGTGACGTTAATTCCCAAGTATGTAATAGATTTAACTCGTTTGATTTCGGATGTGTTCAAGTACCAGATTTTTCTTCTTTGCACATCCGGCTTAAATTGTCTTTTATTGAAAGGGTTTTTCGTTTTATCCGTGTTGTCAGCAGCAGTAGAAGCAGTGGGACAGCACAGGAGAAAAGGTCATCTGCGTACATTAGAACTTTTAACCTGATGCCCGCTACCAAGATTCCAACCCTAATCGAGCTGGCATATCATTGATAAATAAGACGTACAAAAGAGGGCTTAAAAGACACTTCTGTTTGACTCCAGTGTTGTTTTCCAAGCTGATTCAGTTCAGTCATAAAGCGCTTCTAAGGCTTCTTCTGTTCTGTTTTGAAATCCACAAAACAAACCAGAAACGATGATGCTATGTTTGTGAGTAGGAATATGCTATCCACCGTTGAGTAGTCTCGTCTTACGGTTTCACAATACACTTTTTCGAGGCCAATTTTTATTTGGTTGACGTTTTTAAATTCAATTATGCAAGACATTTTCTTTTTTTACCGCCAAAAATTCAAATATAATAATTACAACAAACACATTTCCAACTAATGAATTTTTACCCCCAAATGTTCTTACAATTCCCAACCGGTTTTCGAAAGTCCGTAATGAGATAGGCGTCTGATTGGTTCAGTTGTCACTCGCTTTCGGGTCGTGATAGCGGCAGGTTGCCTTGAGATGCAGTTTATTCTTCTTAATCTTTTTATTGTGCCCATATTTTCAAATGGGCTGTTTTACCTCAAGCAATTGCTTTGAGACGCACAAAATCCGTCAGAGTAATTGGAGGTACAGTTTTTTTTTCTATTATTCTTTTTATTGCCAATTTTAATAGTTCCCTCGGCTTCAGACCGCCATTGTTTACGTCTATAGGCCCGGATAAAATTTAGGTAGCCGTTGTTTGTCACGGGGCCAGGTTTGCTGCAACGCTTCTTATTCCCATGGCCAACTAATGCATTTTTACCCCCAAATGTTCTTACAATTCCCAACCGGTTTTCGAAAGTCCGTAATGAGATAGGCGTCTGATTGGTTCAGTTGTCACTCGCTTTCGGGTCGTGATAGCGGCAGGTTGCCTTGAGATGCAGTTTATTCTTCTTAATCTTTTTATTGTGCCCATATTTTCAAATGGGCTGTTTTACCTCAAGCAATTGCTTTGAGACGCACAAAATCCGTCAGAGTAATTGGAGGTACAGTTTTTTTTTCTATTATTCTTTTTATTGCCAATTTTAATAGTTCCCTCGGCTTCAGACCGCCATTGTTTACGTCTATAGGCCCGGATAAAATTTAGGTAGCCGTTGTTTGTCACGGGGCCAGGTTTGCTGCAACGCTTCTTATTCCCGCAACTGGGTTTGCGTTTCCTACGCTTGGGGCAAGCTGGCTTGCGTTTCTTCTACAACTTTATATCGCGATTTGGATGTTTTGCCATTATGCACCCAAATCAATATGGAATCAATCTAGAATAGACCTCTTTGTGGCTACGAAGCGTTATAAGATTGTCATAATTAAAAATATTCAAAATAATATTCTTTTATATATTCTTTTTATGGTTTATTTGAACACCGGAAGTTTGGGTGCTGCTTCCACATTACACATACAAAATACGACATTCGACTTGACTTATAAAATTTATATACATATCCATATGGATAGCAGACCTGGAGTTATCTTTGGCTATGTTTGAGCTACTTATTTTTGGTACTTTAGACTTTGCAGGCCTCGACAAAAAATTAAAAAAATATGAATGATTTATTTAGACCCACATTTCACTGCGACTCACCTGGCGTCGATACCGATCCTTTTTTTCAGGGCATAATTTTGCCCAGGCTCGAGCGGCCTTTCTGACTCAGCGGCCTGCTGCAACGCTTCTTATTCCCGCAACTTGGTTTGCGCTTCCTGCGCTTGGGGCAAGCTGGCTTGCGTTTCTTCTACAACTTTATATCGCGATTTGGATATTTTGCCATTATGCACCCAAATCAATATGCATACTTGTTGGTATCATAACCGACTGGTGGCCCACTCCAATAGACTTGCATCTGAATTGGCTACAAACAGGCTCAGAAGACGCCTTATTAACCGACGACACTAAAGATAGCATATAAGAGACATTTTAATAATAAAACATCATATAAAATCACAATATTCCATTATTTTTTACCATTCTTTTAAAATTAAAAGTACCTTTTTTGTACCTTTACCTGCTTCGGATCGACCATGATCTGGCGATACATTTTCGTGATGTCAGCATTGAAGACATATCGGAAGAAGCGCCATTTAAGGAGTTATAGGGTTAGGTCTGATTGGAGTACAGGACCTGGATGAAGAACGTCATTTAGACTTTGACCATTTGTGGTCTTGCATGACGCGTTGAAAACGACACGGACTCTCGTAGTTGTGCTTTCTGGTTTGATAACCGCATGGTGAGGAAGATAGAAGTTTTGCGAATTCAACTCGGAAGGAACTTGTTTCATATGGCCGAGATTCAAGTATTCTTGGATAACGGCATCATACTCTTTAGATAAGCGACTCTCGTTTTTTAGATATTGCGCTAACGCAATGGATCTTGAATGCTCCAAGCTGATATTTTCAGGGTCACGGAATGGAAGGGTCACCATATATCGACCGTTCTCGTCCCTCACTGTCGTACTTTTAAAGTTCTGCTCACAGAAAGTGTCGGACTCCTTTGGCACACTGCTCGGTAGATCCTCCACATCCCAAAATTTTGTGAGCAGTTCGTCGAGTGTCTTCTCTTGACAGATAGTTATTTTTGTTGAAAAGAACGCAATGGATTTATTGGCTGCTTCGGCAGGTACACGGCCTGTCAGTATCCAACCGAATATGGTTTCCTGCCCTAGTACCACAAATTTTCGATTGGAAACCACTCATAAGGATGAATGGAAGAACATCTGCCCCTATTAGCATGTCCACCTGCGAACTCTTTGAGAACGAGGGGTCGGCTAACTGGATGTCAGATGGCAGTTCTGTTAAAACGCAGTCGCGAATGGAGCCCCGACGGCAGTTTGTCCGTTAGTTTAGGTAGTACGTATGCGGATACTTCGATCTGCAATTTTGGTCTCTTTACCGAAACGATTTGGAAGTGGCAAAGTTTCCTTGTTGGGGCAGAAACAGCTTCGTTCAGCCCGGAAACTTGAGCCTGAACTGTTTGATGAGGCAACTTTATCATCTTAAACATGATCCGGAATCAATAAGAGCGCGAGCCGCGTATTTAACACCCAAGTGGGAAATATGGACAATGGCGATGCCTAAGAGCACGCCTTGGGTGTTACCTACGAAAAAGTTTTGCACGTTTGCTTGTTGTTGGGATGAAGTGGACTGTATATTTACTTGTTGAGTAGGATTAGTGCTAACAGTAGAGGAGTCATTTCGGTGGAGTAGGGTATTGTGACGTCCCTTGCATGTATAGCAATTATGGGAACTGGGACAATCTTTAAGCAGGCACAGTTTCTTTTGCTTAATGTAGTTAGATCTGTCACTAACTGTCATTTGTTGAAACCGGGGACACACCCTAACGGGGTGGTTCTCTTTGGAGCAGAGATCACAGCTTCTACCCTTCGAATTGACCTTTGCTTCGAAAGTGTTCAGTTTTTTTTGAGCGAAAGGGCTATTGCGTGGAGGTTTAAACTGTGTTGTCGGGGACTTAAAACTGTCTTGCGCAATTAAAACTGGCCATTGCCTCTAATGCGCGATGCCTTTCGCTGAGGAACTGATTCAGCTCCTTCCATGATGGAACTTCCTTTTTGTCAGTGAGCGAGTGTTCCCACAATGATCGAGTGAATCTTGGCAACTTGGATGTAAATAGGAACACCAACAGGCAGTCCCAATTTTCAGTGGATATTGAGGCATGTGTTAGAGCTGTAAGGCAGCCTTGAATGGTTCCTTGGAAGTCTTTCAGGGCCGAACCTGACTCTGAAGTGACTGGAGCCAAATTAAAGAGGATTTTAAGCTGACTATTTACTAACAGTCGCTTATTTTTATACCTTTCGGTGAGGGCTGTCCACGCAGATTCAAAACTTGGTAAGGTAAAAGGTATACGGACTCGATGCTTTCCTGGTTTCCAGATCACATATCACCGTAGTCCATAAGGAAGCCTCTGCGATATTGCAGGCTCTCCCGCAAGTAGGAAGTAAGGGAGCACCAATTGCTTCCTGAGTTCGTTCAGTATGGGGCACCCGGCAAGAAAGTGTTCAGTGTCCTCTCCCTCTCTCCGGTATTGCAGAGTGTGCATTGGCTGGCTGGGCGTGGTACTGTACGGGATATAGTTTAAACTCATCAGTTTGGTTCTTGCTCGGAAAATAACCGATATGGTTGCGGATTCGAGGTCATCTTGAAAGTAATTCCTAGTCGAAAGGTAGTATTGCAGTTGACTTTGTAGCTCGAGCTTCTGCTTCGAAACTGGCTCTCTCTCTGATGTCAATACTTCGTAGAAGTTGACCTTGCCAAACGCTTCATGTGTTGTAATCGTTCAGATTGCAATTGATGTTGTGTTCCCAAGTGCTGAAAAACTGCGTTTTGGTCTCAAGCAGATACGTTGTAACAACTCTTGGGAGACGAGTGAATGGCATTTGCATGGTTTTGGCAATGTATTCGAAATGTATTTGCATGGGTACTTCCCAAGGGTAGTACCAAAGGAGCAGGCGCTGAAACTGTTACGGTGGCAAAATCCGGACGTGCCAACAAGCGACTGGAATGTGCTATATGTTGCTAAGCCCGACGAGAACGGGCAGCACATGATCCTCCAGATCAACAAGGAGGCCGACGATTTGCTCTACCCAAGGTTCGGGAAGATGGCGTGGGGAGTAGGCAGCGTGCACCTACGACTCAAAAAGCGCCACCCAGAAGACAAGAACGACCACACGCTGGAGGCAGGGGAGGTCGAAAAGGACCTCGGCATCGACGAGATGGTCGAAAGAGCCAGCAGCCTCGACATTACAGAGGCAGTGCACTCTGCTCAGAACGAAGGGGATGGTGTCTCAGCCATGGTAGTTGACCCATCCTGCCTGGAGAACGACGAGGATGAGGATTCAACCATGGTAGTTGACCCATCCGCGCCGGGGGACGCCGACAACGATCATGCAGTTGAAGGTCCTCCAGGTCAACTTGCATAGAAGCAAGCTTGCGTCGGCGGAGCTCCTGATAACCCTTGAGGAAGGGCCCGCCGATGTGGCCTTAGTTCAGGAACCTTGGATTCCAAAGGTCACCAAATTACAACACTTTCCATCCCACCGCGGTAAGTAAGGCACGGACAGCCATTCTGGTAAGAAAAGGCATCTATGCTTACCTTATGTCAAATTACAGCACGGACGACCTCACAGTTGTGGCCCTGGAAGGCCACGATGATGAGCCAATAATAATGGCGTCCTGCTACATGGCACACGAGCGAGAGTCACCACCATCCGAGCTCGTACGTCTAACGGCCGAGGCGAGTAGGAAAAACCAGCCACTTGTCATACGGAACGGACGCCAACGCACATCACACAGTGTGGGGCAGTCCGGACATAAACGACAGAGGTGAGTCTCTACTAAGCTTTATACCACAAACTAACATAAAAGTAGAAAACGTTGGAGATGTGCCCACATATGTGGGACCAACATCGGACAACGTCCTAGACCTAACTCTGACCTTAGGGAACAGTACTCATGCATCAGAATGGAGAGTCCTCGAAAGACTCTCCTTCTCAGACCACAAGTACATCCATTTTAAGATCGAGTTCAACCACAACCAAACCAGAAAAACCTACAGGAACCCTCGGAACACCAACTGGGTGAAGTACCTTAAAACGGTAGAATCAAAGAGTTCCCCAGCGATAGCCCCTGGGGCACAAACATACTCGCCAATTCACACCGAATGCTTGCCGAAGTCATACATCACTGTGTGTTTGAGAGAGAGAGACACAGTCACATTTTCCCCTGCTTCAAACCCCTTTGAGATCACATGTTCAAAATTAAGAGAGAGAGCGACAAAATTTAGGTAGCATTTTTGACATGCGGCAACAAACGATGGCGATGGTCGTGAGCGATGAGATGCGATTCCATTCGTGTTCAGTGCGTACGGTCGTGGATTCTAATCCCAGTTTCTTAGTTTTCAGAAGTTTTAAATAAACCAAAACTGGTGTGAGTCCTTGAAGTGTTATAAGGATGATCTATGGCATATGGCGGAGGAAGAAGAGACGTATCTTTTCTGGGATCAAATCAATATTACATATCGAGCTCAAAAACAATCTCGAACATATGCTTAAAATGATCCTGGATTGAGATTCAATTGTTCTCGAATTTTTTGCTTAATTCAATCTTTTTTAAGATTACGCCTGTATAAATGTAATCCTTTTTAGGATCAAAAAAGTCGGATTAACTCAATCCTTTTTCGGAACTGGTCAAGAATATTCGGGATTACGTTGTTTTCATTACGGATGGATTGATTTTTTTTTTGATTGTGGTTTTTTTAAATTGTTTTACTGGTTTGAAACTGTTCAGTATAGGAAGACCCATAAAGCCCATTAGATTCGTAAATTTTCTTAGTTGTGGACCGTTTGTGACTTTATCAATCTTTATGCCCTTAAATCTTCCAGTTTTTACATGCATTGTTTTTAGCTCTAGTTTCTTTCGGTAATACTATACCTCCGAAATTTGGCATAGTTGGTAAAGGCCTTTTGTTCACTTTGTTTTCGTGATTCTGTTCTATTAACCGTTAGTATTTAAAAACACAGCCAAAACTTTGGCCTGAAAATAGCCATAGCTCTAATTTGTCAACACTAATCGATAACCAATATCTATCGATAACTTGCACGTTCGCTTATTGGTTTTGTTGCTGGCCGCTGCAGCTGATTGGAGCAAAAAAAAAAACACTTGTTTATAATGTCAAAACTACTGGAATTTTCAAGTAATTATAACAAAACAATTAGAAAGAATTGCTTACACAAACACACGTACAAAGCATTGTTTACCAGCGTGCGTAACTGTGTATGTGCGTGCCTGTGTGTGTGTTTGTGTCTGTGTGTGTGCGAGTGTGTCTGATGTAATTCGTTGGTGGCAAAAAGATAACGCAAATCAGTTTTAGTTTGTGGCTTTGCCAAGGCTTTTCTATTTGGCAAATGTGCGCTTCCCACCCCACCTCCTCCACCCATTATATAAATTGAAATTGTTGGGTGAAAGTTGCGCTTGTCATACCCCACACTCAGAATTGGAATTTGTTCAATAATTGTTATATTTTTTTTTTTTCGTTAGATTGTCACGTCTGATTGATTAGTAATTGCCTCAAGTGGGGTGGACGACGACGACGGTGGATGCTTAAAAACCTGTCCCAGCTCACGCGCAGATACCAGGCGCTATTATCTAGCCATCACCAGACGAACACCATCACAAATCGTATCATGCATAAATGCTGCAGCCAAGCGTCGACTACGCTCACAACGTCGTCTTCGTCATTATCCTCGCCTCCTCGCTCCAAGTGTGTTCTGGCCCTGAGCAGCAGCGGCAGCATCAATAAAACCATGTCCACCCACACAACACCGTATCCCATTTCTACCGAGACATGTGCCCGCATTGAAGAACGCCAGCGTAATGCTTACGAGTTCTTTGCCCATACCCTGGAGCTGTATAGTGTGGATCAGTTGATCTTTTGCTTTAATGGCGGCAAGGATTGCACCGTGCTGCTGGATTTACTGATGCGTTGGTGTCGCCTGCGTGGCATTGGTAGCCATGAGATACCCATGTTGTATATCCAATCGGATGATTCCTTTGACAAAATTGATGAGTTTGTGGCCGATAGTGTGGCACGATATAATGTACGGTTAATTGAGTATAAGGATTCCCTAAAGGAGGCACTTACACACATGGCAGCGGATATGCCGCGCATTAAAGCCGTCTTTGTGGGCAGCCGGAATACGGATCCATATTGTGAGCATTTGTCGCCCATGCAGGTGAGTGAAACAGGGGACGACTATATCTTATCAAAATTTAAACTATAGTTGGAAAAATGTTAGCTTTTTTCTGTTCAATTTAACTTACATTGGACTTAATTTGTTTGGTTTTGTGTCTATTGAGCTAGTTCACTGTTCACTGAAATCGCCTTCAGTCGGAAATGATGCAAGGACTCCTCAAAGAACGGTTCTTTAAGCGATACTCAAGTTATGAGCAAAAAAAAAACGACCAGTTAACACCCACTCCCATAACCACAGCATTCCGTTCAACAGAGGCAATCTTAGTGAGAGAGAGAGAGAGAGAGAGAGAAACTTAAAGATGAGCGCTTATAACTCGTGAGCAAATGCGAGCTGAGACATTAAGGGTACAGAGTGTGTTATAGTCGGGCTTGACCGACTTTCTTTCTTGTTTTCGGTTATGTTAGTGCGCAGACCGCAAAGGGAAAAACGGTCAACTGTTATTTGCGGTATGTTGGTATATTTTGTGGCAATTTAAGTGTCCATTTTAGGAAAAAAGTCTGTACCATATCTACCTCATCAAACAATTTGTGGCCCCAAACTTGTGCTGCGTAGCTCTGGATCGACTTACATGCCTATGCAACCAAATATAGTTTCCATTTTACTGTCAAACTTGTGTTTTTCCACGTTGCGTTGATATACCAGGTGATTTTTTGATGATCACTTTGGGTATTAGCAAAACTCCAACATAATTATACTCTAAGACTATATCTATTATAGCACCTGTATATTCTCCGCCTCTGCTAGTTGTCCACATCTCCTAAAAACCATTATTTTAGACTTTTCTAAGTTAACTTCCATATTCCAAATATTACAAATATTGCTCTAAACTATTAATCAATCAAAAATGTTATCAATGGTTGAATATTTCAGTGTAAACACTGCTTGGTATTCGTTTAAAACTTTATTGTCATTTGTCCAAGTTGTTAGTTTGTCTGTCAGCATCCCCTCATAATTTTAGCTACAGATTTCATAAGCGAGATATCCCTCTATAATTCTCCTTCTTTATAGATAGAAAGGAGAACTCTAGTTCCAAAAGCATCATCAACTTGCCCCCTAACGTCAAATATGGTTAAGGTTTTTGCCAACACTGCCAGAAAAGGATCATTTGCATTCAGGGAATCTAACCGGAACCGTAAACCGAAAAGAACCGATTAAAACTCAGAACCAAAACCGGAATTGGAACCGATATTTGAAATTTATTGTTTACCAGTATGCGAGTACCGATATTTTTGGAACCTAAAAGACCGAAAAGAAACTAAACATTGTACCGGTACAGTTTTGGTTCTGAGTGCAACAACTAGACTTTAAAGCTGACACCTAGTTTTGGGGGACTTTTAAGCAATTCCCCCAAACAAAAGGAGTCTGTACTTTCAAAACTTTTGTATTGTAAAATAGAATAACACGAGACCAGTCTTTTAACAAATATTGCATCCTTTATTCTTAGACCCACATTATAATGTCATGCTAATGCTAAGCTCGAAACTGAAAAGTATATACATTTCTGTTCAACTTAAAACTTAATGAGGAAAGCAGCACAAATACTTTAGAAGCAGGACACTACAAATAGTTCAGTAGTTTCATAAAACTGTTTAATGGCATCAATCGTGAGCTTAAAACGTTTTCCAAATTATAGTCTTTGGAATTATTTAAAAATATCCGCCAAGATGTATAAATGTATCAATATTTAAGTGTTAAGGTATTGGTAAACAAATCGTATGATGGTCACACTGTATAGCGAATGGACGATGACGAAACCGAGAGTAGAAGATTCGTCCATCAGAAGCTGAAATAAAAAAGAAAAGCAGACAGAATGAAAAATCCATATCGACAAACACGTATAGAGACATTTAGGGTATTCACCAGCCCGCGTAAAAGCGTAATTGTGTAAATTTACGCAACGCAGCTATTGAGCACCCCTTCGGTTTACCCTCGTTATTTTTGGCGTAAATCAGCTGTTTTTGACAGGCTGTAAATTTTGCTATTAATTGAGACTCAATACTTACTATTTACAACTAATTTCAGACGCCTCAGTGGCGTGGAGCACTGCTTGCATAGCTCGTGGACGGTAAGACGTGTGTTCGAACCATGGAGCTGACTTTTGTTTTTTTTTATTTCCATTTATTATCGTTTGTGATTGGCATCTTTTCTGACGTCGGCCACAGTTTTGGGCTCTTTTAAAAAAAAAAAAAAAAAATTTTGACCCACCATCCTTTACCGGGATTCGAGCCGGAATATCAAAAAATACAAGTCGACGATCCTATCCACTCAGCCAACCGGCTACACATAAAAACAGGTATCTAAATTTATATATCAGATAAGTACGATACTAAGTACTTTTAGCCGATACTTTAAACACGTCAAGTTTTTCCACTTTTACACTTTTACGAGCGATTTTTTAAACATACCCCAGGGCAACAAAAAGTTGGTAATTTTTTTCCTATGTGTTTTGTTGTTGTGTCGTAAACTTTTGGAGTTTACGCTTTTTGATTTACGCTTTTACTTGAGCTCGTGAATACCCTAATTGTAAATAGAAAACCGTGTTGAAATAGTGAAACCCGATGACCCGAAAAAACTCTCCTTTATAAAATAAAGAAGATGACCATAAATGGTGGACAGAAAACTCTACAAAGTTTCCACAATTGTGTGGCCTTTGAGAAGGGCAAGTAAGCGTATAACTTTTATTAAGTTTTCGCTAAGAAATCGAATGAATGCATAACCAATGACCGCGCTTTCTTTATATTTTACCGGTTCATAACGGTACGTACCGGTGTACCGAAATAAGAAAGCGGGACCGAATACCGAAATATCATTAGAACCTAAACAGAACCTTTTACCGAAACATAAGTTTCGGTACGTACCAGAACTGGAACCGGAACCGGACCCGAAATACGATTCGGTTTGATTCCCTGTTTGCATTCGTACGTTCTACTCCTGGCGCCTTTCCATTTTTATACCCTTGCAAAGGGTATTATAATTTTGCCCAGAAGTTTGCAACGCATAGAAATATTTATTTCCGACCCCATAAACTATATATATTCTTGATCAGGGCGACGAGCTGAGTCGATTGAGCTTTGTCCGTCCGTCTGTCTGTCTGTCCGTCTGTTTCTACGCAAACTAGTCTCAGTTTTAAAGCTATCGAGGTGAAATTTAGCACAGTGCCTTCTTTTTACTGCACGCTGCTAATATGTCGGAACCGACCGGATCGGATGACTATATTTTATAGCTGCCATAGAAACCATCGGTCAAAAAATGGGTCTTAGTGAGAAAAAATTTTTTGTTTTCAATGTTAGCGGCCTTAAACTCGACCATTATTAATATTATATGCTTTCAAACAGATTTGCAAATTTTAATCAGGATCGGATGACCATATCTTATAGCTGTCATAGGAACCATCGCACAGTGGTTCCTGCCATAGGCCAAAAATAAAAAAATCAAAGTCAGAAATATGGCTTTGTAAGTGTCATCTCTAACTTATAAAAGACTAAGCTTTTTTATTGCGTAGTTGGTTTTGTTTCATTTTAACTGTACTCTGTAAGAATAGCTTCAAAAGAGAGAGCATAAAATTCATTGGTTACTGAAGTGTGAGCAGCATGAGATTGAAGTGCAACTTAAAACAATTAAAACAACATTAATCAAGCAGATATTAGGGAAAATCAAAATGAATATTATAAATAAAGTTATTAACTTTTTCTTAAAATAATTTAAATGTTCTTAATTTGTTGTGTTCTTTTTATAAAATTTATGATTCGTCAGTATTTTTTTCAATGTGCCATTTTCCATGAGATATAATTTCAGCAAAAGTAATAGTAATGATCCCCCCCGATTCCCCTAACTTAACTTATTAATGAATATTAGTTAACCTTTTGAGATTCTAAATTTAAAATTTCAGCTGCCGGAAAGTGCCGGAAATTTTTTTATGTCCCAAAGACAAAGTACGCTTGTTTTTTTGCTACTGTTTTTTGCTTTTGTGATAGGCTCATCTTATGAATGCGAATTTTCGCGCATGTATATATTTGATATTTGGTGCTTAGAAAATGGTACAAATGATGTCCTTAAAAACAAAATTGGTGGCTACACTGTTGAACTGAATCAACTGGAAAAACACATTAGTTACAACTGCAAGAAAATCTGAATGTTTTGGAAAGAGTCTGGACGAACAAAATTATTAGTATTGGAAACTCATTCTAATTGCCTTGCACAAAAGGAATCGATTTCAGTAAGCAATAATTTAGAAGAATCTGGCTCTATTAAGGATCGAGGACGAAGGAAGTGAGCTTTGCAGACTCTTCAGGAAGAACAAAACGTCGACGAATAGCTGAAATCGCAGAGTTTAATGTGTCTGCTGCTGATACTTTACGTGGTGCTTCTCAACAATCAAAAATAACGATTTCCCCACCAAATATTAATGAGGTTTTGTCGCTTATGGTGGAAGCAAATTTAACAAACCATTAATATTTGATAATAAGAAGCTTTGTGAACAGTAAAATTTCTGTCGAGTTACCCGATCCAAATTATTGTTGGCGAATCTCACGCCGAAGTTGAGCCTTAAAGTCTATTGGACCATACCGCAACGCGTATTCTGGAGCTACAGAGCGATGTTATCAATGAAGTCTTGAATGACAGAGAGAAAAGCCTTACACTCATAGGAAAATGGGGTTTTGATGGTAGTTCAGGTCACAGTGAGTACAAGCAGAATGTTGAGAGCAATAGTATGGAAGAGAGTAAATTATTTGTTACATCATATGTCCCGCTTCAACTAATATCAAAACCAGATGGAACTCATAGCACCAAAATAATTTGGAAAATCCACGACCATCCTCCACTCGCTACTGCCGCCCAATCAGGTTTCAATTCAAAAAAGAGTCGACTCAAATGGCCATCGATGAAGAAATTTATTTCAAAATGAAAATTGACATGTTATGCCCCACCAAATTCAATACAGCTCAAAAATTGATTCAAATTAAACACAAAATGCTACTAACTATGGTGGATGGTAAAATTTGCAACGCCTTAACCCAAAGTTCATCAGCAAAATGCTACATATGTAGTGCGAAACCCACCGAAATGAACGATATCGAAAAAGTCTGCAAAAAAAAGTTCAAAAAGATCGGTATGAGTTTGGATTGTCACCTCTGCACGCATATACTCGATTTTTTGAATATTCTCTTCAAGTATCATAAAGACTTGACTTAAAAGTATGGAAAAATAGGTCCTCAGAAGGAAAAGCTGAATTTTCAAAGAGAAAACGAGATATTCAATCACTGTTTCGAGCCAAAATGGGCTTAATAGTCGAAAAGCCAAAGATTGGAGGGAGTGGAAGTTCAAATGATGGAAACACTGCAAGACGATTTTTTAATAACTCTGGTATGTCTTCTGAAATAACTGGTCTTGATAAAGAGTTAATAGAGAGATGTGCAACACTATTACAAGCTTTGTCTTCAGGGTACAAAATTAATACAGAAAAATTTCGATCATATGCCCTGGATACTGCTAGAGAGCTGACAAGAAAAGATTCATGGTACTACCTTCCAGCATTCGTTCACAAAATATTAATTCACTCGTAAAACTTCGCGTGTTTCAACAAATACGGACTTGTTTAATCGATTACTTATAAGTTCAGATCCTCTTATAACGGGACAGCGTAAATTACCATCCAAGCACAAGTCTATTTTACCAAAAAATGTTTTTAATTTACTGGATTAACTTAAAAATATATGATTTCATTTATATATTTAATTTTTTGTTTGTTTAAATTTTATTCAATGCAGTTTTCTAGTTTTTTATTTAAGTTCTTTATTTCTATTTCTTATCTTATAATGTTAAACTAAATCTTTAAATGCAAAAACAGACAAACAAAAAGAAAAGCTCATATAGCTAATATTAATAAAATTAATTTCTTACAAAATATGAAATGGGGTGGTAATGGTGGGAGTACAAGGGTTAAGCCACGCCCATTTTGTCAAAACCTATTTCTAACAATTTTATAAAGACGTGGGCAAAGCTTCAAGTCCATATGATTGCTCGAAGTATTTTTGGCCACACACTCCATACAAGCTGGCCCACTGTGCATCGGTCGGAAAATGGGTCTTAGTAAGAAAAACTTGTTTGTTTTCAACGCTAGCGTCATAAAACTCGGCTATTATTAATATTAAAGGTATTCAAACAGATTTGCAAATTTTGGTCAAAATCGGATGACTATATCTTATAGCTGCCATAGGAACCATAGGTCGGAAAATGGGTCTTAGTGAGAAAAACTTTTTTGTTTTCCAAGTTAGCGGCTTTAAACCTTGCTATTATTAATATTATATGCTTTCAAACAGATTTGCAAATTTTGGTCAGGATCGGATGACCATATCTTATAGCTGTCATAGGAACCATCGGTCGGAAAATGGGTCTTAGTAAGAAAAACTTTTTTGTTTTCAACGCTAGCTTATATTAAATGTATTCAAACAGATTTGCAAATTTTGGTCAAAATCGGATGACTATATCTTATAGCTGCCACAGAACCGATCGGTCGGAAAATGGGTTTTAGTGAGAAAAACTTTTTTGTTTTCAATGTTAACGTGATTAAACTCAGTCATTAATAATATCCTATGCTTTTAAACAGATTTGCAAATTTTTGTTAAGATCGGATGACTATATCTTATAGCTGTCATAGGAACAATCGGTCGAAAAATGGGTTTTAGTCAGAAAAACTTTTTTGTTTTCAATGTTAGCGTCCTAAAACTCGGCCATTATTTATATTATATGCTTTCAAATAGATTTGCAAACTTTGGTCAAAATCGAATGACTCTATCTTATAGCTGCCATAGGACCGATCGGTCGGAAAATGGGTCTTAGTGAAAAAACTTATTTGTTTTTAAGTAAAGGTCGGTGATTCTTAATGTTAAACGCTTTCAAACTAATTTGAAAAGTTGGGTGACAATATCTTATGGTTGCCATAGAACCGATCCACAGTGGGCCAGCTGGTATGGAGACTGCGGCCAAAAACTCTTTTAGTAGATATATCGACTTGAAACTTTGTTTACGGCTTTATAAAACCGTTAGATATGATATTTAATTAAATGGGCGTGACTAAACTCTCACACTCCCATCCCTACCATACCATTTTACCAAGTCTAAGAAAAAAGTTATCTAAAATTTTTTTTTATTTGTGTTTCAATTTGTATATATTTTGTTTTGTTATGTTAGTTTTTGTATTAAAAGCCTTCACTTAACATAAAAAAAATAAAATTAATTAATAAACACTCAAAAAAAAAAAAAATTCAAATTCATAATAAAACATACTATATATCGCTGCAATCTCAGATTTGAAGTAAATCCAGTAAATAAAATACAGATTTTAGTCGAATTGACTTATGCTTTGATGGAATGTTTGATGAAAGAATCAAACACAACAAAACAGAGACCAGGAATGTAACAGTTGCACCGCAGTAACAAATAACAACAAAAAACAAGCACACTCTAGACTTTGGGATATAACACAACTTCCGGCACTTTCCGGCAGCTAAATTTTGTAGTTTTAGAATCTTAGAAGGTTGACCAATGTTATCAAATAAGTCTTATTGGGGGGATCATCAGGGGGGATCATCACTATTACTTTAGCTGAATTTATATCACATGGACAATGGCACACTAAAAAATAGTACTGACAAAACATAAATTTTTATAAAAGAACTCAACAAACTAAAAACATTAAATTTATTAAAAAATAAAGTAAACACCTTTCTTTTGACGATTCAGTTAAGATTCTTTAATATTAGATTTATTATTGTTTGTCTTAAATTTCAATTAAATCTCAAAAAGCTCTCACAGTAAGAACCAATCTATTTCATGCTCTCTCTTTTGAAGCCTTTTTTATAGAGTACGGTTGTAATGAAACAAAATCAACTATACAATTAAAAAGCTCATTCTTTTGCGAGATAGAGTCAACATGTTTGAAGCCAAAATTCTCACTTTTGCCTATGGCAGAAACCACTGTGCGGTCGGTCGACATTGGTTCTTATTAAGAAATTTTGTTTGTTTTTAATGTTTGCGTCCTTAAACTCACTGATTACTTATTTTATATGCTTTCAAATATATTCCCAAAATTTGGTCGAAATCGGATGACTATTTCTTAACGCTGCCATAGGACCGATCGGTCGGAAAAAGAGTCTTAGTGAGAAAAACTTTTTTGTTTTGAATTTTATCTTTCTTAAACTTAATTTTCCTAATTTGATTCGTTTTTAAAAAGATTCGCGAAATTTGGTCGAAATCAGATGTTTATCTGTCGGAAAATGGGTTTTAGTTACAAAAATTTTTGATTTTTATGTAAGCGTTCTTAAACTTTGACATTTTAAAACAAGTATGAGCGCTGTACTCGAGTTTCCCGACTACAAAATACCCTGTTCAATTGAGACAATTGTTTAATAACTTTTGTGTTTTTGCTCGTATCTTATTTTCCTTTTGAAAGCAGTTAGATGTAAGGCCTTGGATAGTATATATTATATTAAGCCACCAGGTTCTAACTTTAATCGTGGCTGTGACAGTTTTTTGCGGATTAAGGGGGAGGGGGGGATATTTTCAAAATCTGAAACAAACTTGATCTGGGTACGGTATACACCTATCTGCATGCCAAAATGTGTGTCTCTATCTCTTATAGTCTCTGAGATCGACGCGTTCATACAGACAGACAGACAGACAGACAGACGGACATGGCTATATCGACTCGGCTGTTGATGCTGATCAAGAATATAATACTTTATAGGGTCGGAGAAGCTTCCTTCTGCCTGTTACATACATTTGCACAACTTCATGATCCCCTTTTCCCATTTTTAATGGCACAGCATTTGCAAGGGTATAAAAACTTCGGCACGGACGAAGTTAGCTTGGCCTTCTCGTTTTTATTTCGCTTAGAGTAAATGGACTGTCCGGTGGGCTCAGGTGGTTCAAAATCAATCAGATTTCGAACTGTTCAACATTGTTTCCATTTATGTGAAGTATCGTGCCGAACCAAAATTTTTTATCTCATCTGAGTTTAGGCCTTAAACCTAAGGTTAAGGTTTAAATTTGGACAAATAGGCCAAATGAGGAACCATAGTTATAGTTTTAAGTACTTTAAAATCTACAATCATGGCTATTTAGACAAATTTTTATCAACATTTTGGGCATATATATTGCCCTTAGCATTAGTCGCGATTTACACGATGAAGCAAACTTCTTGAAGCTTTGGAAATCAAGGGAATTCTACTAGATTTGTTGAACAATAAGGCATAGAATCACACTTGTATCTTTCGCTTACTGAGTTTGCTTCATCGTCTTATACATTCTTTAAACTAATAATCCAACTCCCTTTTATCCCTTTTCTTTTAGCCCACGGATAATGGTTGGCCCCCAATGATGCGTTTAAATCCTTTACTTGAGTGGAGCTATCACGATGTTTGGCATTATATACACATTCACAATGTACCCTATTGCACACTATATGAGCAGGGTTACACATCCATTGGCTATAAATCCAATACGGTGCCAAATCCGCATTTGAAATCCAATGTCAGCGATATCACCTCCAATTGCTGCAACTCCAATCGTGTCAGTCAGAATGGCAATGCTGCCGGCTATCGGCCCGCCTGGGAATTGGTCGATCCAACACTAGAGCGTGCCGGACGTTTGGCCAAAAAGTGAAATTGGAAAATGGTTTATTTGGGCGATGCAGCACAGCACAGTGTGCCTCTTAGTTTGATTGTAGTTGAATATTTTAGTTAGCAACTTGTGTACAAATATTGTATGGTCTGGGATTTGAAATTTTGCGGGTACTTAAAAAGAAAAAAATTAAATATATATCTTATTTTTATAAAAAAACAAAATGTAACAACGCAAACAAATTTGTAAGGATGAGACTGCACGAGCAGGCAAAAAGCGATACACATTTTCAAAATGGAATCAACGAGTCAATGCTCTTTGCTTTTCCACCCGCATTTCAAAAAAATCTACACAAATTTCCAAAATTTCTTATATAAGAGAGGTCGCATCTTTGTTTACAGTTACAAGTTTTGCATATTAAGCTAGGTACTGAGACGCTAATAATTTTGTCAGAGCCCATCTAATTACATAGCTCAGGAAATCCGAGAATTGAGAATTAGGCACAAAATATAAAAAAATTACAGCAAAGAAGACCAAAAAACAAAACTACAATTATTTGGACAACTGAGAGGTGGACAAACAAGTGGAGCTAATCAAAGTGGTCGAGTCGCAACCAATTTTATGGACTCTCGCCAATAAAAAGCTTTTCGATACGGGCAGCTGCATTACTTATGGCTGAGAATCTTTTTAGGTATGCTTCTCCCGTTGTTGTTGTTGTAGCGGCTCTGGAAAGATATGTACGTAGAGCAGGCATGCCCAAAAGCAGCATTCGACAGAGCACTCACCAATACTCACAAAGATCAGCACCAATACCAATAATGAAATTGTTGTTGGTTAGTTTGCTTGCGCTTGCAAACACCAATCAAAGAAGAGAACAAAACCGGTTTTTGTTCTACGCGTCGCATACACACGAAATCGTTAGCGTGTGTGTCGTTTCGTATGCCTCGCGCCCTGCATGTATACGATCATTGATTTCCTATCTTCGGTGCAATAACAATAACAAAACGTACCCAAAGAGCATACGGCTGGGCATCGCTGACGTAGAGAGTGAAAGTGAAAGAATAGGTAGAGGGTAAGGTAAAAAGATATGTAGAGCTAATCAGGGGCCAGGTCGAGGAATAGGGCGGCCTCGACTGGGTGGGTCCAGAGGTCTGCTGGTACCAGGTTTGTGGGATTGCGGGGGCACTCAAAGAGATGCTTAGTGTCGTGTGGGCTGTAGCCGCATCTGGGACATTCATCCACGACGTCGGGGTTGATCCGCGAAAGGAAGATGTTTAGGAGCTTGGATTTTCCTGATCGTAGCTGGGATAGTGTGGTCCTTGAGTTTCGTGGGAGTGTCAGTTCCGACGAGTCTATGGGGGGGGGGGGGGGTCTGCCGCCCAGGACTACGTTAAGCCGGTAGGTTCCTATGGATTCAGCTACGCTTCTTAGGCTTCTTAGCCTCTGCGCATGCATTGGCGGTGTGCGGGCCATCACCTAGAAGTTGGAGGACGGGTGCAAGCTCATTCTTAAGGTCGAATCGCACTGCACGTGGACGCTGAGATATATTTAGGAGGGTACAGGCATGATTTGGGTGGGATTCCTGATGGCATCCGATTAGGTACTATTGTGTGAGTAGTTTATTGTGGAGACGGACTGGTAGAATGTCTGTCTCCTGGTGCAGGTGATCGGGGTGCGCTATGGCATCCGGTGGCGACCCGGAGTGCAGCATTTTGTGCTAGCTAGAGGTTCCTCCATTGGGTGTCACTTATTGATGGCGACCAGATGGGGGCAGCATAGTTGATCATGGATCTCCCGATCGCCTTATAGGTTGTGGTTATGGTCTCCTTTTCCTTTCCCCATGTACTACCTGCTATGGCTTTCAGGACCTTAGTTCGGCTCCTTACTTTCTTGATGACGTCTTCCGCTTGTTTGGCAAAGGTAAAGAGGGAGTCAATCGTAACACCCAGTATCCTGGGGTTCTTAACGGTTGGGATTCGTTTTCCGTCGATGTGAATATCGAGGACTTGTTTGACTTCCTTAGATGCTTCTCCCGTTGTTATGGCTGGTATGCCATTTGCCCAATGTATGTACACCACCCGAGTCGAAACCTTCGCAGTCTCCACAGCCCACGGAACGGCCCTATAATCAACGGCCAAGCAGACCTAAGCCCTTGAAGTCTTCACATCCCACTATAGTAGTGGCTCCTTCGGCTTACTGTGCACGGTTTTACTATTTCCATACGGTTTTTTTGTTACACACGGGTTTCTATTTTCAATTATTTACAGCAGGGGTGCCCAGAATGAGTTTACGGGCGCGTGAAAACAAATACAAATTGCACAAAATGTATCTCAAGCCTTAGCAACAACAAGAAATAGAAAGAGAAATCCGATTTTCATTTGTGTGTGTGACTCGGCCACTGCGAGCGCGGCGAGCGCTAAATTGTCAGAGACATAGGAAAGACAGAAGAGAGTCACATATGATGTTGTTGTTGCAGGTCTGAACGCTCCAACAGCAAAACCTTAGCTCGAAAAGAAACAGAGAGTAGAGCACGCATATGAAATTGTTGTTGCTTCATGTAGGCTTGGGCACTTATCATACAATTGTACTATTTTTGCATGGCATAGCTTTGGGCAGGAGGCAATTTTGATATTTTATTATATGTATTCAAAATGGTATATCTTCAATAAAAATAATCTTACAAATCCTTGAAACTTACAATAATATCAAACAAAATTTAAAACAGAATTATAGGTTCTCCACAAAACGCGTCTAAAAAGGTTAAAAAAAAAAACATTTTTATGTATTTTTCAGCTGAAATTACTAAAAATGTCGACGTGATGGAACATTTCTGAACACACGAAAATCATCTAGAATCATCACCAATCCTTCAATATACTAGACCTTGTTGCCTAGTGTAATTAGAGACATCGTTTCTTGAATCCTTTTTGTGAATAGGAATAACTGAGGCTTGTCCAAGTGAAAGAGATTTAGAAAAAATCATAGTGAGAGGCTCACAGAGCTCGCCAACGCAATTCTTAAGAAGAAAAGAAGAAATTCCATGACTGTCTCGCTCAAATGAGTCATCAAATACGCTTGTTTTACTGGCCATCCGCTGGATGATCTAAATGACCTCGTTCTTTCTGTGTATTTCCTCAAAAGAAATACCCAGTCGGACTGTGCAGCATGTGATTACCAAAATAAGTACATTTGGTGGCATGAAATTTCACAAAAATAGTCACTACATTATTTTTTTTTGGCATGAAATAAGTCAATTTTTCACCATGACAAACTCACACGTGGTTTTCTCAGCTATTTGTAAAGCTAAGAGTCAACTTATCGTGAAACGGTTCAAACTCTCTCTCTCTCTCTCGTGTAGATCGAACATGAAGTAGAATAACGAAGTTAGCCCCGAACGCTTGATAAACGTTGACCAAACGAGAGAGAGAAAACGAAAAAAATTATGAAGTCAGTTCGATTTCGGCTTTTGCCATAGAAGAACTAACATAGAAGCACATTTTGAAACGCCTCTCTTTTTTGAGTGATGTTTACTCCATTGTGACAAGTAGATACTTCATAGAGACAACAAAATCTGTTACTCAAAATTACTGTCGACGTAGAAAATCACGGTGGTTAGAGGGAGACAGACATAGTTAAAAAATAACTCAGAGAGTCCAAATATAACTCAAAGAGCCAAAATAACAGCGAACAGCTGACATATATCTGAGTGAAAAGTTGTCGACGCAGCAAAGTGTGCTTCTATGTTAGTTCTTCTATGCTTTTGCTGAAGAAAGATGTGTTGACCGTGAATATTAATAATAATTTTATAATTACAAATGCGTAATATTATATATTCTTGGTGAGTATCGAATTTAATTACATCCATTTCATACAAAGAGCCTCCAAAAGTCAGGGGTTCCTCAGCCAACGTCTCAACTCTTCCTACCTACGATATACAAAGTTGGTACATCTAAAGTACTGAGTTTGTAGAGCTAAAAGCAGAACACGAAGGCTTACAACAACAACCCCTGAGTTTTAGGGCGTTGCTTAACAAAAGCGAATGGGAACTTTCAGGTTTCTCATGCCTACTGACGTGAGAAGTGAACATGAAATATGTACTTCTGGCATGCATACAAGTCCGACTGGGTAAATGTCCAACCGGTAGATCATCCACGACGGATGATTAAGTCACTGCCACGGATGATTTAGCGGCTGTCACAATACATATATAGCTATTTTCCGCTAAAAGGCTAGATTTTCTATCGATATGCTATCGAAGTTGCCAATCGTCATGGCGTCATGGCGTTGCCATGAAAGTGTTCTAGCTCAGTGGGTGGGGGTTTAGCACAAGGGGAGAAGTATTTCAAACCGACTACACCCATGAGCTGTGCATGGCCAAGGCAAGCGGAATGTGTTTCATTCATTGCTTTAAAATGTTAAAATGCAGTTATATGTCTTATGTATGAATCCCGCAAACTATTTTTATGGTGGTGGGACTACCAGGAGAGCATGCTGCTTGACATGTGGGGATAGCCAACTTTGATTTACAATTGCACACATACTTAGCAATTCAAGCAGCTGTTGTTTGTTTACGTTAGTGTGAGCGTAAACAACATTCGTCAGTGGAACTAGGAAACAAACACTTTTTGAGAATGTGATTGAATGTTCGCCCGTGGAACAAAGGTAAAAGTCATTGATTGTTTCCAAAACGTCATCTTCCGATATGGGAATGCTGTGAGAATGACATTAAGAATCGAAGGAATCAAATCAAAAGTAAATTGGTCATCCTAGACACTCTTTGGCTCAAAATTGGCGCTAAAAAAAGGCAGCAAACAGATTCACTATTCCATCATACGTATTTGATGACAGTGAACCAAAGCTCATACTCGTTGGAATGTTCTAAAATTCGACATTCGATATTTTTGGTCGAAGGTTTTGGTTCGAAAATTGGTTCGGCCCACGATTTACCTAAATATTCGAGCTACAATACAAATGTAGCTTAAAAATTGTACTTTTGTGTAGTATTTACAAAAGTGCTTAGTAACGAGTGTTTGACTATATTTATCATAATTTGAACAAACAAAAGTAACCAACATTTATGCTGTTACAAACTTATTCGTTTCCAACTCGACGCTTCACGCATCAGGCCATTGGGTTCGCGCGCGCATCTCTCTCTGTGCATTCAAATTGGCCTAGCTATCGATACCTTTTCTCCTATCGGAGTTTCTTTCTTTCGGTTTGCGCAAAAATACCAAATTGAATGAAACTAATTCAACACAGTATTTTCGCTCTATTAGTTAACGTTCACACTGGTCTCGAAAAGTCGGTTTAAAATTTTCATTGGAGCCCATTTCCCTTTTTTAATTAACAAAAAATTCGTGGAATGGCTGACAAAACAAGGGAGCTAACTCGGCCTTACAAGTGTACAGAGTGCTCAAGGTCCTTTACCACAAGTGGCTCTCTAAGCAGACACGAATTGATACATGCAGAAGACAGACCCAAGTTCAAATGTTCCGTGTGCCCAAAGACCTTTAAGAGTATGCGCTGGCTAGAGCATCACATTCGCACACATACTGCCGAGCGACCATTCAGGTGTGCCTACTGTTCGGAAACCTTTAGGTTCAAGACCAAACTAAGTAAACACCTTCGCGGTCATCCCAACGTGCCATCCTACCAAGAGGCTATGAGACTTGCTACCGCTCAAACTTTCAAGTGTTCTCGCTGCTCTAAGATTTTTGGCCAAAGAAACGATCTTAACTGGCACTTGTTTACACATGCTGGCGAGCTTACTCATAAGAACGAGCCACCCTTAACATCTTCCCACTGCTCGAAGAACGCCCAATAAGGCGCTATGAATGCTCAACTTTTCAATCAAGCATTCATACCAATTTTCCTGATTTCAATACATTTACATACATTTAAGTAAATTTAAGGCAAGTTATCAAAAATAATTTAAAGTTGTAACAATGAAATAATTTAAATTTCCTATTTAAAGCAGTTTAGAATACAAACGAAGAGAAGAAGGACCAGCGACGGAAAGTGAACAGAGTCAAAAGTGCTTGGAAACGTAAAAGCAGTAAGTTTACTGGCATTCACTGGTGAGGGAGAAGAAGAAACGAAAGATGCTTAAAATTACATTTCCAGCCTACGTACTGCCAAAATACTCATCTCCGGATAACCAAGAACATAATCCTGTCCGGCATCAACTCAGTGAAGCTGAAGGAAGACTTTTGCTCACAATAACTGATTGTGCGCAACACCCTTAAGAGCAACATCCCTAAATCCGTTGATTGATATATCAAAACCAAGGACTTCTTAAGCCAGTTCAATATGGTTTGCAGTACATAGATCTTATATATCGTATATGGTATATAAAAACAAAAAACTTTGTTATAAAGAAAATTCGTAAAATGAATTCATACCAATTTTCCTGATTTCAATAGATACATTTAAGTAAACTTAAGGCAAGTTATCAAAAATAATTTAAAGTTTTAACAATGAAATAATTTAAATTTCCTATTTAATGCAATTTAGAATACAAACTAAGAGAAGAATGACCAGCGACGGAAAGTGAACATAGTCAAAAGTGCTTGGAAACGTAAAAGCGGTAAGTTTGCTGGCATTCACTGGCTCGGTGAGGCAGGAGAAGAAACGGAAGATGCTTAAGATTACATTTCCAGCCTACGTACTGCCAAAATATTCATCTCCGGATAACCAAGAACATAATCCTGTCCGTCGTCAACTCGGTGAAGCTGAAGGAAGACTTTTGCTCACAATACCCGACTGTGCGCAAGACCCTTGAGAGCAACAGCCCTAAGTCCGTTGATTGATATAACAAAACCAAGGACTTCTTAAGCCAGTTCAATGTGGTTTGCAGTGCATAGATGATATATATCGTATATGGTATATAAAAACAAAACTTTGTTATGAAGAAAATTCGTAAAATGAATTCATACCAATTTTCCTGATTTCAATAGATGATACATTTAAGTAAATTTAAGGCAAGTTATCAAATAATTTAAAGTTTTAACAATGAAATAATTAACATTTCCTATTTAATGCAGTTTAGAATACAAACTAAGAGAAGGAGGACCAGCGACGGAAAGTGAACATAGTCAAAAGTGTTTGGAATCGTAAAAGCGGTAAGTTTGCTGGCATTCACTGGTGTGGGAGGAGAAGAAACGGAAGATGCTTAAAATTACATTTCCAGCCTACGTACTGCCAAAATACTCGTCTCCGGATAACCAAGAACTCTGTGAAGCTGAAAGAAGACTTTTGCTCACAATAACTGACTGTGCGCAACACCCTTAAGAGCAACAGCCCTAAATCCGTTGATTGATATATCAAAACCAAGGACTTCTTAAGCCAGTTCAATATGGTTGGCAGTACATAGATGGTATATATCGTATATGGTATATAAAAACAAAACTTTGTTATAAAGAAAATTCGTAAAATGAATTCATACCAATTTTCCTGATTTCAATAGATGATACATTTAAGTAAATTTAAGGCAAGTTATCAAAAATAATTGAAAGTTTTAACAATGAAATAATTTAAATTTCCTATTTAATGCAATTTAGAATACAAACTAAGAGAAGAAGGACCAGCGACGGAAAGTGAACAGATTCAAAAGTGCTTGGAAACGTAAAAGCGGTAAGTTTGCTGGCATTCACTGGTGAGGGAGAAGAAGAAACGGAAGATGCTTAAAATTACATTTCCAGCATACGTACTACCATAATACTCATCTCCGGATAACCAAGAACATAATCCTGTCCGTCGTCAACTCGATGAAACTGAAGGAAGACTTTTGCTCACAATAACTGACTGTGCGCAAGACCCTTGAGATCAACAGCGCTAAATCCGTTGATTGATGTATCAGCCGAAACTCAATGTGATTTGCAGTGCATAGATATATATATATATAATATATATAAAAAAACAAAACTTTGTTATAAAGAAAATTCGTAATATAGAGAAAGAAATACATAATACGATATTGCAGTGTTCAGGAAACAAATTCGTTATATAGATAGATAGATGTTTATTTTTCCCATATACATAATAGATTGTTAGACAGGATATGCGGGAGTCGAGATTCTCATACTCAAATAGTGCTCGTGCCACGTACACTGCTCGCCACTTGAATAGGACACCTCTAAAGTCGTTTTTCTATAGTTAATTGTAAAGTTTATTTAAATGTAGTAATTAGACGAAAATTACAAAATTATTCAAAAGTTGTAAGTATACAACAACAAAAAACATTGTTAACCAATAAGTAACAAATTTTGGAGTCTTCATTTTGCACCACTTGATAGGACACAATATTTCAATCCTTTTCAAATAACAATATTATTTAAATAAGAAATTACTAACATGTTTTTAAACCAAAAAAAGTTTTTAATAGTGTGTTGAGCCTCCTTTTTTCTCCAAAACCTCACACATTCGGTCTGGAAGGGATGCATACAATTTTCCCAAATAATTCAACGAATCGATGGGCTCGACCCATGCTAATTTGATAGCTGCAATTAGTTCGGGAACGCTCGAGTATTGCTGACCTGATCCATATACTTCACGTGTTAGCCATCCCCACACATTCTCAATGATATTCAAGTCCGGTGAATGGTGAATAGGGTGGCCAGTTTAATAACTCCACGTTTTGGCTCGCTATATACGATTTAACAATCCGGGCCGTATGTATAGGGGCATTATCATGTTGATAAATCCATTTTTGATTTGGAAGTGTGGAAAGGCCTCTTTCAATATACCATTATAACACTACGCATTCATGGTGGTTGGAATAAATTTAAGCTCACAGGTGCCATAATAGGAAATGGCCCCCCATACCATAATACCTCCAGCACAGCCACCAGTGCAACTTATCAAGATGGTGTGGTTCTTTTCGAAGATCATAGAAATAGTAGCTGTAGCCATCGGGGCCCTCCAAATTAAACTTTTTTTCGTCCGAAAAGACAACACGTTGCCACTCCGAAGTCCAGGTGACATGTGCGCGCGCGAAATCAAGGCGTTGTAACTTCCGAGCCGGGTTAAGAGGTGGCTTCTTCTTGATTTTTAGTCTCTTCAGGTGTGTAGCATTATTAATAACACGACGCATGGTTGTCAAACTTGCTTTAACGTTGCATTTTTCCCTTATCTTGGCCAAAGAGTCGTGCGAATTGGAAGCTTCTCTTAATATAAGTCGCTTGTCCGCGATGGTAAGCACACTGTGGGTGCGGCCCTTCATGTTTTTACCATAATTAGCCTCGTTATTTAAAAAATTTGTTATGGCGTGACGGATCCTGTCGACTTTTTTTTTCTATTTTGGCAATAGAAAGGCCAGAATCCATGTAAGCTTGGATTTTTCCTTTCTCCGACTCAGATAATGAAGTGCCACGCCCCATTTTAATTATTTTTAATTTTATATACACTTCAATTAAAGCAAAAAGTTTAAGTAAACCAAAATTTGTGTGCACGTGTCAACGATACCGACCAAATAAAATGCATGTTCTATTCAAGTGGCGCAAAAATTGCATTGAATTTTTGCGAATGCTCACATAAAGTGCAAACAACTTTATAACGGTTATATTCCAAAACTTGGAATATACCAGAAAGAGCGAAAAATGCTTGCACAAAGATAATATGCAAAAAATATCGTTATTCTACCATTTCGTTTTCGAGTTACGAGCAGTTTTAAAGAGAGCATACAGGGTGTCCTATTCAAGTGGCGAGCAGTGTACTTTTCAATGTGAACACAAGTACTCATTTGGCGTCACAGTGGTTCTGTGACCGAAGCGGGCACGATTGTGACCACAATTAATTGAACAGCTGATCCAATGAGTTAGCTCAAAATTAGCTCATTTGAACTATTTTTACTGTGCCAAGCAAATCGCGCATGTTGGTTTTCCTGTCACATTGCGATAACTTTCTTTTGTTTTTTTTCGACTTAAAAATTTTGATAAAGGTAAATAAGCGTTATTTTTAGTGCTTTGGTGTATTTTTTTTTAAATTTTTAGCTGCAAGAAATGAATGCGCGAAAGGCAACAGAGCTAGTGGCGTGTGCTGTTATTGCGTTGTGGGTGCTGGACGAAGATGAAGATGATGATGAACTCAAGCCAAAGCGCTCTTGCTGGGTCGACAAAATTAATTTGACTCGAAGGGAAGAAGGCATGTTTTCCATGATGAATACAAAGTTCCGAAGTATTCCGCGGAAATTTAAATATTATGTGCGCATGCGGACGCAGCCACTTTCGATCAGCTCGTATGTTGGGTGAAGCCATTTATCAGAAAGCAGACGACGAATTTTCGTAAGCCCATTTCACCTGGCGAAAGATTAGCAGTGACACTCCGCTATTTGGCTTCAAGATCCAGCATGATGTCCCTCTCATACGAGTTTAGAATGTCAAAGGCAACAATATCTGAAATTATTCCGGAAACATGCGATGCAATATATGAAGTATTGAAAGACGAGTACTTAAAGGTAATTGATTATGTTTATTTATTGGAGAAGAATGGAGTGCAAAGCAACCTCGTTGGAGAGGAGGTGGATAGAGATCTTATACCGGGAATATGGCGTGAGTCGACAACAGATTGTTCGTTATCAAGGAGCGAGGCTGCAACCAAAATTCGTATGCATTTTATGAAATATTTTTCCACTGAACATGGTGCAGTTCCATGTAAAATATGGAAAGGTTGGTTTCTTTTTCGACCCACTCTGGCCGCTCTTCACAGTCTTGTTTGCCTTCAAAGCAGTCTGCAAAAATATCAATAAAAATTCAATTATTCTTTTGTGGATTTTTGTTCTTATTACTTTTGCACAAACTCTGTATTGTATGGTGGATCTGGCTCAGTGCTCATGAACTCGCACAATGCTCACTTTTGTGCGCAATGTGAGCAATGTGACCACTGTGACGACAACAAGAAGCGTTCACTTCAAAAGTACTCATTTGGCTGGTCACAGCAATTTCTGTGCCGCCCATGTGAACACTTTCGACTTCTAAGTACTTTGGGCACAGAGGGTCACAGACGACATGGGCACAGTGTGACGCTATGTACACCTAGCCTTAGAATTGCGGCACTTGCGAAATAGCTAGTAAATGGCTAAACAATTTTTTCAAGGAGCTCTTGAGAAAAAATAGCTAAATTGGCCACACTGCTAGTAGCAGCCGGTTATGCTAATGGTATAGTAACTAATGGGTATTTTGATCAGTATAAATAGCAGTATATTGTTACACCTTCAAAATGACTTAAAATTTGCACACTCCTTTAAAAAAGAGCTACGATTGCAGTTTGTTTTTATTAGATTTGTGACATTTGCAAAATGGCTAAACAAACGGCTAAATAGCTGGGACTAGTAAGAAAATAGCTCAATTGTCCACACTGCTAACAGCAGCGCTGGCCGATCAGCTGTTTCCGGCTAAATAGCTAGTTTTTTTTGTTTTTTTGTTTAATGATAGCTAGGAGAATACTTGATATATAGAACTTAATATATTTACAAATAGTTAACAAGAATTACTAATACTATACGGGGCTTAGACAGCACGGCAAACGCCTGGGATAACAACTTAACAGGCAGCACAGGTCCTGGGAGTGATCTGTCATCTTGCTGGGGAAACCCGCAGCGTCCAAGGGGACACTTATGTCAAGTTGATGAGGCGGCTCGAGGGACTCCATGAAAGAGCCAGAGGTCTGAGGGATGGCGTCTTCTGAGCCTGTTTGTAGCCAATTCAGAGCTAGTACTTGTGGGAAAATAGCTAAATTGTCCACACTGCTAACAGCTGTTTGGCGGTTTGTAAAGCAGTGCACTTCGAAACTGCTTGGTTCGAGTAGTGTGGCCAGCGCTTGTCAATACCGTGTAGGTCAACAAACAGCTGATTTGTTGTTAAACTTTTGGTTTCTTTTGTTTACGTAACTTTAGACGAAGAAGTAAAAAACGAGGCCAACTAAAATCACACACGCACACACACACGTACGCCACACACATCCCACACCAAGTGGTTAGACCTGTCATGTCGCGATCTGCCCAAGATCTAATGGGGGTGCTGCGGGGTCTGCAGCTGGTTGCGGAGGCGTGCAGTCGAGAGCATCTGGCGCTGACTAAGCATCTGTGGAGCAACTCAAGTGTACGCGAACTGCTCAACGAGAATGTGAATCAGACAGAGTTGCGTGTAAGACGTGCGGCTGAGCAACCGGGAGAGGAGCTAAAAAGTTTACAACATCTGCTGCAGGAGACAGGTGAACGGGGTTACGTGGTGGCCAAGGGATTGTGTCATTTGCTGGAAACCAAAGTGACCAATAAACAAATGTCTGACCTTAAGGACAGCAAAACAGCAAGAGCAGCAGCAGCTGGTGGTCAGCCCAGCAGTAAATCTGAATTGGATGCAGCCAATTTGGATATATCCTCCATAACGCTGCTAGAATTCGAAGAGATTTTAAACAAACGTCACAAGAATCGTCAGCAAGTAAGCCTAAGAACACCGGGCACACCCAGAACAGCCAGCCCACCTAGCCCAGAGCAGGCCAAAAAGCAGAGCGGCATCATTGATCAGGATACGCAATATGTGGACAATGTTTTACGATTTGTGGCCGGCACCAGCAGTGCGTCTGCTCAGGGGGCCGCCATTGAGGTGCCCGAACTGAGCAAAGTGGCCAAACAGCGACGTGTGCCTTCCTCTCGGCTGGGCCGTATGGCTTCCTTTGGCGGCCTCTTTGCCGGCCTGGGTCTGGGCACCATCAATGAGCTAACCAAAGGTGCTCTTGGCCTCGGTGGCTCCACGAATATGCGTGAGGCTCTACTCAGTCCCGCCAATGCTGAACGTATTGTGGACACTTTATGTAAAGTGCGTGGAGCTGCCTTAAAAATTGGACAAATCCTAAGCATACAGGACTCCAATGTGGTGTCACCTCAACTGGCCAAGGCCTTTGAGCGTGTACGTCAGGCGGCTGACTATATGCCCGACTGGCAGGTGGAACGTGTCATGAACACACAACTGGGTCCCGAATGGCGTCAACTTTTAACCAATTTCGAGGACAAACCCTTTGCGGCCGCCTCCATAGGACAAGTGCATCGCGCCACGCTCAAGGATGGCATGAATGTGGCCATTAAAATACAATATCCAGGTGTGGCCCAAAGCATTGAGAGTGATATTGATAATCTGGTGGGCATGCTCAAGGTTTGGGATGTTTTTCCCCAAGGATTCTTCATTGACAATGTGGTGAGAGTGGCCAAACGGGAGCTACAGTGGGAGGTGGACTATGCCCGGGAGGCGGAATATACGGAAAAATTTAGACAAATGATTTCACCCTATCCGGAGTATTATGTACCTATTGTGGTGCGAGAGCTGACCACATCCAGTGTATTGACCACTGAATTGGTCCCTGGAGTGCCACTAGACAAGTGTTTCGAGTTGAGGTGAGTTGAATTAAACCAAAAAAATTTCACTAATTTATCCCCCCCTCCCCTTTATTTAGCTACGAGCATCGCTCTCACATAGCCGCCTCCGTGCTAAAGCTTTGCCTACGTGAGCTCTTCGAGATTGAATGCATGCAAACCGATCCCAATTGGTCCAACTTTCTGTACGATGCTCCCAGCCGTCGTCTAATGTTGATTGATTTTGGTTCCACACGTTTCTATAAGCATGATTTTATACGCAACTATCGTCGGGTCATCATGAATGCGGCGGATAACAATCGTCAGGGTGTACTAGACATGTCCCGCCAAATGGGCTTCCTTACCGGCTACGAGACCAAACAAATGGAGGAGGCACATGTCGATGCGGTCATGATTTTGGGTGAAATCTTTCGCTATGATGGTGATTTTGATTTTGGCAAACAGAATACAACGGAACGTTTGGCCGCCCTGGTGCCAACAATGGTGGCACATCGTCTATGCCCGCCACCCGAAGAGATTTACTCCATACATCGCAAATTGTCGGGCATCTTTTTGCTTTGTGCTCGACTCAATGTACGCCTGAATTGTGTACCCTTCTACCAGGACATTGTGCTGAACAAATTTAAGGATTAATTTTAAATAATTTTCAATTTTTTTTTTTTTGTGTTTTTTGTTAGTAATTAAGTGCTCTTAAGGCTGTAAATGTTTGCTTTAAGCGAATGAATAGCTATGTTTACTTAAAAGAAACTGTAAAACTATCTTTTCTTGTCAGAAGATCCCCCCCTGTTATTCTCTCTTCAAATCTCAACAAATGGCTATATATTTGCCTTACCCGATGCTCAGTTCTAATTTCAGCTGGCTCATAGTTACTTCAGCACACATTTTGACATCTTTCGAGAACCAACTATACAGCTAGGTTGTCTTTCTGGATATTCAGCTGAGTTCAGCTCAAACATTCGCCTCATTGGATTGGGTCGTACTCCTCCTTATCATTACATTTGTATACAATTTTGCTTATCTCGCATCTACTGCAGTTTCTGTTTAGTTTTGAACACCGTCGACAATGGTTCCAAAAGTCATTACCACACTTTCGCATTGCTTCTAAGCGACTCTTTGTATCTGCTCGGCTTGACCGAGGACCTACTTGCTTAAGAAGTAAAGTAAAATTTTCAACATTTACTTTTAGGGTGTACACAGCTGACAAGTACTATTAGGTTACAAGTGGAAGCTATAGGCGTGTTCAGCAGAATAATTGATCCCTGAGAAAGGTATCAGAAAAAAATGTTGTATCGAACAGTTTCTGCTGCTGGAGGGAGCAGTATCACTTTAGAGTAGCGTACTATTTCTTTGATACATGCTCCTGTATCATGATACCTTAAATTCACTATTATAATGCCACATCGCTCGAGTTCAGTATTAAGATAATTGCAAATTTATACTTGATTAGGGAGCAAGTTGTTCTGCTGAACACGGCCTATGTTAATTAGACAACAATTGAGCAGTGGATATTATAATACTTAGTGGCTGCGGTGTATAGAGCTACAAATTATGTTAAGTTACATGAGGATGAACCATTATTTTCACAATTATGTAGTGGATTTTATATTACATAACTACTCTGGAGTAATAATGCTTTGATCATTGTTACTTTACATAGTTGTTGTTGTAGCGGCGTCTGGAAAGATATGTACGTAGAGAGTGAATGTGAAAGAATAGGTTGAGGGGGGGTGACGACATAATTTCGACAGAAAAAAACGACACAATTTCGAGCGAAATAATGGCATTTTGTTTTGTCGAAACAATGTCGTTTTGAAACGACATAGTTTCGATCGAAATTGTCTGGCTTTTTTCTGTCGAAATTATGTCGTTTTAGAACGACATACTTTCGACGTACCAACTAGAATTTTTTGCTGTCGAAATTGTGGCGTTTTGAAACGACATAATTTCGACGCTACGTTTTACCAATAACACAGTGCTACAAATTTCAAAAAATTGTAATAACCTGGGTTTTGGCATAGCATACGCTGTAGAGCAGGTTGCGTATAGCACTTCCTCATCCTTGGTTTTCCTCGGGAACCCCCAAAATCGGAAGTTATGGCCCAAAAACCGTTAATTGCTCGTTTTACTTACTTAACTTGAAATAACTCGCGAATGCACCATTTGATTTTATGTAACTTTGCTAATTCTGACAGCGACGAGAAGATTCTTATATTCTATATTTCCTTTCCTCCTAACACACTAAAATAATCTTCCAACATTAATTTCAATTGTCCATTTATTTTAATTAAATTTTACCACATCTTCAGTATTTTGATTTAATAGCCCTTTTTAAAGCTATGGACTCTTTTTTTACGTTTTTAAAATAATATTAACTTTCAAAATGTCTTTAAATTAACAAAAATTAATTTCAAATAATTTTTTAATAGCCATCCTTTTGTTTTCCCCTAACTACCTTGCTATTATCAAACTTCAAGAAATTTCAAAATCATGAAATAAAAAAATTTGATAATTTTTATAGTTTTTGGGCTATCATTCCTAAGATATTTTTCTGTCATCAGACCATTTTTCAGAATTTTTTAAACATGGGAAAAAAAAATAATTTTATCATAAAATAATCCAATTTTTCATTTTAAAATCCATTAAAATTGAAGCTTATGAACAAAATCAAAACGTGTTTGGTTTTTCTGTAAGATCATTCAATGCAGCTTACATTAAAACCAATTTGGTTGGAAAAGGTTAATTAATGCGGTCACTATAAATGTAAACAACACACGTTTATGCAAATCTGGGGGAAAACGAACAATTGATTTGAATTCAGCGACCAATAATACATATGGAAAGTTTGCCATCTACTCTATTTGAAAAGCTTGTAACCAATTGTAATGTTTACTATGTATAAATACAATCATTTTTATGGCTTCGTTTACAATTTGATTGCAAATCGGACACTTTGCTTTTTGTTCTTCATGAAATTCGAAATCAAATTAATGTGATTGAAAGGCCTTAAAAGGACAGATTTTGGGTTCACGAAACAAATGTTGCATGGGTTTCCATGAACAAATGAAGACTCAGTCAGTGCGCTTAAATTTGAATGAGTCGAGGTCAGGGATGATGCTGATATGCTTAACCACGCCATATCCTCCAAATTTGTTAGTTCCTCAACATCGTCAATGTTATATACACAGGTTAATAAATCTTGTTTATTGAAGCGATCATTCAGTGCAACAGTGCGAGACAAAAACCATGTCTTAAAATATAAAATTTATTATGATTTTCATGACAGCGTCTTTAAATTTTGTTATTGGTCGATCGAAATTATGTCGTTTTAGAACGACATAGTTTCGACGTTCCAATTAGAGTTTTTTGTCGGATTAATGTCGTTTTGTTTTGTCGGAATAATGTCGTTCCAAAACGACATAATTTCGAGCGAAATAACGTCGTTTTGTTTTGACGGAATAATATCGTTTCAAATCGACATAATTTCGATTCCAAATGTACTGGACGAAATTATGTAGTCGGAATTATGTCGCTATGCCCTGCAATTCCTAAAGCTTTTGAGAGAATTATGACATCTCAACTGCAACATTTATGTAGTTCCATTATTTCACCCTAGCAACATGGATTTGTGAAGCGTCGATCTACTACCACTAACTTATTAGAGCGTACATCATTAGTGATCAAAGGGTTCTTAGGTAAGATGCAAACTGACGTCATTTATACTGATTTTAGTAAGGCTTTTGATTCTGTTAAACACTCCTTGTTGCTTCATAAACTGAGTTTAATAGGTTTTCCAACTAACCTACTTAGTTGGATCTCTGATTACCTAAGTTCTAGAACACAAAAAGCTATATTTTGTAATTCATATTCGAAACCTCCGGAGTACCCCAAGGTAGTCACTTGGGTCCATTGCTTTTTACTCTCTTCATAAATGATCTTTCGTCTGTCTTGACTCACTCTCGTGTGCTTATGTACGCCGATGATGTGAAACTATGTTGAACATATAATGATTTGGTTTCCCGCATGTATGTTTTAACGACCTTTATGTTAATTAAAACCTTCAAATTTTTTGCCGGCTCTAGGTCTCGCTATGTTGGTACATAACTTTAAAACAGGGACACACCACACCACAAAGGAGGTTAGTTGACCGAACAGCTGTTTCAATGGTATCTCTACCATATCATCAGCGGTCTTCACCTGGTACCACAATCAGAAAACAACTCCCTCCTCATGCCTGAGATGTCATAATCGCTTGGGAACTCCAATGCTATTTTCCCGCTATAATTTGCAAGCTGACTGAAATGCATCCAAGTCTTGGTGTAAAGATAATCTATTAAACCTTAACAGTTGCAAGTGTAAGGTTATGACATTTTACAGAAGCTTGACACAATTCTTCACTTATATGCTTGATAATGTCCCACAATCTGTCTGCTCTTCGCTGAATCTTCCTGCTCACACGACTATCAAGCTCTCGCGATATATAGCGACCAAATTATGGTAAAGAATGTAAGTTCCCGTGAAAGCTTAGTTTTTATACACTGTACCAAAGTTACACAGAGCATATTAAGTTTGTGAAAAAGTATGTAACGAGAAGAAGAAATCATTTCCGACACTATCTATACCATAGCTCGAAAATAACTCTCAACCCTTTTTTCAGTTCGCTCTGCTCACGTCACTGACCGAAAAACCAAATATAAAAGGAGCCTGGGCTTCCCGAAACCGAATGTGTTCTGTTATCGCGCTCACTGTTAAGTGGTTGTGGTTCACCACACAGCACTGATCGATCTGACAGCAACCGAATAACAGGCCCAACGCAGTCAATTGGTCTTAAATTGCGTGCTTCTCGAAGACCAAACTCTCAAAATGTTATTTTAAAAGGTTGCAGACTCAAGAGTTGCGCCAGAGTTTAACATAAGCAGAGAGAGAGTCTATGCGAGAGAGAACGAGAGAGCGCGTATAGTTCGTCGCATACATTCGTTAGCCGAGCCTTACACACCGATGCATTCATACGAAGAAGACCTTTTGAAGTCGGAAATTAGGCCAAACGGTCCCAAAAAGACCCAAGAGGAAAAAAACCAAAAAAATGTGTTTCTCTCCTCTCACAACCAAATAGAAGCAGAGAGCGTAGTTAAATGTTGTATCGGTACCTCTTTTCAATGTGGTCGCACGAAAGCTGTCGTTTTTTGACAAAGGCAAACGGGGGACCGATTTTTGCGACCTCTGATCTATACTAATAAATCTCTAGGCCCGACTGACTGAGTGACTGAGATTGGTTTGGGGTACATAAATGAGCAATGGGAATTTGTCAAAAGAAGAAAACGAACAGAGAGTACAAACACTAACAACAATATACAGCCATGTTCTCATTTCCACTTCCACAAAAATTTTGTGATTTAAAACCGGTTTTAGTACTCGATTTGGACTCTAAATCACACATAAGGTATGGCGCTCAGGCAACATTGTGGACTAAGCGATTTTGCTAAGAGCGCGAGAGAGAGTGAGCGTGAGAGTGAACAACGCACACTCACACAAATTAGGTACGCGTGTAGAGCAATGAGAGAGGGGTGGTGAAGAGGGAGTGAAGACAGGGCAAGAGGGGGAGCAGCGGGTTAACAATTACTTAATTAACAGTGAGGCGAGCTACAGGGTGGTCCATTTATTGGAATCTAATTTTGCTATAAAAACAATGTTGAAAATTTATTGGAAAGGTTGGTTCATGTCATTTATTTATGACAAAACAATTTTGGTCAAATGACCACCACGGCTGACTTGGCAGTAGCCCATTCGATCCACCCAATTTTTGAGAACATTTTCAATTGTTTCGGCACGTATGTCAGCAAGAGCAACTCGAATCTCGTTCTTCAACTCATCAATTGTTTCAGGATTGTTTGCCTAACATTTGTCCTTGACCGCTCCCCAAAGATAATAGTCAGATCACAGCTTCTTGGCGGCCGATTCACATCTCCATATTTGCTGATTATTCGATTTTCGAAGATGGGGCGCAGAAGATCGATTGTGGCGTGCGCTGTGTAGCACGTAGCGTCGTCTTGTGGAAACCAAATATCGTCCAAGTCTTCTGCTTCAATTTCCTCGAAGAACCAATCACTTAACATTCACCATTCACGGTCACGGTGGCTCCTTCTTCATTTTCAAAGAAAAATCTACCAATGATGCCTCGTGACTAAAATCCGCACCAAACAGTGACAAGTGGTGGGTGCATTGGCTTCTCGACGGCGATATGCGGATTTTCTGTGCCCCAGATGCGACAATTTTGTTTATTAATGTGGAAATGTGCTTCATCCGAAAAGATGATTTTTCGGTCAAATTCACCATCTTTGGCCAAACGATCTTCCGCCCAATTAGCGAACTGTAGACGATTCGGATGGTCAATTGGCTTTAGCTGCTGCACCAATTGAACTTTGTATGGCTTCATGGCAAGGTCTTTATGCAAAATTCGCATCAAAGAGATCGGTGGCGAGTTGATTTTCAGCAACCGCAGCAATGTTTTCGGTCGAGCGCACCGGACGAGTACGTACACGGGTTGGTTTATCCTACAACATTCCAGTTTCACGAACTCGCTTCACAAATTGAGGTTTCCGAACATTTTTTTTGTTAAAAGTTTGAGTCGAGGACTCACCACTTTGGAAATATGTTTTTGATATTTCCCCAACTTTCTTCAAGCGAATAGTACTTAATGTGGTCGGAGATGCTTCCTTCTATGTGTTGCAAACTTCTGGGCAAACAATTTCAAGTGTATAAAAAAGCCCAATGGGTCACTTCCCTTTAACCCATTTTAGTAGTTTAACGCACACTATTAAAAGGGTGCCGTATCACTGATTTAAACCAGCGATGGTCACGCGTTGCTCCCAGAGGCCGAACACATTTCGCTAAATTACACATACACGAGCCGAACGCATGCCGCAGCTGAGGCCAAGAGAGTAAACAGTTCTTCAGTAGCTGGCTTTCATTCGATGCGGTGATGTCAAAACAAAGTGAAACCTGCTGAGGGCCAGTAGACGAGACGGCTGTGAGAAGAGACGGCAGAACATTTGTTTTTCTCTGCTTTTTTGGGTTGCCATTCGCTTCTAGCATTCACAACGCACTGTCCCTTTGGTCCTATAAACAGAGAGAGCGCTGTCTCTTTGTTTTCGCACACCAATTCACTCTCACTTTTTGGCCTCTTTCTTGGCCTGATCTAAACTAATAGACACTTCACTTCGGCTTCAGCTTCAGAGTTGCAAAGAGGCAAAAGTCACATTTTGAAAAACAATTTACCCAAAACTACTCGCCACAACGAAAAACGAAAACATAAAAAAAAAAACCCAATTGAACACCAAAATGATCTCACAAGCTTGCCAGACAGATGCCTCCATAACAATGGAATCGGAACAGGAGTCCTCCGAGTTGCACGATATGGGCCTTGAACTAAAGTCCATGCATCGTTATCTTGACATATTGGAGCGTAATTTAAACATCTATGTGCCGCAGTGTCCGCCAAGGTGTTCGAGACATTGCCAGGATGACAATTGGTTGAAACTCTATGGCTCTGAACAGCCGGACATACATCTGATGCAGGCACAAACCCAAAGACTTCAACACCAGATGATATCCTTGCAATGCTGCTCTCGTGTGGGGGCCAGTCGCCTGGCCATGGCCAAGAGGAGCTATGCTGATCAGGAGACGGAATTGCATAGAATACGCTGTAAATACAATGGTATATATTCGATACGGCTACAATTGGACCTGGAGGCAGGCAGATGTTATCAACGTTATCGTCACGGTCGCCAACTCTATGCCAATTGGACTGAGATCCATCTGAGTGGCAGCGAGTTGCAGGCCGTGTACAAAATGTGCCTGCTACGCATGTGCGAGAAGGAAGTGTTCCGTGAACAGAAACGTTTGGCCAGGGATGAGCTGAATTTGGCGACAGCCGTATGCAATGCCAGCATACAGCATGCACTAGGTCGGGTGAAAGAATTGGAGCAACAGGTGGAAATATGTGGGGATACAAGATCCTTGATGTGGTTTGTGATGAAACACAAGCGTTATTGTCAGCGCAAATATCAAGAGTCGTCTAAGGGAGGCGGCGGCGGCGGCGGCGGTAATGAGGATCAACAGAAGAGACAATTGCGCTTTTCACGTCACAAGTCTGCCGAGTTGCTATTGGTAATGCCGTCTGGTCTTACCTGGTATGGACGTATGCAGCAGTTGATAGGTATAAAACGTAAGCAATGATAATGATGATGATCATGATAATTGGACACAATAAAAACTCGATTGAGATCAATGTTTCCTTTTGGCCCCACTGTATCAAAGCCGATCAAGCATGTTTGCGCATGCAAAAAGTTAGTTAAGCACACACACACACTCTTTTGATTTCTCTTCACTGGCTGCTCTGCCTCTCTCTCTCTATCTCTCTTATTCTTTTTGTCGTTGCCGGCGTTGGCGTTGACGTCGACGTTGGCGTCCGAGCCAGTGACTTGTTTCGTTGTTTTCAGTGCGTTTTTGCATTTCGTGCGTGTCAGATCGTTCGTTGTGCATTTCGTGCGTAAAACAGCAAACAACAACAACAACAATAATAACAATATTTCGCGTATGCATTTGATTTAATTTAAAATTCTTTTTGCTTATTGTTATTGTTTAAAGTGTGTGAGTGTTTTTTTTTCAATTTTTTTTTTTTTGGCCTGGACGCTGCGCGCGCGCACTCTATGCAGGCAGTTGCTTGTCGCTGTCGCGTCGTCGTCGTCGTCGTTGTTGTTGCCGCCTGCTGCATTTATTTTAATCAATTCCAAAGTGTCTTTTTTTTTTTGTTGTTGTTAAAGTTCTTTTTTTTTTAATATTGCGTGTGAGTGCAGTTTCAGTCGGTGCATGCAAAAAAAAAATATATATATATATGTATATACATAAGTATATTGTGAGTGTGTGTGAGGAAGTTATAGTTTAATGTTGGTTAGTTTCAATTGCCGACAATAACAACAGCAACAACAACAACAACAGGCTGATTGATGCCCCGTTTCATGCAAGCAAACACGCAAGACGACACACACATACACGCACACACGCACGCACATTTATAGGCAGTCCACGTAAGTACATACATACATACAAACTTATCCTATAATTGCATTTGCATTTGCATCCATCCGCCAAGTTTGTCCCTTTTTTATCAATGAAAGTGAATTTGCTGCCACAGTCTTGCTACAGTAAACACTCGAATTGATGTGCCAGCATACCACACATCATACAAATTAACCAGAATTTTGCAGAACGATTACAAATTATCAAAAATGTTCTCATTTTATACGCATTTGTTTGATTAGCTCGGAAAAACCCACAGACTTCTTTTTTATTTCATTTTTTGTGTTTCTTTTCCTTAATATAGCTATCAATTGTAAAAGGTCTCTTTGTGACGGAGGGGTGTTTGAGAAGTTCAAACCGAAAATTTTTTGAGAATTTTCCGTAGATCAAAAGCTTCTCTGAAATCGATAAAACAGTTTTGCTTATGGCGTCTATAAGCAAGGTAAAGCTGTGTACCCTAGGGTGTCTCAAAAACAATTTTTTTTTTGAATTTTCACGAGTGCTCAGGCATTTTCTGAAAGCTTATAGGGGTAAATATTTTTGAGTTTTTTTTTTTCAGATTTTTGGGAAAACGTTTTGAGGTTTTCCGTACTGTTTTTGAATTGTACTTATAACTTCGTCAATAACCACGATTTTCTTAGTTTTCAAATCAACATTTTTGAAGAAAACTGTCAAAATTTTACTTTTATGAGCATAAACAATAAGTTTTGGCTATGCTATTGCTCATTTAGGTACCATATACACACCTGATCATATTAATAGGTACACACCGGAATTGTTTTAATTAAAGATGGTTTTTTTCGTACTTTTAGTGTTGACAACTTTTTAATTTTTGGTTTTTTGTTGTCAATGTCTGGCCACACTGTGACAAAGAGTTGAAAGAGGGGCTGCCCCGTATATCAAAGCTTTTCTATAAATTGAGAGTCCACCACACATTTCGCCTGATCATAATTATAGGTACAGTCTCCGTTTCTCACAAGTATCAAGTGAATAATTTTGTAATAAGTGATCTTTTGGTAACTAAAGGTAAATTAAGTATAGCTCCTGTCAATACAGAGAATTAAATAGTTATTTTTTTTTTAGAAAAAATGGGTCGAAATTCTCATTGTACTAAAGAAGAAGCTCGATTGGTTCTTAGTCTGAGAAAAGAAGGCAAATCTTTACGAGCCATCGCCAAATTAATGAACAGGTTTCATAATTTTGTTAAAAATGCATTAGAAAGAAAACCAAGACAGGAAACCCGTGGAAGGCCACAAAAAACAACAGAAGCCCTTGACCACTACATAGTAACTTTGAGCAAAAAGGACCCATTTAAGTCATCGAAGGCTATTGCAGCCAAAATTGGGAATTCAGTTAGTGCTCCAACTATCCGAAGACGACTACAAGATGCCAACCTACCAGGAAGAATTGCCAGAAAAGTCCCACTTGTGAGGCAAACTTTTGCAAGGCACCACAAAGACTGGGTAGGATGCACCGGGGAGAAAAAATGGAGAAACACATTATGGAGCGATGAAACCAAGATTAATTTGTTTGGGAATGACTGTGAAAGGAATGTTCGACGCCCTAATGCAAAGGAATTAAATCCACGGTTTACAAAAAAAAACAGTCAAACATGGAGGTGGCAATATAATGGTATGGGGTTGCTTCTCCTGGTACGGCGTAGGTCCAATTTATCAGACTACGAACAAAATGAATGCTGAAGAGTACAAATCCATATTGGAAACAGTTATGGTACCGTATGCTGAGGAAAATATGCCATTACGTTGGGTATTTCAACAAGATAATGATCCTAAACACACATCAAGGCTGTTATCTAAATTTTTCGAGGAACAAAAAGTTGACGTTCTGAAGTGGCTAAGCCAATCCCCCTCACCTTAACCCCATTGAAAACTTGTGGGGAGACTTAAAAAAGAAATTGGCAAGGCATTCATTTTCAAATAAACAAAAATTATGGGAAGGTGTCCAAAAACTGTGGTATGAGACACCAGTAGAGACCGGCCAGGCTCTTATTAAAAGTATGCCAAAGAGAATAGCAGTAGTGGCCAAAAATAGAGGTGGATACACTGGATACTAAGTTAGGAAATACTAATTTACCTAAAACAAGAAAGAAAGTCGGTCAAGCCCGACTATAACATACTCTGTACCCTTACACTCGCATTTGCACAGGAGTCAAACGGCCAGTTAACACCCCGCGCACAACGCGGTGCGCTCTCTAAGTTTATCTCTCTCTCTCTCTCTTTCTCTCTCGCACTAAGATTGCCTGTGTTGAACGGTTAGGGTATGTTGCTGTGGCTGTTGGTGGGGGGGGGGGGGGGGGGGTGGGTTGTGTTAACTGGCCGTTTTTTGCCCATAACTTGAGTATCGCTCATCCGATCTTTATCATTCAGCATTCAGCAAATCGATAAATAATTTTGTTTACAAGGTATCTCTAGAAGGAAAGAACGATCTATCTCCAAAACTGTAGGAGATATGAAGTTTTTTCCAAATTGCGGGGGCGGGAGGGGGCGTGGCAAAAATTGAAAATAAACTTGATCTGCCTGCAAGTATAAGAAATATATGTCCCATACATGTCAAACCTCTATCTCTTACCATCTCTGAGATTTCTTCGTTCATACGGACGGACAGACAGACAGACGGACAGACAGACAGACAGACAGACGGACAGACGGACAGACGGACAGACAGACAGACGGACAGACGGACATGGCTATATCGACTCGGCTGCAGATGCTGATCAAGAATATATATACTTTATAGGGTCGGAAACGATTCCTTCTCCCTGTTACATACTTTTGCACAAACTTAATATACTCTATGTACCTTCGGTACAGAGTATAAAAAGAACACAAAATGGAAATACAAATTTTTTTTCTTACCAACACATGAAGTGTACCTATTATTATGATCACACATGAAATCGTATCTGAAACACAAAATCATCTCTATGTTATATTATTATTCTATGTTACAATTCAGTTTATTTTATTAAAAACAAATAGTTTAAGAATCAATGAGAACAAATTTTAAGTTTGAAACAATGAATAAAACTGTTTTCTGTTACCTTAAAGTCAAAGTTGATGTGTGTACCTATTAATATGATCAGGTGTGTATTAAATATTTTCGTAAATTTTGCATAAATTTTTGGAAAAAACGCATTATAACTCTTAAAACTTATATGAAAATCAAAAAAACTAGTAATGCAGTTTCAAAGATGGGTAAATTTTAAAATTAATTAAAAAAAAAAATTTTTTTTAATCTTTTTTACCCCTTGCATGAAACTAAAAATATCATCATTAATTACAACTTCATGTTTATTGCTATCTTAACCAAGGCTGCAAACCTCTCAATTTCTGCAGAAAGTTCGGTCCGGGGGTTCAAACCCATTGTAAAGTCCAAGATTCGGTTCGCGGACCGGTTCCTGGAACCCCTAAACCCAAGGTTTTGGTTCAAACCTTGGTTCGCTTGAACAAAAAATAATAGTTTGACTTTCCATTTATTAATTTTACGTTGATAATGCAATTTAGGAGCTGTTCATCTATACTAGCTATTAAATCAGAAAGAACAATCTTAAGTGTTTTTTTTGCTATAGTAAGGGCAATATTGTTTAACTCTTCGTTTTTATGACCTTTCCAAAATTTTAAAACATTCGTCGATCTACTGTACTGTATGTGCTCTTTGACAATTTCCAACGAAATCTATAACATCATTCACAGCTTTTATATTTGATAATTGTTTATTGCTTTCAGAAGCTTCTCTTCTTCACAAGCAGACGTTGAGTCAGTTGCTTTGCAACTGTTTTTTGTCAGCAAAATATGAAATCTCGGTTCTGAGAATACTGTAGCCAATTCTGGTACTGAACTCATAATAGAAGAATGTTTGTCGGGGCACTTTGATAGCAATTAACAATGATTTGCTGAAGATTTTAGAACAATTGCTCGGCGTGAAAACCAAGCGTAATATAAATCACTTGATAGTAATTGTGATCGTTCAAAGCCTAGTTGAAACGGTTTCTTTCCGTATAATCTATTATCATTATCATACTTTATTTTGTCACTACATCAAAAATCATTCACACTTAGAAATGCATTCGTTTATAGTAAAATCTCCAGAGGTTTCCAATATTTCGCTGGATGCATCGTTGAATAAATTAATTAAATTAGTGAACCGAACCTCATTTATTGAAAAAATGGTCCGGTTCGGGTTCAGGTTCGAGGAGTCAAAAATATAGAGCGCCTCAGAGTTCATGGTCCGGTTCGCAGCCTTGATCTTAACCAAACTTTGCACGAAGCCTTTTGGTACAAATACGCTGCACATTTGCCGGAACCGGCCGGATCGGATGGCTATAGCATATAGCTGCCATAGGAACGATCGGTCGAAAAAGTAGCTTTAGTAAGAAAAACTTTTTTGTCTTCAACGCAAGCGTCCCCAAATCTCGTATTTCTAAGTTTTCTATGCTTTTACATAATTCCACTAAGTTTGATGAAAATCGGTCAACTATATAGCATAGCTGCCATACAAAACATAGTTCTGAAACATAGTATTAGTAGGAAAAACTTTTTTGTTTTCAATGCTATCGCTTCCAAAGTTGTTGCTGATCAATATTATATGCTACCACATAATTCTGCCAAGTTTGATCCAAATCTGATGACTATAGCATATAGCTGCCATAGGAACTATCGGTCGAAAAGTAGTTCTAGTGAGAAAAACTTTTTGTTTTTACTGCAAACGTCCCTAAATCTCGTATTTCTAAGTTTTCTATGCTTTTACATAATTCCACTAAGTTTGATGAAAATCGGTCAACTATATAGTATAGCTGCCATACAAAATATAGTTGAGAAAAAAAGTCTTAGTAGGAAAATCTTTTTTGTTTCCAATGCTATCGCTTCCAAACTTGTTATTTCTCAATATTATATGCTACCACACAATTCTGCCAAGTTTGATCCAAATCGAATGACTATAGCAAATAGCTGCCATAGGAACCGTCGGTCAAAAAAGTAGTTTTAGTAAGAAAAACTTGTTTGTCTTCTACGCAAACTCGCCCAAACCTCGTATTTCTAAGTTTTCTATGCTTTTACATAATTCCACCAAGTTTTATGAAAATCGGATAACTATATAGTATAGCTGCCATACAAAATATAGTTATGAAAAAAAGTTTTAGTATGAAAATCTTTTTTGTTTCCAAAGCTATCGCTTTCAAACTTCTTACTTCTAAATATTATATGCTACCACACAATTATGCCAATTTTGATCCAAATCGGATGACTATAGCATATAGCTGCCTTAGGAACTATCGGTCGAAAAAGTAGTTTTAGTGAGAAAAACTTTTTTGTTTTCAATGGTAGCGTCTTTATGCCTTCCAATTGTGAATATAATCAGTTTCCACACCATTTTGGGGAGTTTGGTCAAAATCGTATGAATATATCGTATAGCTGCCATATAACAAACTGGCAACCCACCTAGCATTTGGAAGATCATTTTAGCAAGAATCACCTTAGTGAGTCTTTTTCGAGCCCTTTTAATGATTGAAAAGAGATTTATTTCATGTGCGATCTAAGGAAGACTCGAAAATGAATCATGCATATGCTTAAAATGTGTTTTTTAAAAAATGACGAAAAATACTCGCAAATGATGGGAAATATGACTCGAAAATGAGTCGAAACTGATCAGTTAAACGAGTTATAAACGGCTCTTCAAGAAGAGTCGCGGCTAGGGTACCATTTTCTCCCGACCAAAGTATCATTAATGATCAGAAAACGAGCGCAATTATGACTATTTTAATCAGACAGAGGACTCGAAAAAGACTCGAATGTGATAAAAAATTTCATGAAATGCTGGGTGGGAATAAGCATTATATCTTCTAGAAGCTGTTCGTCTATACCAGCCCTTAGATTAGAAAGATACAACCTTAATGTTGAAAATGTTCAACTGATACCTGAGTTGCTCAAACAGCAAGTTTCGTACTCATTTTTCTGACCTTTCCAAAAATTTCAAAACATTTGTTGATGAATTTTCAAAGGAATCTATAACATCATTTACAGATTTTATATTTGATATTTGTTGATTACTTTTTATTGCTATCATAAACTTCTCTTCTTCGCAATCAGACGTTGATTCATTTAAAGTTGAATTTTGAAAACTCTTATTCGGGGGTGTCCTGGAAATCTCTAGAGATTTTGACCTCGGTTGGTTTGCAAAACGCTCAAAAAATCCGTCGGTGTCCCAGAACTATAAGAGATTTTATTTGCTTATTTGAAAATGTAATTAGAACACAAAATGTTCCTGTTCAAAAATTCTGCGAAGTAAGACCACACATAATTTTGGGAATAGCCATGACAAGATGTTTGCGCGAGCTTGCTTGAGCAGTGGGATGTTCCCAAAATATTTTCCTTGGCTCAGGTTCTAGAAGTCTACAATTAAAGCCAAAAGAAATAGTCAATTTAATGAATGAAATAGAAATCAAAAGTAATTCAAATTGTATTCTTGAAATTATTAAAGATTTGTAGACGGAATTTCAATCAGATCGAGATTAGAATCTACTTTAAAATCAACACAAGACACCAAAATTTGACTTGATTCAGAAAATTGAAGGGTTGGTAGTGATTCTAGATTATTTACATCAGCTAAACACGAATCTGTTTTCGGAAATGGTCCATCACGTCTAGATTTTTAGTAACTTTAGCTTAAGGCGCGTTAGCTGTTTAGGAGCGTTTAGTTTGGAGTCCGATATTTTTTATGATATTCCCTATGATATTATCGGAAAGTAGAACTCTTCAAGTTTCAAATAAAGTATCTCAAACAATTGTACCATTTTTTTAAGCGAAGATATACCATTTTGAATACATGTCTGTCTAACAAGCTACAGAGTAAATTCAATGTTTATCTGGCAAATAGCTGCTATATAGGAGATGAGAAATCGACCCTTAATAAATATGTGAAAAAAGTATTTGGTCGTAAAGTAAAATTGGCTCAAACAGCACCTCCAAGAGGGCCAGGGCCAAGCTTCTCTCAATCTCTTGGCGTGTGTACTTATAATTTTTCGCACAAGAGAAAGGGACCTGCAGTTTAACGCCGAATCTGAACGGCAATAGTTAGAGAATTTTTGCTTTTTCATTTGGTCGTAAAGTGGAAAATTATTACAGATTGGAAGCGTTATTTCCTTAAGTATACTCGTACAAGTCTTTTGGATAAGATCAAGATGTTATTTTAGTATTTTGACCTACAGATCAATTTTTATTCAGACTTCTTAAGACTTACCACTCATTCGATTGTTTTGAAATTTGGACACAATATAGAATTACATCTGAGGAAGCCATTGGTATTAAAATCTCAATTTTAACATTTTATTGCCACAGTAACTAATTGATACATGAAATATTTTTAGTGTTTTTTTGAACGTTTAAAATTTAACGATTTTGCGAAAGAGATATTTTTTATTTTATTAAAGAAAAATATAACTTGACTAAGGGGAAGAAAATTTTTTTAGCTCTTTTTTAATGGAAATGGCTCTTTTTTGAAATTTTTTTGTTGTAATTTAATTTTTTCAAGTGGCAACCGTGCATAGAGGGAGTCAAAACTTGTGGATGGCGCCACCTGAGGTGGTTGCTTTTGACTAATATGAAAGACTTTGGTTGGTTTTGCGAATAATTATTAAAACGCAAATTTCAATGTTTAAACTAATTAAATAATTTATTAATTTGATTCAACCTATCCAGAAAAACAATGTTGTTTACATTTCCAAAACTAATTTTACTTGTCAAAATGGTTTTTGTAGTGCATTTTGCTAAATCTCCTAGTGACCAAACTATGGAACGATCGGTCGAAAAACTAATTTAAAAATCTTGTATTTATCAGTTTTCTCTGCTTTTACATAGTTACATTACATAGTTCCACCAAGTATGATGAAAATCGGACAATTATATAGTATAGCTGCCATACAAAATATAGATCTGAAAAAAGTCTTAGTAGGAAAATCTTTTTTGGTTCCAATGCTATCGCTTCCAAACTTGTTACTTCTTAATATTATATGCTACCACACAATTCTGCCAAGTTTGATCCAAATCTGATGACTATAGCATATAGCTGCCATAGGAACTTTCGGTGGAAAAAGTAGTTTTAGTTGCAAAAACTTTTTTGTCTTCAACGCAAACTCATCCAATCCTCGTATTTGTATGTTTTCTATGCTTTTACACAATTTCAGCAAGGTTGATGAAAATCGGTCAACTATATAGTATAGCTGCCATACAAAATATAGTTCTGAAAAAAAGTTTTAGTATAAAAATCTTTTTTGTTTCCAATGCTAACGCTTCCAAACTTGTTACTGCTCAATATTATATGCTACCACACAATTTTGCCAAGTTTGATCCTAATCTGATGACTATAGCATATAGCTACCATAGGAACGATCAGTCGAAAAAGTTGTTCTAGTGAGAAAAGCTTTTTTGTTTTCAATGGTAGCTTATTTATAACTTCCATTTGTGAATATAATCAGTTTCCACACAATTTTGGTGAGTTTGGTCAAAATCGTATGAATATATCTTACAAAATGGCAAGCAAATGCTCAAAGTAGAGGCGCCATCTATAGCTGAGTTTGATAAAATAACTCAGCTAAGAATTTGGAGTTCTCCGTACCGTGCTTTACTTTACTGGGGGTCATTTAAACGCGGTGCCCTCGGACTGAATAACAATATTGGAATGACGCTTTAACGCTTTGCACCACGGCGCGCGTTCAAGGGGAACGCATCAAAGATGTTACTTGTACACTAATAATTGCTTGCTTGTAATTCACAAGTTCGATTTCCATCATTGACTAATATAAAAGGGGCGACTGAAATGTGACAAATCAAATTTGGTTGGGGTGTCGCATAGTTTTGGTAGGGGCACCTTATTCAAACTCTCTAGGAAAAAGGCCTGACTTAAGCTTCAACCAGCCAGCCCCCCTATATAAGTATGTAACTGATATCTATGGAATACACAAGAATTTTCCTCAATTTTTTGTTTTTTTAAAAGATATTTAACTTTTTTTTTTTTGCATATCAATTTGTGAATGTTTGTTGTTGTTGTTGTTGTTGTGGTACTATCAAAGCACGTCGAAAACGTTTTAATTCTATATAGATACAATACATACAGACAGACATACTTATGAGGCAAATAAAGTGCTTTACATACATATAAATGATACATACATACCTACATACTTTATGTGTATTAAGAAATGCCGTTGCCAGCGGCAGCAGCCGCCAACGTCGCCACCGACGCAACAACAACAACAACAACAACAAGAAACCTTTTGATAATCATATCACGCAGTCCCCACTGATAATTCCCATTGTATTTGTTGTTGTTGCTATTTGCTGCTGCTGCTGCGATCGGCGCCCGCGCTCAACAAAGCTTTATCAGTTTTTGTCCTCTCTCTCTCTCTGTCTCCCGCACTCTCACTCTCACTCTCTTTTGCATTTCCATTGCTGCTCTGCTTGTAGTTGCTTAAGAGTGCGACTAAATGGTCGTTGGCATAAAATGGAATAAAAAAAAAACAACAAAATTGTTTATTAAATTTAGAATACAGTGAAAACTCTCTATTATGCAAAATCTAACAATTACCTTCAGTGTATGTATGCATGTGTGTGTGTGTGTGCGTGCGTGCGTTCTGTTGATCAAATGGAAATTTTATAATGGAAATATAATAATCTGAATGTTTGTATGGGAAGGGGGGGCGGAAGGGATCCATTACTTAAACAGATCACTTTATGTTTATTAGTAAGTAAATTTGTTGTTGTTTTTGCCTGTTGTCTGTGTGTTGATTATCGAATAAATAAAACCATCTAACGTGGTGATAATCTAGTGAGGAAAGCCCAACAAACAAAAGCCAACTCGAATTTCTGATCAAAAGATATTTATCAAATTACTGGCGACATTTTGATTTGCGACAGTTTATAAACAATTACTTACAACTGGTACCAGCTTGAATGCCGGTACGGCTCCATTATAACTTGATCATGTTGCAGTTTATTCTGAAAAGTGCACGAATATGGCACCCCCCCCAGATCATGTGGCTCCATGCAAACTTGGTTTAAAGCAGAGTCCGGCGCCTCTCTATGTGAAGTGTATACGACAGCGCTCTGCCGCAGCGACGTCGACAAGCCGTCGTTTTGCAACAACAAAGATGTGCTAAATGAGGGCGCTCTCGCGTGGCTGAACACACACACGCAACGCCAAAATGAGCAAGTGTGTTTTGCCGGCCCCCTGATTTATAGCCTATTTCCACCAAAGAAATGATACTTCATTTCGTGAAATGGCAAGAAATTAAGAAAATGATATCATTTTATCAGTTTTTTTTAGTTATTCCCGCTTATAGTTGCAAAAAATGAATACTTTGACTCTTTTCAGACGCGTTTTGTGGGAAACCTTTACTTTTGTTTTGACTTTATTTGATATTATCGGAAGGTACTACTCCTTAACTTTGAAAAAAACTATCCCATACAATTCTACGATTTTTTCCAATGAAGATATACCACATTTAGTACTTATATCAAAATTCACTAAAACGATCAATATATTGTTGCTGCCCCAATGTATGCCTTTTCCGATAGAATTTCATTGAAAGGATGGACAGCACCTGAAACACCAAACAATAATAATAATATCTTATTGCAAGAAACAGGATGTAGTAGCGGTTTACGTTTTTCTTGAAGACCTTAATGAATATTTTTCCGCAGAGTTCCCTCACATTCAAAAGTGCATTTATTTCTCGGACGGGGCTCCTCAACAATATAAAAACGTTAAGAACTTTTTCAATGTCTATCATCATAAAAATGATGTTAACAGATCTGCGGAGTGGCACGCGGTAAAGGACCATGCAATGGAGCTGGGGGAACACTAAAACAAATGGCTAAACGGGCAAGCCTTCATATGATTACCGATAAACAGATTACCACTGCCATAGAACTCTATGAATGGGCCAAACATCACAGTACGATACAGAAACACAAATCACTATAGTAAGGCTACAGAATTTTTAAAATCACTATATTCAAAATGCAAAACTATACATGGGACACAAACTCTTCACTCTATTCAACCACAAAAAAACAATCTTCTTAAAACCAAATCATACTCACTTTCCGAGACAACTAATATTGTTAGTTTCCAAAAAAAAAAATAATTAAATAATTGAGAAAAAAGGCCATAACTTTGGAACTATTCAGTTTCCCATTTAGAGCTTGATACAGTAAATTCCTGAATACAAAACCAAATTTTGAGAAAAAAACGAAGATGAAAAAAACGTCCCTTTCGCGGCAATTCATTTTTGTTTTCTTATTTCCGCGATTTGGTAACCAAAAAAAATTGAAATAATATTTAAGTGTTAGTAATTTGAAAGTTTGGGATCGGATGTAAATTTACAGATTTTTTAAATGTATTTTTTACCAATGGCTTTAGATCAGCGATGCCCAGCCGTATGCTCTTTGGGTACGTTTTGTTATTGTAATTGCACGGAACATAGGAAATCAATGATCGTATACATGCAGGGCGCGAGGCATACGAAACGACACACATGCTAACAATTTCGAGTGTATGCGACGCGTAGAACAAAAACCGGTTTTGTTCTCTTCTTTGATTGGTGTTTGCGAGAGCAAGCAAACTGACCAACAACAATTTCATTATTGGTATTGGTGCTTGTCTTTGTGAGTATTGGTGAGTGCTCTGTCGTTTGCTGCTTTTGGGCATGCCTGCTTTAGATAGCAAAATATTGAAAATAATTACATTTCTTAAAAATCTAAAAATGCTGAAAATACGTATATACTATTTTGCAACAACGAAAACGAAAAAAATTATTTCGACCAAAAAAAAATTCGAGTGGCCGATTTTTCATGGAATCACCCATATATATTCTTAATCAGCATGAAGAGCTGAGTTCATATAGCCATGTCCCTAAGTCCGTCCGTCTGTTTTTATGCTATCTGCTAGAGCAGGGAAAACATCGATGTTCGCAACCATCGATGTTTCCGATGTTTGACAAACATCGATGTCTTCGATATTATGAAAAAAACATCGATTTAAAACTTCGATGTTTCTGAAAGTAATACTATAATAAGTTAAAAATTGGTCAAAATATGTAAAAAAGTTGGTCAAAATATAGTATACGTGAAACGCGGGAAAGAGCAGAAGCCCACTAAATTACATACACATGGGCAAATCATGCGCATGCATGTATGCGTGTTGTGTGCTCCAAAACGTACTAAAGCAAACCAAGTTAGGAGCGCTCCAAATTATGTTTCTGAAAAGAGCCGAGCTTAAGAGCGTTTTTGGAGTAAACACATCGATTTGTTTTCGAGTTATCGGAGCACATTCAGTGCTTTCTTTCACCTTTGTCTGAGCATTTTCGAAGTGGCAACCCAATTCTTTCAGGAGGCGATTCAGTAGCCCTTCAAGGAGGGTGAAAGCACTCTCACAAAACTTTCACATTAAGTGTGACCGTTTTCATAGAACAAAACGCTCTTTCCGAACTCTTTTTGTGCACACTTTGACGGCGAATGCTTATAAAAAATTGTCAGAAAAGTGTCAGAAAACGCACAAATTGCTTGCTGGGATTAAGATATTTGTCATTATTTTCCATTCTGCGACTGGGCATGTCCAACACCACCACATGCTCTCCTATTTATTTCTATTTAATTAAGAAATATTTATTTAAAACAATTATATTATAAAAGACAGGTCAACAAACCAGGTCACTAAACCCCATACAAATATAAATAACAAATTTTAATAAGTTATCTTACAAGTTCCTCGCTTCCTCTGACGACGCTTTTAGAGATGGTAGAAAAATCGATGTCGAAAAAAACAACATCGATGTTTGCCACTTCTTCCAAACATCGATACATCGCTAAAAACATCAATGTTTTGCCCTGCTCTACTATCTCCTCCGTCATTTTTTAAAACTATCTTAACCAAACTTTGCACGAAGTATTCTGATACAAAGACGCTGCACATTTGTCGGAATCGGCGTCGAAAAAGTAGTTTTAGTGAGAAAAACTTTTTTGTCTTCAACGCAAACGTCCCCATACCTCGTATTTATAAGTTTTCTATGCTTTCGCATATTTCCACTAATTTTGATGAAAATCGGCCAACTATATAGTATAGCTGCCATACAAAATATAGTACTGAAAAAAAGTTTTATTAGGAAAAACTTTTTTGTTTTCAATGCTTTCGCTCCCAAACTTGTTACTGATCAATATTATATGCTACCACATAATTCTGCCAAGATTGATCCAAATCGAATGACTATAGCATATAGCTGCCATAGGAACTATCGGTCGAAAAAGTAGTTTTAGTTAGAAAAACTTTTTTGTCTTCAACGCAAACGTCCCCAAACCTCGTATTTATAAGTTTTCTATGCTTTCGCACAATTCCACCAATTTCGATGAAAATCGGTCAATTTTATAGTATAGCTGTCATACAAAATATAGTTCGTAAAAAAGTCTTAGTATGAAAATCTTTTTTGTTTTCAATGCTATCGCTTCCAAACTTGTTAACGATCAATATAATATGCTACCACACAATTTTGTCAAATTTGATTCAAATCGGATGACTATAGCATATAGCTGTCATAGGAACTATCGGTCGAAAAAGTAGTTTTTGCTAGAAAAACTTTTTTGTCTTCAACGCAAACGTCTCCAAACCTCGTATTTCTAAGACTTCTATGCTTTTACACAATTCCACTAAGTTTTATGAAAATCAGTCAACTATATAGTATAGCTGCCATACTAAATATAGGTCTGAAAAAAGTTTTAGGTGGATAATCTTTTATGTTTTCAATGCTATCGCTTCCAAACTTGTTACTTCTCAATATTATATGCTACCACACAATTCTGTCAAGTTTGATCTAAATCGCAAGACTATAGCATATAGCTGCCATAGGAACTATCGGTCGAAAAAGTAGTTCTAGTGAGAAAAACTTTTTTGTTTTCAATGGTAGCATCTTTTTACTTTCCAGTTATGAATATTATGAGTTTCCACACAAGTTTGGGAAGTTTGGTCAAAATCTGAAGAATATATCGTATAGCTGCCATATAACAAACTGGTAAGCAAATGGTCAAAGTAATATTGCTGAGTTTGGGAAATAACTCAGCTAAGAATTTTCGACGAAAATCATTTGAAATCTTAATTTTTATAAATTATACAAGCTACAAGGGTCTTTAAATTTAGGTCGAGCCGAAGTTAGCTTTTCTCAATTTATTTTTTAATAAAGTCCTCGTAATTTTAAGGCAGGACTGTAATAAAGTAGTCAGGCCTATCAAAGATTAAAATTTCACACAAATAATTCATTGGCATTTCACTTAAACAGATGCAAACACAGCTGCGATCTATCGTAAGCACTGGAGGTACCCATTTCTCACGTTTGTTTGCTAATCAGCAAGCACTTGGACAATTTCCTAAGTGTTAACACCTCAACTAGAGACTCAGACCACGTATTTTCATCAAAAATTGATGTACGATCACTGTTGTCTAATTAGTAGAAGCTGAAACTTTGTTTTCTTAAAAATAGAAAACAAACCTGTATAGGCAACCAGCTCTTTTTGGTGGTACAATGCATAAGTTGTTTACAAGTTGTGAACAAACGCAACTTTTTTGGACCTAGAGCCAGCCAACTCACACTAATTAAACATTAGAAAGGTCGCCAAATAAATTACAAAAAAGAAAACAAACCAAAATATTTTTGTATATTTTTTTTTTTTATCAATTTATAGGAAGAGTCAACAAAACTTTATGCTGTAGTCTTAAGAATTATTTGAAAATGACCGCCATGATGTGGGTAGATCGATATTTTTGCGTTAAGGTATTTTGAAGACAGAGTCTATGGTCACACTGTAATTCAAATGAATGACTAGACCGAGATAAGAATTCAGTAGATTGTAAAAGATGGACGAAGACAGACAGATACAGAAAGAAAAACCCGTTTAAAGATATTGTAAGTAGAAAACCGTGTGTAAATAAAAAACCCTCTTTTAATATACTTAAGTCACACATTAAATAATTATGTATCCACCCTCCTTTCATCAGTTAAGTAGAGTTTAAAGAAATTTGACATTTTTTTTTTTTTTTGATATGTGGGTGGATTGAGTCAAGCAAATGCGGAAGGAGCACTTGAAGATGGCCAAATTTGTAGCTCAAAAACAACTGCAGTGTTTCAAGTGGGTTGGCTCAGTACACACACACACACACACACACGCACACTTATACAAAATTAAAGCCGCAGATACAAATGTATCTGTGCTGTTGCTACTGTTGCTGCTGCTGCTGCTGCTGTCGCCCGTGCGCGGCCTGCAGAGCAATCGAATCAAGAGACAAACTGGGTAATTGGTTCATTATATAGTAGAAGCCAACGACATCCGCTCGTTAATGTAAATTACACAATAGTTTCGAATCAGCGTTCTTTTAGATGAAGCCACAGTGCGGAGTGTACAAACATATATGTGAACAAACAAAGAAGAAATTATAGATACTCAGATATGTACGCAAGCATATTTAGTTGTTTGTTTGTATGTGAAGAGCATTATCAGCATTTAAAAAATGCTTTTTTAGCTCTATCCAGTAAACATCATTGTGAACGTCAATAGACGTTAGTGACGAAAGAACATGATTGGATCATTGGCGCACTTCGGGTGAATAATTTTTGATGCCGAGTTGTTATCCGTTGTATCCGTTTTTGGGTCGAAAACCCGATCCTAGAAAATTCAAACTATCCGTTCCAGTTTCGTTTTTGGTTGGGAATTTTAATTGGTTCTTTTATGTATAGAGAATTGTTTAGGTTTCCAGTTAGATACCCATAGACCTACTTGCATGTAGAATTTTCCGTGATTTTTTACGCCTGGGGTGCGGATTTTCCGACATTGGAAAATCACATTTCAAATTATTTCGTGTTCTATCTATTTAAACCGAGTTTCCAGCCAATCGGATGAAAAATAGTTTTTTGCATTCAGAATTTTCCGATGATTTTCACACCCTGGGGACGGATTTTCCTACATTGGAAAATCACTTTTCAAATTATTTCGTATTCTATACTTACAAACCGAGTTTCAATCCAATCGAATGAAAAATAGTGAAACATTTTTTATCGCAGAAGATAAGAATGCGATTCTTCCAGTAGGTATCGCTTAACTCTGGCAATATCGCATAACAATCGCATTCTTATCTCCCTTCAGGAAGAAGTCTGCCACTTGGCGACACTTCCTGGAGATATGAAAGCGATTCTTCCTGTGGATAAGAAAGCGATTCTGCCTGGAGATAAGAAAGCGATTCTTCCTGTGGATAAGAAAGCGGTTCTTCCTGGCGATAAAAAAGCGATTCTTCCTGGAGATAAGAAAAAGTATATTCTGGAGATGGTAAATCATTTTTTCCTGAAGATATGAATGAGTGAAATAGTCTCTTATGTGGGAGGATACGGGTTTTTATTTTTTCCGAAAAACAACCAATTAAACAAACTTATATATTTTTTATTACAAATTTTTAATTAACTCTGCGGGGATTCGAACTCGGGGCCCTTGAACTAAAACACGCATGCATAATTTTCCGGGAATTTCCCTCATGGGCAGATTTTCCAAAATCGGAAAAACAAGTGTCGAATTATTTCGCGTACTATGCTTACAAATCAAATTTCAAGTTAATCGGCTGAAAAAAAATTTTGCATACAAACTTTTCCCGCGCTTTTCCACCCCTTGGAGGTGGAATTTTTAAAAACCCCGTCTTAGTACTCACTTTCAACACTAATGTAAATTCCTGTCCAAATTTCAGCTTTTTATCTCTTGCAGTTGGCGCTCTGCGTTGATTGCCAATCAGTCAGTCAGTCAGTGAATCAGGACAAACTGTTTTATATATAGAGTAGAAGTAGATTTTACTATCTTGGGGGAGTACTTTTTTAAAATACCTTCTTAGGGCTCACATTAAAGAAAAACTTAACCGTTTAGGCTGTGCGCTGTTGATGTTTTTAAAAAGCACTCAGTCAGGACAAGTTAAACAGATTTTAGTATACCAAAATATTTGAGGGCAAATTAGATCGAGAACCAACTTGACCCAAATCAAAAACTGCTTCTTATATGGGAACCACGGCTGCCACTTCACAAAATTAGACTACACCAAAAAAAATTCAAAAAAGAGACATTTTGAATCAAAATGAGCCAAAAAAATTGTATTCCCTTATTTATGGAATATTTGCATTTAATAAAATAAACAATATCTCCTTCACAAAATCGTCAAATTATACATCTATTTCATTTCTTCAAAATTATTAACCGTACAAATAAACCCAAAAAATATTTATATCGAGTTATGTTGAATTTGAGGTTTTAATACCTATAGCTTCCTCGGTTTTTATTCTATATTGTGTCCAAATTTCACACTAATCGGATGAGTGGTTACTAAGATAAAATAGTAAAAGTCTTGAGAAGTCTGAATAAGTAAAACAACAGCTTGATCTTATTAAAAAAGACTTATACCAGTATACCTAAAGAAATAACTTTTTCAATCTGTAAAAAAATTTCCACTTTACGACCAAACACTTTTTTCACATACTCATTAAGGGCCGATTTCTCATCTCCTATATAGCTGCTATTTGCCAGATAAACTGACAATTTACTCTGTTACTTGTTAGTTTATGTGATAGTTAGTGCTTTGTAGAAGCTGTGAAATCGGCCCCTAAAGGTAATAATTGCTTCCAGAAAAATACGAAAAACACACTTTTGCTTTTATTCCTTATTGCCACAGATTTCTTTACATTATAAAAACCAAATAGTCAATATTTTGATTGTTTACATACATAAATCACACTCTAAGATCAGTTACTTCTTTATATTTCAAAGTATTCAACAGACCACACATAATGGGGCTCTATACTCGTACACAGCTCCTTGCAAAGCTTTTTTTTTGAAACTGAACTTCGAAACTGAAACAGCTCCAAGTAAAAGTTACGCACCATTTCCTTTACCTTTAAAACGGTGGATATTCCTATACACTTGATATCCATATGTTGTTAGTCCAAGCAACTAAGTTCCAAATTATATCTATGAGTGTGTAACAAAAGTTTTGAGAATTACACTAAACAACAAGGTCCAGTATATTGAAGAGTGGGTGGTGATTAGCATCAGATATATGTATGTATACAGATATATATATATATGTATGTATGAACACGAATCTCTTTTCGAAATGGTCTATATCGTCTAGATTTTAGTCAATTTGTCTTAAAAATGCTTAGAATTTACATTTTGAACGTTTTTAGGCTCGTTTTGTAAAGGAGCAACATCTTGTTTTGACTCTCTTTTGATAATATGGTATGGTACTATTTCTAAGGACTAAAAATATTATCCCAAACAATTCTACGATTTTCTTAAAAGAAGATATACCATTTTGCATATATGTTTTATAGTTTTTGGTCCATACCTTTTAAAAGCACGATTGTATTGAAAAAGTGAAAATATGATATATGGTATTAGTAAAAATACGATATATCTTCTCTGTTGCAATAGTTGGCCTTTTTTTTTGTAAACCCATAGACTAGAATATCTAGACTTAAAAATTGCTCAGTCGACACCGTTTCTGTCAGAAAGCTGTTCGCTCCCACTTGCACTCTCTGGATACATTTGGGTCAGCTGTTCGATCTCACTTACGCTCTCCGGATACATTTGGGAAAATGTCTGTTTCGCTCTAATTACTGTGATTTCCTACTGAAATTATAAAGTATCGTTTTAGGCACAATCGTTAAGCACCAGCAAAATTGGGCGGCAGCGCAAATTTTATCTCTAACACTCATTCTCCATGGTAAAGCTGAGTAGTCGGGGAGCATCCCACTGCGCAAACAAGCTCGCGCAATATCTTTTTCAAAGGACAGTCGTCTTGTCACGGCTATTCCTAAAACTATAACTTTTTTCATTTATAGGTAACTTTCGCGCTCCATGCAAAAGAGCCAATTCCAATAAAAAAGTGCCAGTGCACCAACAAGAAAAAAAAACACCATTTTTGGTGCAAAAACACCAAGTGTGGCAACCGTGATGGGAACCTACTACTACTGAGCTACGAATCGATCTACTAAAATTCAATATGGAAATTAAAGCATAAAATCTGGATTTGAATGGTATGGACAAGGATTGTCGAATAGAAAAAGTATCATTTCGATATAAATATTTTGGTGTAAAAAATATCAATTTTATCGATATTTTCGATATTTTTCATTAAAAAACAGGATCTTAACAATGAACGTAATATAAACTACATTCTGACTGTGCTTAAAAATATAGATTAAATGTAAATTTATCATAAGAGGTTCTACCAACTTAGACATGAATTTAAATTTATGAAACGAAAGTAGTGTTTACTTTTTAAATTCATCATCTTTCAAAATGGAGAATTCGAACTAGAAAGCATAAAAAGAAACTTATTCAGTTAAATCTACGAAACGTAAGAATTTCTGATTTTACCAATAATCGGTAGACAAAGATTTTAGGAAGACCCGTTGGTCATTCGACTCCTAGTGTCAGAAGCCACACTTTTTATAGCCGAAGCCAAGCGTTCCGATGGCATGGAGCTTGCCGGTATAATAAGACATGACAATGCCAAGTAAGAAAGCACTGGCCATGCGTCTTTGTCTTCCATCCAGAACTTAATAGGGTCCCGTTCCAGCGTAAACAACGGTAAATTAAAATTCCCACAAATTCCAAGAAGTCAATATCATTTATACATACATATTTATACGTACAAAAGGTCTGTGCATCAACTTTAATAAAATAACTTTTAAACATTTTGCTTTACATGTCCAGAGCACGAGAAACAGTTATTCGCAACAGTCTTACCGAACCCTAAAACAAAGATTTCATTAAAAAATATCACCAAAAAATATTAGATTTCCGATATATCGCCTCGGAAAAATATGCTATAATGATATTTGTCATTTTGGGCAAAAATATCGATATTTCGACACGGGCATTTCCAAACTGACGTAACGTTACGTTCGTACGAAAAGATGTTTTTTAAAAATATGAAAATCTTGGAATTTTAAAAAGATTGTTCTATATTTGGGTAGCAATTAAGTAGCTCTATAATTAGCAAAAACAATGATCAACAATCAATCGATCATAAGAAGTTAAAGATAGAAGTTGGATAGACAGAAGTGGGTTTTGACTTGTTTTAGAAAAATGCAAAACTCTGCGAATTGGGCCAAGATTTTTGTATACAAATTGTGTTGGTATGATTTGAAATAATACAAATTTATTTTCCAGGTTATCTTATTCAAAAATGTTTACCCAATTTTTTTTTATTTGAATAAGTATCTGACGTGACGTTACCTGACGTTACGTTACTTAAATTTCCTTATTATATTTATGTTGATTTTGTTATAATATAAAGCAGAAACTTACAGTTTATTACAATCATATAGTTTCTTATGGTGTCTTCTGCATTATTTTTTAACTCTTTGTACCCTTAGAAATAGTTTAGAGACAAAAATTAATGCAATCTAAAGGCATTTTTATGACAACAAAACGTATCCAAATGAGAAAAATGGCGCTAGCGGAACTTTCCATTCGAAATGGCTCATATTAGTTCATTTTGATTATTTCCCCATGATAAAATGATAAAAAAAAATAGTGTTTTTAAGTACTTTTAATTTTTTGGTCTTGGTGGACTTTTCTGTGGAAATGCCCATATATCGATAATATTTTCGACATCCCTAGTATGGATTGAATATTCAAATGAATTGAAAGTATTTCAAAATAAAATTTTTATTTCTTTTAAAATTTGCAGAATTATATGATAAAATGTCTGTCAGAAGTAGAATTCTCTCTTCACTACTAAGAAAACTTCCATAACTCGATAAGCGATAAATGATTGAACCCCAGGGCTGACAATAAAACAAAAAAAACAAAAGATTGCAACCTTGAATCATTGAACCAATTCCAACTGACAATATCGAAGCTGCAAAACTTTTGTACATATAATTTGTCTTTAATACTTGGTAATTTTCTCCTTCATCTGTGATTGTAGTTGATAATTTATGTTTGCTGAACACAAAAAAAAAAGGAAAAAAAGCAACAAAACTTGCACGTTCATTTTCCTTTTTTTTTCTTTTTCTTTACGCTTTTCCCCGTCTCCTCCTCTTTGTTCAGTTTTGCATATTCATGAGGCAGCTCGCTTACAAATACACAAATACACAGGCATGCGTTTATAATTTTTTAATAACACTTAACAAACGCCTTGGACTTGGCATGAAAATTGTTGATAAATTATGTTTTTAATAGTCGCTTGTATGTATGTGTATGTAGTTGTTGTTGTTGTTGTTGTTGTCGATGATGCGGTCAGCTAACTGGCGCCAAAGACATGCATAAACTACAATGTCATGTAAGAATGCCTTTGAGATGATGTTGGCATAGACAATTTTCCACTACCTTTCACTTTGGATTCATCCTACCAAAATTCAAATCTTAGGAAAAATACCACAATTTGTTCACACACACAGAAGAGCCCCAAAGAAAATAAACAAAAATAAAAAAAATACTTCTTAAACAAAATCTTACTTAGTAATACTAATAACCATAAATTGTTTAATGTAGTTTCGTTTTCTTTCTGTTTTTGTTCACCACAAAAAATTGTATAAACAATCAAACACTTAAAGCGGCCTCTTTGGAAGCTCTGCGGCCGTACGTTTGGTCAAATATTCACAAATTTTTACTAAATTTAATTTAAGAACTCCATCAAAATACCAAACAATTCAAGAAAATACCAAAAATATAATCTCGTAACTTAGGTTTTTTCGAGGTAGATGACTGATGTGGTTAAAGCTGTTGCCAAACAGCACGACGCCTGTAGTAGGGCCTGGAGCATCAGCTGCAGCCGGTGTATACTGCATGGGGCACAGAAGGAGTGCTGTGTGTGTGTCCAAAAAGCCTCGAGTTGTTGCTGCTGTTGCATTGCGTTTGTGTGTATCTCCTACGTCAGTTTAAAAGCTATCTTAACCAAACTTTGCACGAAGTCTTTTGGTACTAAGGCGCTGCACATTTGTCGGAACCAGCAGGATCGGATGACTATAGCATATAGCTGCCATAGGAACTATCGGTCGAAAAAGTAGTTTTAGTAAGAAAAACTTTTTTATCTTCAATGCAAACTCACCCAAACCTTGTATTTGTTAGTTTTCTATGCTTTTACACAATTTCACCAAGATTGATGAAAATCGGTCAACTATATAGTATAGCTGCCATACAAAATATAGTTCTGAAAAAAAGTTTTAGTTGGAAAAACTTTTTTGTGTTTAATGCAATCGCTTCCAAACCTGTTGCTGATCAATGTAATGTGCTACCACACAACTATGCTAAGTTTGATCCAAATCGCATTACTATAGCATATAGCTGCCATAGGAACTATCTGTGGAAAAAGTAGTTTTAGTTAGAAAAACTTTTTGTCTTCAATGCAAACTCACCCAAACCTCGTATTTGTAAGTTTTCTATGCTTTTAAACAATTCCACCAACTTTGATGAAAATCGGTCAACTATATAGTATAGCTGCCATACAAAATATAGTTCCGAAAAAAAGTCTTAGTAGGCAAAACTTTTTAGTTTCCAATGCTGTCGCTCCCAAACTTGTTGCTGATCAATATTATATGCTACCACACAGTTCTGCCATTTAAATTGGATGACTATAGCATATAGCTGCCATAAGAACTATCGGTCGAAAAAGTACTTTAAGTTCGAAAAACATGTTTGTCTTCAACGCAAACTCACCCAAAACTTCGTATTTGTATGTTTTCTATGCTTTCACACAATTCCACTAAGTTTGATGAAAATCGGTTAACTATATAGTATAGCTGCCATACAAAATATAGTTCTGAAAAAAAGTTTTTGTAGGAAAAACTTTTTTGTTTTCAATGCTATCGCTTCCAAACTTGTTACTGATCAATATTATATGCTGCCACAAAATTATGCCAAGATTGATCCAAATCGCATGACTACAGCATATAGCTGCCATAGGAACTATCGGTGGAAAAAGCAGTTTTAGTTGGAAAAACTTTTTTGTCTTCAACGCAAAATCACCCAAACCTCGTATTTATAAGTTTTCTATGTTTTTACACTATTTCACCAAGCTTAATAAAAATCGGGCAACTATATAGTATAGCTGTCATATAAAAGTTAAGTCTGAAAAAAGGCTTAGAAGGCAAAACTTTTCAGTTTTCAATGCTATCCCTCCCAAACTTGTTGCTGATCAATATTATATGCTACCACACAATTCTGCCAAGTTTAATTCAAATCGGATGACTATAGCATATAGCTGCCTTATAGGCTAATCACACTGAGCACATCTCAGCGGAACGCAAGGAACTTTTTGAAGATGTAAAATTGCGATTCACACTGACAACATCTGACATCTAACATCTTCAGTCGCCCAATTTATTTGGCAAACTGCTAAAAAAAAAATTCATAATTGAAGATGAAGAGGAGCTGCTGCCAATGAGAGGCATGAATCTGCATATACCAAGAAGCGCTTGGATGTTTGTAAGTGGTGCAATTTGCTTACAAGTTATCATTTTATATTTAAGAAGCGGCTTAACATGTTTAAAAAGAACATTAGGATGGCGCAATCAACCTTCTTAATGCTTGTAAGCAGGCTTGAAGTGTTGAGATAAAGAGGCACAAATTGACGCAACGTCATTCCACTGCTATATATTGCACAATATCTTAAATGTCCACAACAGTGCCTACAATGGAAATTGGAAACTTGCCTCAAATGAACCCCCTTAAGAAGCCAAACCAATCTAATACTTCTGCTGACTACTCTTCTGGTGCTGAAGAGATAAGATCTGCTATTTTTAGGTTTATTTCGAATGAAGAATAAAAGCGTATTGCAAGGCAAAAATGATTCGGACTGGAAGGTAGCTTGACTCGCTGCCATCTCACGAAGCATGCTACGAAGATCCCTTTGATGCTTCCGCTTGGTGGTCAGGAATTTCAGAAATGGTGCCACAATTCGACACCTCTGGGACGAACTCTATAATATTATACGATACGAATTCCTCAACATATGCAATAAGGTCAAAACATGTACATCATTAAATGTATATTCATATAATTCAGTTAATAATACTTACTATGATAATCCTACGTCTGTTTCTCGTAATTGTTGGTTCGGAATTTTTGACATTTTTGAATTAATTAAGCATATTTTGCCATTCCCATTCGTTGACATTGTTCATGTTTTGCAGTGAATTAGAAATTTTTAGTGGTGGACAAAAACTATCGTGAAAATACTGATTGGAACGAAGTAAAATAGGAACATCCACAGAAGATGTTGGAATGATGATACAATTTTGGCACGGCAAATGCTTATGGAACATCTTGTATAATGATGTTAGATGTTAGATGTGCCTCAGTGTGAATAGCCTATTAGGAACTATCGGTCGAAAAAGTAGTTTTAGTTAGAAAAACTTTTTTGTCTTCAACGCGAACTCACCCAAACCTCGTATTTGTAAGTTTTCTTTGATTTTACACAATTTCAGCTAGTTTGATGAAAATCGGACAACTATATAGTACAGCTGCCATACAAAATATAGTTCTGAAAAAAAGTTTTGGTAGGAAAAACTTTTTGGTTTTCAATGCAATCGCTCCCAAACCAGTTGCTGATCAATGTAATGTGCTACTACACAATTCTGCCAAGTTTAATCCAAATCGGATGACCATAGCATATAGCTGCCATAGGAACTATCGGTCGAAAAAGTAGTTCTAGTGAGAAAAACCTTTTTGTTTTAAATGGTAGCTTAAAGACGGCTTTCCAGTTATGAATATTATCGGTTTCCACACAATTGTGGGAAGTTTGGTCAAAATCTGATGAATATGTCGTATAGTTGCCATATTACAAACAGGCAAGCAAATGGTCAAAGTAGTGGCTGAGTTTGAAAAAAATAGTGGCTGAGAAATAACTCAGCTAAGAATGTTCGACGAAAAACCTTAATTTATATCAAGTATTCAAGCTAGAAGGGTATATAAACTTCGGTCGAGCCGAAGTTAGCTTTCCTCTATATTTGGTAATGTTATTCGGTAGAATACCGACGCCGAACCGTTTGCCTTGAAGCGCAGACATTCGACTAGCGATTGGTTTTTGTTCTGGTTCTGAAAACCGAGTTAACCAAAATTCAGAGTATTAAGAATATGGGGACCTTGCCGAAAATGTTACTAGTCAGACTGCTCTGTTCACTAAAAACGTTGGTATCATGTAATTCTGTCGATCAGTTAGCTTATACACCTTGCACCAGAGTAGGTTTAAACACTTTTTACCTAATAAGGTAAATTGAAGTTAAAGGGTTTCCCTCTAAAGGTTTTTCTAATCTAGTAAATCTCAAATATGGGCAAGTTTTTTAAAGTTTCTTATCGATCTTGAAACGTAACCAGATTTGCCGTGCATTTTCATTTCAGTGTTACTACACACATAAATACCTCCCCCTTTCCCCATCCCCCCCACCAACCACCCCAACCACTCATCTTGGCTGAATCTTCTACTTTGCCTGATCCTCTCACCTTGAGAGTAATGCGTTCGAAAATTGCAAAAAAAAGAAACTTGTTTCAACCTGATGGGCACATTCTTGGTCCGGCGTCATCAATGTTACCTGCCGATGATGATGACGTTCCATGCTCAATGATAATGATGATGATGATCATCTGCTTGGTATTTAACGCCCATAACGCAATGCTGAAGCTGTTGTGCCGGTTGTTGCCATCGCCGTGGTCGTCGCTGGCTGTTTTGTCGCCGTCTTTGGGTTCCGTTCTACAGACGACCTTAAACGGGGCTTGAAGAGGCGGAGGAGGAGGAGGAAAGTTGGGGGACTGGAGCAAACCACTTTTTGTTTTGTTGCTGCATAGTTGCTTATTTTTCCTTGCCCACAAGTTTTACAACCGGTTCGTACAATTGTTGCTATTTTCGTTGGATCTCGATGAGTGCAGCAGCCGGAGCAATCCCAGAGCAGAGAGAATTGCACAAAATACAAAAAAAAAAAAAAAATTAAAACAAAAATTCATATGGCACATTTCCATTATGCCATCAATTTTGTTTACGAAAAAAAAACAACACTAATTCCATTTAACGAAAGTTCACTTACCGCAATGGACGTATGGTTGTTGGGGGCAGCGCGGGGTTTGGCGCGGGCCACACTGACTTTGACTCTTGATTACCGCTTGGTCGTCTGGTATCAGTGCTACGTAACGAACAAAAAAAAAAAAAAAAACAGCAAAAAAACTGTCACCAACTTTTGATAAGAGCCAAAAGGGCAGTACTCAAAAGGTACAGTGAAGCTTCTGGTAAAATGAAACACAATATCCTAACAATGTTCTATTTTAATGCTTTATGTGGAAAAACTGAGAATATAACGTTGAAAAAGTTAAGCCTCAGAGAACTGCGAGTACTTTCATTTGAACTTTTGCAAAAAATTTTGCGACTTGCAAACCAATTCTGGTCGAAAAATTCGGTTTCAAATCGCAAAACTTTTGCAAAACTGAAACTGGAAGCAAGGCTGATAATCTTTGTTCTTTAGATTTCAGTAATAGACAACTTTTAGTGTGACCAGGCTCGAGTTGACATCATCATTATCTAGCTTAAAATATTGTTAACAACTTGATGTCATATTGAGAATTTTTCAAAATTTTTGGCTCTTTGATCAAATTATTGTCGAATTTTCAGCAAATTATTTCATCAATAGCAAGTTCTTTCGATAAACTATCCCGCGACATGGTAGACATCGTGTGGAGGAATAAAAAGGTTGAGGTTCAAACAGAAATAAGTCCCAAATGAGCCCTCTACAACTTAAATTTATTTTGTAATCTCAACCAAGCCATTTACGATATTCAGAGTGAACCAGTAGGTGTAAAGTAGGGATGACACGTATGAGTTTTTTGTGGAAACATGGCCCTTTTAAGTCCTTCACTCCTTTTATTCCCCCCATAAACTCTTTTAATGGCGACCGTTACATTTACGATATTCATTTATGCCAGAATATTGTAAATATATAAGTTGGGAATGCAAGGGCTGAGCTTAAAGTTGCTTGTAATTCAAATATTTTTGCTACCAATTCATTTACGATATTCAGAGTGAACCAGTAGGTGTAAAGTAGGTATGATACGTTTGAGTTTTTCGTTGAAACATGGCCCATTTAAGTCCTTAACTCCTTTTATTCCCACCATAAACTCTTTTAATGGCGACCGTTACATTTACGATATTCATTTATGCAAGAATATTGTAAATATATAAGTTGGGAATGCAAGGGCTGAGCTTAAAGTTGCTTGTAATTTCATTTTGTGGCTACCAAGTCATTTACGATATTCAGAACTAGCCAGATTATTTACGATATTCATTTATGCCAGAATATTGTAAATTTGTAAGTTGGGAATGCAAGTGCCGAGTTGAAAGTTGCTTGTAATTTCATTTTTTTTTGCAACCAAGTAATTTACGATATTCAGAATTGACCAGAATATCAAAGTCTATGCATAAGTATTAAAAGAACTAAGTGTGAAGCAGAAGTACGACCCATATTTTATATTATAATCACATTTTTTGACAACCCATTCATTTACGATATTGAGAGTTGGCCAGAATATCGTATATATGAAAATTTATTATTGAAAGTGTTAAGTGTCAAGCAGAATTATGACTTCATATGTTATATTAGCTCATTATTGGCAACGAATCCATTTACGATATTCAAAGTTGGCCCGAAAATAGTAAATCTGTTAATTAAGTCTTAAAAGAACAAGAGTTAAACGGAATCAAGTCACTCTACGTTTGATATTTGTCTTTTTATGTTAATTGTTCTATACCAAGCCACTTACGATATTCAGATTTGGTCTTTATTCCACTCAAATTTTTCGCCACCAAGACTATTCTGCGATTTGGAAACAGAAAATAGACGCTGGGGATGCATAGGTAGCAGTTGTAGCCTAAAATATAGTTTTTTTGACATGGCGACCGTGACAGATTTATCGTAATTTTACATTTTCCAAGGTAATCAAAGTGGAAAATATTGAAAATTTTTCAAAACTTTTGGCTCTTTGATGAAATTATTGAAAGTAATTAAAACTAAGTATAAACTTACACATAATGTCGAATTTTCAGCATATCAGCATATATAAACTATCGCGTGACATGGTTAACATCGGGTGGCAACGCTCTAAAACGCTACTTATGTAGTTTTAAAGATGCTTCAACATGAAATCGAAGAGAATTTCAAGAAGCAAACTTCATCAGTAGCTAAGATTAAAGATCACTTTAAAGTGCTGAACATGATACAATGAATACAAGGTAGTGCAAACACTTGGTCCTTTTCGCATGCGCGTCTATGTCTTCATTTGACAGATAAGTCTTAGGTTTGAAAAAATTTCAGCAACTACAAAATTGTGAGTCTGATACTACGTTTATACACACAAAATGTATCACGATTAATGCCCTTCAAAGTATGCAAACTATATTTCCTTATACAATGTTATATTAGAACGCAAACATTGATAGCCAGTTATGGCAGCGTCATACATAAATTCATCCAGATTGTCGGACCATTAATACGCTTACAATATAATCTTGTGTTAAGCCAAATATAAAATGAATATAATTCTGAATCATTCCTTATTAAAAGCATTGCATACTTTAAACGGCATTAATCACAATAAATTTTGTGTGTATAAACGTAGTATGAGAAGACACAATGGCATTTCATTTTTGACAAAGTACGCATTGCACTACCTTCTAGTTTTTGTATCATGAGAGCTAAAGCTAAAAACAAGTAAAAAAGTCGATCAAGCCCGACTATAGTATACTCTATTTAAGTTAGAAGCCACACAAAGTTGCAAAGAAGCCATACAAAGCGTTAAGTGCTGCCCATCACCATGGCGGAAGGTGCTGCCCATCATAATTGTCTGTTTTCCTTATAACTTGACTACCGATTATGCGATCTTCACCTATACTTTTTGCTAACCAATAAATAATCTTGATTACTAAATATCTCTTAAATGAACGAACCATCTATTTACAAAACTGTGGGGGATATGACACTTTTTCCAAATTGTGGCAAAAATTGAAAATAAACTTGATTTGCCTGCAAGTATAAGGAAGTATAAGGAATTATATTGGAACGAAAACATAACTGAACGTATCAAAAACGCAATTGGTCGTAAATGGGGATTTTCCCCGGAAATAGTACACTGGCTGTACACAGCCGTTGTACGTCCAATACTACTATACGGAATCATCGTATGGTGGCCGGCTCTGGGGAAACCTTCCGTCCTCAGAACCATAACCAAAGTTCAACATAGTGCTGCATTATGCATGCCTGGTGCATTGCGTACAACCCCAACAGATGCACTTAACATAATGTTACACCTTATGCCTCTAGATCTTCTGGGTAGAGAAATCGCCAGTAACGCCGCTCTCAGGCTGAGAGAAAGCGGTACCTGGAAATATAGTAACTCTGGCCACTCCTCTATACTTCTGCATCAAGTGGCGGTACAGCCAACGCTTGACTACTGCATCCCAACAATAACGTTTACCACCATGTATAAAGTCACCATACCGAGTCGACTGGACTGGAACTCAATGCCTCACTGCAAACCGAATGCCATAAATTTCTACACTGATGGCTTCAAGCTGGATGGACAGGTAGGAGGAGGAGTCTTCAGTCCAGAGCTCGGGATCGAAACTTCATTTCGGCTTCCTGACCATTGTAGTGTTTACCAAGCAGTGCCTTCTGGGAACTCTCGCAATCCAAGGAAATAAAATATTCATTTTTTCAGATAGTCAAGCTGTATTAATAGCACTTGACGGTTATATTAACAATATCAAAACTCTTACTTAATGAGATGGCTCAGCACTTTGAAATTAATCTCGTTTGGGTGCCTGGACACTGCAACATTGAAGGCAACGAGATGGCCGACCACCTCACCAGACTTGGCACCACCACTCAGCTCCTACTGGATAAGAGCAACATAGGAGTGCCTTTTGCGACCTTTAAGCTACATACAAAGGAAACTACCCATCGAATAACCATGAATCGATGGCAAACAATCCACACATGTGGAGTATCTAGGCTTACATGGCCTACTCTTAGTATTAAAAAATCTAGGGCGTTACTTCGTCTAGAAAGACTGCATATTTCCCTACTAGAAGGGGCCCTTGCTGGACACTGCCTAATAGGAAGACAGGCCGCTAGGGTCGGCATCAGATACAATGACTTCTGTAGAAGCTGCAATTCAGTGGACGAGGAGGAGAGTGTACAACAACATCTTCTGCCATTGCCCAGCTCTTAGCAGAAGGCGACTCACAGTTTTGGGTCGTCCTTTTCTAAACGATCTGTCAGACATCTCTGAAATAGATCTAGCCTCTACTCAAATTTGTAATATTTTCTAAATGGTTTAACGGGAAAGACCCTCCCTCTACGATCGCAGCGTAAAAAGGGTTATATGGTAACACAACGGGCCTTCATTGGCCTAAGTGATGAAATGGGATTCTCACCCATTTCAACCATTGCAACCTAACCTAACCTAACCATAAGGAAGTATATGTCCCATACATGTCCAACCTATATCTCTTACCATCTTTGAGATCTCTTTGTTCCTACAGACAGAGGGACATACAGAGGCACAGACGGACATGAGCAAGCCCTTGCTCCCATTGTTCCGAGATATTTATTTTCGGCGCCAGTCAGACTCATAATAAAACTCG